>JASEVX010000031.1:1216864-1456770 GCA_031761405.1 Serripes groenlandicus | reverse complement strand
TAACACTTTCATAAATGAGACGATTCATTTTAGTACCTACAACATAGGGTTTGGTTGGATAATAAGAGAGATATTGTGGGGAAAAGAGCTGTTAACCCCTCCTTATCTGGATCTCTGGAGATCTTCCATATTTTCTCCAGATGATTCCGACGTCGTCTGCTGCATATTTATTGTATGTAGGAAAGGGTAAACAGGCCATATCCCATCTACTCTGAGGGAAGAAGGGTGTTTTGTTTGTTTTTATCACAACTATTGTCCAAGATACTTAATTGTATGGTTGTCATATATTATATCGTTCGCCTTGTCTTATCCCGGGACCCGCGACGCTAACTGGACTTTCTTATCCATCCGACAGGGTAAACAGGCCATATTCCATCAACTCTGAGGGAAGAAGGGTGTTTTGTTTGTTTTTATCACAACGATTGTCCTTGTCTTATCCCGGGACCCGCGACGCTAACTGGACTTTCTTATCCATCCGACAGTGTAAACAAGCCATATCCCATCAACTCTGAGGGAAGAAGGGTGTTTTGCTTGTTTTTATCACAACGATTGTCCAAGATTCTTAATTTTATTGTCGTCATATATTATATCTTTCTCCTTGTCTTATCCCGGGATCCGCGACGCTATCTGGACTTTCTTATCCATCCGTCATAATTTATATCATTGGAACCTTATCCACGGTGTAATTCAGGCCACCAGATAACAACGCCTTAACCCTTTTCCTCATATAGACGCTTTCTGACGCCTCTGCAGCAGACGGCTTTTTGAAAACATAGTGACAAAAGAAGAAATTGCTCAATACGAGCAATTTCTCCTTTTGCCACGATGTTTCCACTTTTAGTCATCGGTTATCCATCAAATTATAGAGATTTTCCATTTTTGAGAAAATATGTTCAAAGTCGTCTGCTGCAGAATTGTTGTATGAGGGAAAGGGTTTTAACCCTTTCACTGACACGGAGGGCATTTGTAACCCCTAGCAGCAGACGACTAGTGAAATCATTGTGAGAAAAGGAGTAATTTCTATCCGGATTTTCTTATCTTTCCGACATAATTAATATCACTAGAATTGTATCCAAAGTGTAATTCAGGCCACCATATAACAAAGCCATGACGCTGTCTCTCTAACTCTGTAACAATCAATAGTTGGTACATTAGCAGAAAACATTTTGAGAAAAGAAGTCAAAATCTGGATTTCTTTTATTTATTTTTACGACATAATTTATATCACTGGAATGTTATCCATGCATTGTGTAAATCAAGCCGCCAGATAATAATGCCTAACTCATTTCTCTGATACAGTCAATAAATGGTACATTAAAAGCAGACGATTAAAACAAAAATAAAATCTCGGAAAATGCAAAATTGCTCGCTTTTTGTTTGTTTTAGACTGTGTGTCCGATTTATAAATTCCTGTTTCGATATAACACACTTTAACCCTTTCTCACCTACAGACGCATTTTGACACATCTGCAGCAGACGACTTTTGAAAAAAAATGTTGTGGCAAAAGGAGAAATTACTCAAAACGAGCAATTTCTCCTTTAGCCACAACGTTTTCAACCTTTTTCAGTAATTATACCTACAATTATAAAGATTTTTCATATTTTTAGTAGACATCTTCAAAGTCGTCTGCTGCAGATTTGTCATATGTGGGAAAGGGTTAAACCTAGAGAACAAAACTCTCAGAAGTGTCACATGATAAATGACAATTTGGAGGTTTTGTTCTAAATAACAATTTGGAGGTTTTGTACTAAATAACAATTTGGAGGTTTTGTACTAAATAACAATTTGGAGGTTTTGTACTAAATAGCAATTTGGAGGTTTTGTACTAAATAACAATTTGGAGGTTTAGTACTAAATAACAATTTGGAGGTTTTGTACTAAATAGCAATTTGGAGGTTTTGTACTAAATAACAATTTGGAGGTTTTGTACTAGATAACAATTTGGAGGTTTAGTGCTAAATAACAATTTGGAGGTTTAGTGCTATAACAATTTGGAGGTTTAGTGCTAAATAACAATTTGGAGGTTTTGTACTAAATAGCAATTTGGAGATTTTGTACTAAATATCAATTTGGAGGTTTTGTAGTAAATAACAATTAGGAGGTTTAGTGCTAAATAACACTTTGGAGGTTTTGTACTAAATAGCAATTTGGAGGTTTTGTCCTAAATAACAATTTGGAGGTTTGTACTAAATAACCAATTTGGAGATTTTGTGCTAAATAACAATTTGGAGGTTTTGTGCTATATAACAATTTGGAGGTTTTGTACTAAATAACAATTACGAGCTAAAATGCATACAGTTGAACCTGTGAATAAAGACCATCCATGGGAATACACCACTCTGGTCTTTGATCACATGTGGTCTTTATTTGCAGGGTCATTTATGCAGAAAATGAGTAATTGTGAAACTTAAAATGTGGTTGCTATAGACAGGGAATTGTTATTCTTGTTGGTCTTTAGCATATAAGCGATCTCTAGAAACAGAGACAAAAAGGGGAGATCCGGACCACAGACTGCGCTGAGATACAGGATTATGGGAATCTTAGCTGGTCCCAAATCCCGGAGATTGTTTGTCGAGGGTAAACAGCCAGAGAACATCATCATCAACCACGGACACCATTTTTACGTGCTGGTTATCTGTTTAAAGAAGAATCCATCTAGGATGCATGCAGGATCGGAGATTATGAGTAGACAGTGGCAAAGCTGTTGGTTTATTACGTGTATATCATTATAATCTGCATCGGACTGTTCTATTCCGTTCTATCGGAATAAAAATACCGCTTTTTTATCAGCAGCAAAAGGATACCGTCAGGGCCATGCCCAACCAACATCAGATATCTTATCGGACACTCGGTAAAGTAACACCCATATATCGGCTTTGTTAAAACACCCTTTCTCTTTTCTCTTCCTATGGCACTGAGGACTTTGGGATATATTTCGTAGCAGAAAAAAACCTCATGTAATTTATAATTTGCCTTTTCCCGTATGTAAAGATGCATGAAGCAGACGATGTTTGAAAACAGTGAAGAAAAAAAGGGAGTAACAGCTCTATATGAGCATTTTTTAAAAAAAATATTAGGCAACATTGTCTCAATTCTATTTAATACGTGTACATGCATTCGTTTAGCGAGATTTTCCATATCTTTGTCTTAATAATTTCGCTTCTGTCTGCTTCAGATTTGTATGTTGGAAAGAGTCATAACTGCAAGTAGAATAGAAGGCCCAATGGTGAAATCCATGGGATATCGTTAGTATCTCGAGTTTGTTAAAAAACAATTTCTCTTTGAACAATATTTTCTCTCACGGGGAATGTAAAGAGTCGTCTGCTAGATAATATGTGAGTAACTATTATACCGAGACAATGGGTATACTTGAACCCTTTCCCACACTGTCTCTTGGCGCAAGTTTAATATAATTCGTATTCGTAGATAACGGCTTATATGAAATGAAGGAATGGTGTTTAACATTTTCCCCTTTATACAACAAATCTGCGGCAGACGACTTGAACCTTTCCCACATAGACACAAACAGCAGCAGACGACTTAAACCTTTCCCACAAAGACACAAACAGCAGCAGACGACTTAAACCTTTCCCACAAAGACACAAGCAGCAGCAGACGACTTAAACCTTTCCCACATAGACACAAACAGCAGCAGACGACTTAAACCTTTCCCACAAAGACACAAACAGCAGCAGACGACTTAAACCTTTCCCACATAGACACAAACAGCAGCAGACGACTTAAACCTTTCCCACAAAGACACAAACAGCAGCAGACGACTTAAACCTTTCCCACAAAGACACAAACAGCAGCAGACGACTTAAACCTTTCCCACAAAGACACAAACAGCAGCAGACGACTTAAACATTTCCCACAAAGACACAAACAGCAGCAGACGACTTAAACCTTTCCCACAAAGACACAAACAGCAGCAGACGACTTAAACCTTTCCCACATAGACACAAACAGCAGCAGACGACTTAAACCTTTCCCACAAAGACACAAACAGCAGCAGACGACTTAAACCTTTCCCACAAAGACACAAACAGCAGCAGACGACTTAAACCTTTCCCACAAAGACACAAACAGCAGCAGACGACTTAAACCTTTCCCACAAAGACAAAAACAGCAGCAGACGACTTAAACCTTTCCCACATAGACACAAACAGCAGCAGACGACTTAAACCTTTCCCACAAAGACACAAACAGCGGCAGACGACTTAAACCTTTCCCACATAGACAAAAACAGCAGCAGACGACTTAAACCTTTCTCACAAAGACACAAACAGCAGCAGACGACTTTAACCTTTCCCACAAAGACACAAACAGCAGCAGACATCTTAAACCTTTCCCACAAAGACACAAACAGCAGCAGACGACTTAAACCTTTCCCACAAAGACACAATCAGCGGCAGATGACTTAAACATTTCCCACAAAGACACAAACAGCAGCAGACGACTTAAACCTTTCCCACAAAGACACAATCAGCGGCAGACGACTTAAACCTTTCCAACAAAGACACAATCTGCGGCAGACGACTTAAACCTTTCCCACAAAGACACAATCTGCGGCAGACGACTTAAACCTTTCCCACAAAGACACAATCTGCGGCAGACGACTTAAACCTTTCCCACAAAGACACAATCAGCGGCAGACGACTTAAACCTTTCCCACAAAGACACAATCAGCGGCAGACGACTTAAACCTTTCCCACAAAGACACAAACAGCAGCAGACGACTTAAACCTTTCCCACAAAGACACAAACAGCGGCAGACGACTTAAACCTTTCCCACAAAGACACAAACAGCAGCAGACGACTTTCAAAACGGCAAGACAAAACTATGGAAAGTCGCTAAAAATGAAAATGTTATCGGAAAATATGAGTTAATATAAGTGTAATAATTGAATAGAGTTGAAATAGTCATCTTGGAAGGAGGTGAAATTGACATTATGAGCATTTTCGCCTAGTACCACATTGTTTAAAAAAACAACACACAAATGCATCAAAAGGCGTCTGTTAGTGGGATAGGTGTATAGGTCTGCTCATAAGTCACACTGCCGAGCCCCGGTAGCTCAGTTTTTCGAACAAGATTCACACTCAGCAATAAGTTTCAATCGCTGAATTGAACCTGTCTAAAATTGAAGATTGGTTATATAAAGAATTTCATTCTTTTTATGTTCACGTAAATATCAGCGTTTTATAACATGCCTCTTTCGTGAATTATCAAGATATGACACTCGATTATATATCTTTTCAAATCACTTTTTAAAATAGCGCGATTTATCATGGGATTATTAACACACCTTTTTTAAACCCTGTTCTTTTATCCACCTTTGCTTATCTTCAGTAAGTAAAAGGATAGCATTTACAGAACAGTTGATTGTTTATTATGTAAGATCAAGATATACTTTATTCGTGAACACGAAAAGTGCTAGTTTCACTCTTGAACATGGCCACTCGTGAAAATATCACTTTTGGTGTTCTTCGTGAAATTTTATCACGATCTTACACTATAATATACAATTGTCTTCTTTATTTAGAGAGCGTTAAATGCGCATGGGATGAAGTTAACGGTTTGCCCGAGTTCTTGATTTCGCGGCGAATATTTCCACGAGTGGAAATGTCTAAACCTATCTGAAATTGAACATTCGCAGTTTATCTTTGTTTTGGCCGCCTCGTTGGTGTAGTGGTAGAGCGTCCACCTCGGGTGCGAGTGGTAGAGCGTCCGCCTCGTTGGTGTAGTGGTAGAGCGTCGGCCTCGTTGGTGTAGTGGTAGAACGTCCACCTCGGGTGCGAGTGGTAGAGCGTCCGCCTCGTTGGTGTAGTGGTAGAGCGTCCGCCTCGTTGGTGTAGTGGTAGAGAGTCCGCCTCGTTGGTGTAGTGGTAGAGCGTCCGCCTCGTTGGTGTAGTGGTAGAGCGTCCGCCTCGTTGGTGTAGTGGTAGAGCGTCCGCCTCGTTGGTGTAGTGGTAGAGCGTCCGCTTCGTTGGTGTAGTGGTAGAGAGTCCGCCTCGTTGGTGTAGTGGTAGAGAGTCCGCCTCGTTGGTGTAGTGGTAGAGCGTCCGCCTCGTTGGTGTAGTGGTAGAGCGTCCGCCTCGTTGGTGTAGTGGTAGAGCGTCCACCTCGGGTGCGAGTGGTAGAGCGTCCGCCTCGTTGGTGTAGTGGTAGAGCGTCCGCCTCGTTGGTGTAGTGGTAGAGCGTCCGCCTCGTTGGTGTAGTGGTAGAGCGTCCGCCTCGTTGGTGTAGTGGTAGAGCGTCCGCCTCGGTGCTGTAGTGGTATAGAGTCCGCCTCGTTGGTGTAGTGGTAGAGCGTCCGCCTCGGTGCTGTAGTGGTATAGAGTCCACCTCGTTGGTGTAGTGGTAGAGCGTCCGCCTCGTTGGTGTAGTGGTAGAGCGTCCGCCTCGGTGCTGTAGTAGTAGAGCGTCCGCCTCGGTGCTGTAGTGGTATAGAGTCCGCCTCGTTGGTGTAGTGGTAGAGCGTCCGCCTCGTTGGTGTAGTGGTAGAGCGTCCGCCTCGGTGCTGTAGTGGTATAGAGTCCGCCTCGTTGGTGTAGTGGTAGAGCGTCCGCCTCGGGTGCGATTGGGCACGGGTTCAATCACCGGTCTGGTCATACCAAAAGCTTTAAAAATGGAAGTAATGGCTGGCCTCTCATGAAAAGCCGCGATATAGCTGAGATAATGTTGAAAGGGGCGTTAAGGACCAAACACTCGATCAATTGTCTTTGTTTTTGGGGGGTGGGGGGTTTCCGCGTATATATCTCCTGACAATAATACTGGATGCAAATGAGCCCCCACTACCGATAAGATGTTGACCATACACGTGAATCGGTGAAGATAATACTGTATACAAATGAGGCCCCACTACCGATAAGATGTTGACCATACACGTGAATCGATGAAGATAATATTGGAGCGGAATTGGTTATCTACAAGTCCCTCATGGCGGTCCATAAATTAACCACTTTTCCGATAACGCACCACTTCCAGTGACTAATGAAAATGTTGTAGGATGATTGTTTGGTGTTTTACGCCGCTTTCAACAAGTTCTCAGTTATATCACGGCGTTCGCTGGGTAAATTACCAGTAATACTGGGCCATTTATCCTGACTTCAGCGAGTCAGTCGTACAGTTTACCCCGCAACCCTGATCGTCAAGAAGGGCAGCCATTACTACCATTTGTAATGTATTTTGTATGAGAATATGTTGTGGGTTAAGGAGAACTAGTTCATATGGATGTTTTTGATTGCATTATTTGATCCTACGGGTATGTATGAGCCCAGTTTGACCCCTTTCACCAATATAGAGGTTTTCTGACGCCGCTGCAGCAAACAACCTTTGAATACATTGAGGTAAAAGGACACATTGCTCATAATGAGCAATTTATTCTTTTGCCCCATTGCTTTCATTTTTTTATTCACAAATTATTCTTTAATTTAATATATAAATATATTTTATTATGCAAAAAAGATGTACAATCCATCAGCATAAATGTATGAATGCATTTAACAATTTAACAATTTCCGGCCGAATAAAAGAATAAACCAGAGAGAATGGCCCTCCATAACCCTAACACTGCTGCCTGCTGAAAAAGGAGGGTTTTGAAAACAGTATTGATTTAGATGGGACCGCTTGTGACGAGCTGTCGTATCTGAGCTTGCATCGTCACTAGTGAACATGAAAATAGCCCTAACCGATACCATACTTGGAATATCCCAACATGAATAGCATGAGGGTCTATTTTTAAAACTCTGCAGTGTAAAAGTTATTACCTGATCAGCCTCTCCCTTCGATATATACAATATACAGCATATTAATATCAAAGTTTCCATAGTTTTGACTAAATGTTTTCAAAGTCGTCAGCTGCGTGTTTGATGCATATGGGAAAGGCTTCATGCATCTGCGTACAGTGAAGAAACAGTATGTGCATCTGCAGAGTCTCACCAGAGCCTTCACCGTCCGTATATGTGTACATGTAACATAGTCCTAATTACAACTCAATACTTAAAGGCTAGACGTGAAGCCCAACTAGTTTTCCGACAATGTAACTTTAAATGAGCCGTCCCGAGAGAAAACCAACATTATGGCCTCTGCGTAATGTATCGACCCAGATCAGCCTGTGCAATCCGCGCAGGCTGATCCGGGCCGACACATTTCGCCTCAGGTGGATAGAATTATAGAGTAATACTTCCTAAAACAGAAATTCTACAGGAGGCGAAACGTGTCTATCCGGGTGAGCCTGCGCGGCATGCTTAGTCTGATCCGGATTGATACTTTACGCAGAGTCCACAATTTTGGTTTTTCTCGCGAGACGGCTCAAATGTTGTCAATCGAGAGTTAATTAGATCTCCAATCGCTAGACGTTGCTTGTATTAAGAGTCGTCTGCTTTGCAAACATCCGAAGATAACTAATCTTATTCCTTAAATATTGAAAGAAGGAACAAGAGCTGAAAACAATGTTGTAAAAAGTCGAACATTTTTAGAAAACGAGCAATTGACCAATTATTGCAAAGCTTACAGTTTTCGCCCTCCATCGAGACGTCAAAAGTCGTCTATGAGTCGTCACTATCTTTGCACTTTCTTTAAAAAGAAGTTTGCAAAGGGCGTCTGCATGAAAAACATGTTATATTTTCTCGTGGAATGACGGAGTCAAACTGGGCTTAGTCCAGTGGCGACACAATGCCATGGGCAGTTGCCTGGGTGTTGACAGACGACACAATTGTTTACCACAAGTTTAACCCTCTCCCACATGCAACAAATCTGCAGCATACGACTTTTCAAACATGAGCAATTTCCCCTATTGTCAACGTGTTTGTTTTTTTCAAACGTCGCCTGCTGTGTCTGTATGAGGAAAATGATTAAGAACACGTGTACAACAGCCTTCTTCGAAAAAGCTAGCAACCTTGGGTTAAACAAATGATTCATTCAATACAAGAGATTTTTATCATTTTATGTGGTCCTCGAGTTTATGGGTTCAGCCTTGTTTATCTCCCTTTATCGGGTTAAGGTTGTTGACTTACGGTGATAAGACAAACGTTAAATTTGTCCCAGCTAGGCTCTTGAAACTGATATCGAATATAACGTCTTAACGCACGTGAATATAACAGTTTATAAACAACATTATCATTGTAGGTCAGGAGTTAAAGCAATCTAGATAATCGCTTCTCTTAACGGTTATCCCCCTTTCTTTCTGGCGCCGCCATTATAAAAACGCGGGGAAAGTGGTCGCAATCCTTCCTTGTTTCGATATAAATCAACCATTTTCAACCCTCAATTGTCACACTTTCGAAGCGTTCTCTCAGATAGAACATCCGATATCATTCAAAAGAGTTACCTCTACGCTTTAAAAGTATGTATTGAGACAAAAGATTAAATTGCTTATTATCAGCAATTCTCCCTTAGATTTTGGTCATCATGAACACTAATCCCCGAGCCACAACGTTACCAAAATGTCGTCTGATCAGATGCGTCAAAATACGTCTGCATGATGAACACTAATCCCTGAGCCACAACGTTAACAAAATGTCGTCTGACGCAGATGCGTCAAAATACGTCTGCATGATGAACACTAATTCCTGAGCCACAACGTTAACAAAATGTCGTCTGACGCAGATGCGTCAAAATACGTCTGCATGATGAACACTAATCCCTGAACCACAACGTTAACAAAATGTCGTCTGACGCAGATGCGTCAAAATACGTCTGCATGATGAACACTAATCCCTGAGCCACAACGTTACCAAAATGTCGTCTGACGCAGATGCGTCAAAATACGTCTGCATGATGAACACTAATCCCTGAGCCACAACGTTACCAAAATGTCGTCTGACGCAGATGCGTCAAACTACGTCTGCATGTGAGATGGGATCCAAAGGTCGTCACAAAAGAAACATGGTTTCAATTTTGAGAAATAAAAAATGTTCATACGCTGGCTCGCTTTAAACATCGTAGAAAAATGCTGTATTTTCTTCATTTTCTCACCACGTTTTAAAACCCGTTAAAGTTGAATATTTCAGGGAAAGGGTTATGCCATTACTCATCACAGTTTGCAGACGATTACAATTATCTGCAAAAGAAAATTGTCCCTTCTGACAAAAAACATACCAAGCATAGCTTGAATTTTGTCTCGTTCACTTTCGCTATACGGTTTGTTTAGGAAAGGTTAGCGACATTATCTACGTATCCAGGTTTTATACAAGTTACTGAACAATTTAGATATTTACGCGTTATCTCACGAGATATCGTTTCATCTCGCGAGATAAACCGATGCTTGCCCAGTTCAGATGGGTATCAGGACGCAATTTGATCTTTGGCCAAATGTAAATAAGGGTCAACTTCACTTCAAGACAGAGTGTGTACATCCTTTTGATTATTCACATGCCCAAGTAAGATTATCAAAATAGACAGAAGTATGAAAAAACAGTTCTTTAAAAAGGTATCTTCTGCAGATAAATGCATCTTAATGTGGCAAATACATATTTTTATAATTTTTGTAACATACATCACCTGCAGTCTGGCTTGCCCTTTCTGCCAAAAATTCTTTATTTTTTTAGAGCAAAATTCTATAAAAAATGTTTTTGGATGTGTAGCTTTTTTTCTAGAAGTTATTTCATTACGTGGTTTATTTTTATTGTGGAAAAGGGTCCGTCTTCAACATACAAAACATCTGCACCAGACGACTTTAAAAACATCTAAATTAAATATATAAAACACTTCTTTAAAACAACATACAATTATTGAACAGACTTGAAAAAAGTATGGCAAAAGGAGAAATTTCAATTTCAACAGACTGGCTGGTGTCAGGATAAATGGACAAGTATAACTGGTAACTTACCCAGGAAACGCCGTGATATAACTGACTGGCTGGTGTCAGGATAAATGGACAAGTATAACTGGTAACTTACCCAAGAAACGCCGTGATATAACTGACTGGCTGGTGTCAGGATAAATGGACAAGTATAACTGGTAACTTACCCAGAAAACGCCGTGATATAACTGACTGGCTGGTGTCAGGATAAATGGACAAGTATAACTGGTAACTTACCCAGAAAACGCCGTGATATAACTGACTGGCTGGTGTCAGGATAAATGGACAAGTATAACTGGTAACTTACCCAGAAAACGCCGTGATATAACTGACTGGCTGGTGTCAGGATAAATGGACAAGTATAACTGGTAACTTACCCAGGAAACGCCGTGATATAACTGACTGGCTGGTGTCAGGATAAATGGACAAGTATAACTGGTAACTTACCCAGGAAACGCCGTGATATAACTGACTGGCTGGTGTCAGGATAAATGGACAAGTATAACTGGTAACTTACCCAAGAAACGCCGTGACATAACTGACTGGCTGGTGTCAGGATAAATGGACAAGTATAACTGGTTACTTACCCAAGAAACGCCGTGATATAACTTTCTGGCTGGTGTCAGGATAAATGGACAAGTATAACTGGTAACTTACCCAGGAAACGCCGTGATATAACTGACTGGCTGGTGTCAGGATAAATGGACAAGTATAACTGGTAACTTACCCAAGAAACGCCGTGATATAACTGACTGGCTGGTGTCAGGATAAATGGACAAGTATAACTGGTAACTTACCCAGAAAACGCCGTGATATAACTGACTGGCTGGTGTCAGGATAAATGGACAAGTATAACTGGTAACTTACCCAGAAAACGCCGTGATATAACTGACTGGCTGGTGTCAGGATAAATGGACAAGTATAACTGGTAACTTACCCAGAAAACGCCGTGATATAACTGACTGGCTGGTGTCAGGATAAATGGACAAGTATAACTGGTAACTTACCCAGGAAACGCCGTGATATAACTGACTGGCTGGTGTCAGGATAAATGGACAAGTATAACTGGTAACTTACCCAGGAAACGCCGTGATATAACTGACTGGCTGGTGTCAGGATAAATGGACAAGTATAACTGGTAACTTACCCAAGAAACGCCGTGATATAACTGACTGGCTGGTGTCAGGATAAATGGACAAGTATAACTGGTTACTTACCCAAGAAACGCCGTGATATAACTGACTGGCTGGTGTCAGGATAAATGGACAATTCTAACACTATTGACAATTTCTCTTCTATACACACAGAAGGATTTGAGCGTGATCTAAATGCAGTATATCACTCTAAATTTACGGAACTATTTTTGGCTGTTGAAATTCCCTCCTGCGTATTTTTCATACAACGTTTCTCAGAGCGCATGCGTTACTACATTGTGCTTGACATTTTATGAATGAAGATACGAGCTTTTGTTGTAAATGCCGGTTGGAAATTTGAATTGTAACGGTGACGTTATTGTTTGAAATGACGTCATTCACGTGTTTTACCAAGATTTTTGGCGCGGTCGAAAACGTTGTGTTAGAATGAGACAGTAACAAATTGCCCATGATGAGTTTAAGAAAAATTGAAAAAGTTATAATAAAAATAAAATGTTCATAGACTGTTAATATAGCTGATTTCAAAATGTTTTGTTAGTTGAAAAAATCGAAAATTTCCAAAACAAATACAATGGGGAGTAAAGATAGAATAGCCTACATGTTATTTTATCAAGGAAAACAACGTCATGTCAAAACATAGTTCACCCTTAATTTGTATCCCTTTAAGTTATAAAAAAGTGCTAGAATTGAAATAGATCTCATTTTGAGTGATATACCGGCTCTTATAAGTAGTCAGGTGCGCTTATCCAGACCAGATTTTTGAGGGAATTTTTGGAATCGCTCGTGTGTAACGCTATCGGGTACCTAGCATACGACAACTACACCAACAGGACCGAGTGTAACTGGTTTGAACCGGCCAGCGTAGCAGACGATATTGTTTGTCCAGCCATTGTTTTTAAACCGTCTCGGGTAATATTTAAATTTCCAAATAATCAAACCTCGAGTTTAGCAGACGATACTTTCTCCGGCCACTTTTCGATGCGCCATCTTTGTGAAATACTTGTCATGTGAAAATGGTACGATATTTTTATCTGAATTATATGCTTCTTATATAGCATTTATTTGTATCAAAACAATAAGCAATGCGTTGTTCATGTATTTTAGTATTATTTATTATATATTCAAGCAAAATATAATTCACACATACATGTATAAACATATAAAATTTCAACAATGGAGTCAATGCGTTCTATAACACAAGGATACAATATATTTATTCCCATTACATTACATGTTAATATTGTTATTACATCATGTTGATTATATTATTAAATTTTTTCAATTATAGAATGCTTATAAATATCAATGGTAGGCCTATTGCTAAAACACCAATATTAATACTTTACTCGCATTCGATGTATACTTAAAATCCATATGGATATGTGATAAAGTTTTCAGCAATCACTCTTTTATCAAAAACAATTCGATAGTCCTTTGCTTCCTGTCTGGTAATTATTGACATGTTCGTGATATCCCGACATATTTTTGAGTCCGTGACTTGAACGACGCTTTCATTAGATGTACCTTTGATCATACCGACCACTGTATCATAGTTTATTTTGATGGAATTCTTAAAGTTAAGCGTGATACCTTTCACCTTACAAAAAGATGTGTTTCCACGTTTATCCTCATGTAGTGTTTTAAAGGCATAATTCTTTGGCCCACCAGTAACAAAATGTGTTATAGAGTTCCCAGGAACCTCGTCCGTCAAATCACCAAGGTTATCGCCGAGCGAAGGCTTCCACTGCCCTGGACCACTTGTGAATATTATTGAATCTGTGTCACAATAAAGTGTGCGTTCACTGAGGCGATGCAAGTAACTATAGAGTTTTAGTCTCGCTTGTGCCGTAGTATATGCTGCGATGACTACGTTTGTTCTCGCAGACGCTTCGATGAAATCATTATTATAAACCCAATCGATTTGAACAGCTTGATCATTCACAAAGCGGACATTTTTAACGTCTTGTTGGTCACTTGTCATGAATTCGAAAAACTGTTTTGGTTCTGAAACGTACGTTGTTTGTGTGAGATTTGTACGCTGGCCGAATTTTCCCCAAAAGGAATTTAGCATGAGTTTCGCCAAGGAACGAAGACCAGGATTCTTCTTAATATTGTCATAATCTAACCGTATTCCCTCCGTTACATAAAACGTTTCAATGTATGACTGTTTTTCTTTTTCTGACTTACACCACTCAGGCCAGCCGCTGGCTTCTTGCTTTATTTTGAGGAACGTGTTAACATAATCTGTGAAAATCCCCCCACTTTTTGAAACTGGGTCGTACTGCGATATTTCATTGAAATGCCAGACCTCGAAAGTTTTGAGTATTTTGTAACCTTTAGACATAGCCATCTTGATTTCGTCTGTAACCCAAGTTCCAATGAATGCCCTTTCATCATCAGCATGATGGCATGGTGAGTGTTGATATTCATTTGCACAGGTACGACACAAGCTGAAGAGCAATTTTCCGTTTGATTTCATAGGCAACACTGGCATGTAGAGCCCACGCGGTGCCACAATTTTACATTTGACCAATCCCTCATATTCAGTAATGGCCTGGAAATTATCTGTGATGATTTGAGGATGACCAAGCGGGATTTTACCGGTTTTGTTTATGAACGGATACAGTGACGTTACATCATAATAACTTAATTCAAGCGACTCTGAGGCTTCTTGGTGCAGTTTGAAGCCCTCTGTACGTCCTCCATAAAACGCATCACGGGGCTCCAACGGTGGCACGAACTCTAAACCATTTACAAAGTCACACATAAAACTATTTTTAGAAAGTTCCTTTTTAAAATCACATTCCCACATAGCCTGGTAAACGTAACCTTCAGACTCAATATATCTCTTCTTGTCTATAGTTTGGTTATAAAGATCGGCCATTGTTGATTGGGTCACAGAATTAACTGTGGATCGTGTGAAACATTTTGGGCACCCGTGCCAAAAACAACCATGGAATTCTAAGACATGTCGTTCTCCATTAAACTCAAAATACCCATCCACTTTGTATGGACCTATTGCTTTTTCACCAGTGTTCCTACCGTGTTGAATGTAAATGTTCTTCTCGTGCGCTGTAAAGTACAACCATTGGTAGGCCATGATGGACTGTTTCTCCTCAGGTTTATAACCATGAGATGGAATGATGCCGATACTTTCAGGACCTAAAAAATTTGTTCTAAAAACTAGATTGCACGCAGATGCGATAGTAATGCATTTCTCGAATGGATCTATTCCTGTGGTATTTTCATTCTTGCTGATGTCTTGAAACAACGTTCGAAACTTCAAACAGCATTTTCGTAGAATGTCTACATCAGAACGACAATAGTTCAATAGTTCATTTTGAAAATCGAAGGAGTCATTCTCATGGATGTCATACCACGATATGAATTCCTTTCTTCTTTCTGGTTTCATCCCATCCGGATTGTAATATCTTATGTCTGGCAAATGCGTCAAGACCATCTGCTGATTCTCACTCCTGTTGTAAAGATGCGGAAAATACCCTTTAGCCAATTCTGTCTCTCCGAATGCGTTTGGCATGTCAGCTAACGCCATGGGTATGAAATTCAATGAGTCAATAAAACGCATCTTACATACAGGAACTTTGATTGACATAAATTTCGTTCCATTGGTTATCACTTCTGGTAGAATGGCGTTATCATGTAGATACTGTAGTATTGGATAGCTATCATAACCTTTGAAGTTATGACAGATTACTGTTGTTCCGACATTTTCTTCAGAAAATAGCCATCGACAAAACCGTTGAGTAGTCTCAGTGCCAGAAAACACATGCTCGTTTTTTCCGCAGTTGAAACAATTTGCCATCGGAGTAATACTTGTGTTCAAACAATTATGACACACTCTGTGGGCAACGCATACATTCGGTTGATGCTGGAATGAACCACACCAACACTTTTTACAGTTTGTACATCTACCATTTTCACCGGGTTGATACCCTCCCTCGCACTCTAATTTATCATCTTGTGTACATTCAAAATCGAAAAATATATATTTCGTTTCTTTTTGGTTCGATTTATGTTTTGAAGATTCATTTTCATCCACTGGCTGCATGTAACATTGGTGAATATCATCATCAAAAAAATCCTTGCATGTTTTACAGTATGTCTCATTACATGCATGTGGTTTCTTATGTTTTTTCATGTTCACAGTTTGGTCACAGGTTTTGCATTTGAAATACGTTTGACATGTTGATCGTCCAACACTAGAGCACTGTTTGTGTACTTTAAAACATGTGTCATTGATGAAATGTCGATGGCAATCGGCACAGTATAGCCAGTTTTCCGAGGTGTCCTCATGTAACAAATGGCAGTAAACGCACGGGTTATTGCATGCGTGTCGTTCTTTGTGGTCGTACCCTTTCTTACATTGTTGGCAGTAGTAACTTCGATTAAGGAACCCTGTCATCTTTGTTATAACATCAAAATGTTCGCCGTGGTAGTATAAATAAATAGGTACTCCTCCGTCAGGTCCTTCGTAGATTATTCCGTTAAAGTGTTCTTTCGATAGCACGTGTATCTGGTAGTTAGGAAGCACTTTCTGGAACTGTTGGACTTCGTCAAGCCCACATCTTTGCTGTGGAACACTAGCTTTTTTGTGCAACTCCACAGCTAACTGTCTCTGTATATCACGCCCTTGTCGTATACTGTTCCATCGCGGGTCGTTTTCGATGCGGGCAATTGCAGTCAAAATCGCACGTGCACAACACAGATCATCACTATTTCTAATCTGAATGACACTTCCTTTGTTTTTAAGAAGTTTTGATAAATCCACAAAAGGTTTTCTCTTGTTGCTACTACCATGTGGCATATGCACATGTACCAATTCAAGTCCTAATGTTTCATCCAACACGAACTGTTCATAGGATTGCAGAACTCGTTCAATTTCAGACAACAATCGATCGACCGTTAAAGCAGATTTCTTCATGAACGGTAGAACAATCGGAAAGTCCAGCTGTGGGTTGTCCATAGATAAACGTATTAAATCGTTCGCCTCCATATCTTGTGTTATGTTCTGTAGAAGTGACTCGAAAATCCGTTTTAATGTTTTCAATATATCTGCAAGTCCTGTCTCTTCCAGATCGTTGAAGTATATCTTATAGTATGTGGCAGATGTTTTGAACTTTTCTATATTCTTTTTGTGAAGTTTTTCTATTCGATAAAGGTCGCCAGGGCTGTTTTGAATCTTTTGCCTTTTACGCGAGTACTGGTCATTCTGATGTTCTGCTGGTCTTTTTTTTCCTCGCCCAATTTCATCGTGCTCCTGACGGATATGTGTTTCTAGAGCATCTTCTCTGGTAAACACTTTTAAACATTCTGGACAGTGATGGTTGTTTTCATCTTCATGTTTTTTCATATGTCGTTCTAGATTGTCTTTTCTGTGAAACACCTTTTTGCATGATTCACATATATATTTTTTCCAGTGATTTGAGGTCCGGCGGTGTTGTTTCAACTGACCCAGTTTGATGAAACTAGCTCCGCATTCTTCGCACTGGTAAACCATGTTTAATCCTTGACGTCTGAAAGTAGAATGAAAAATTGGTATTAGTTTTACTTTTATAAATCTTACATACAACTACAAGAAACCTGATTGGTTATTTTGCAAAGAAAACCCATAAGTGGTACTCATTTTAACACATGGTAGAAAATTCTTTCAAAAAGAGCTATTTTGATGAATTATAATCATTCGATCGTTAGCCGCCGAAGAGACAACATGTTTGCTTCACAATGTCCAGATTGTACGCAAACCTTTTCAAGGAGAGATAACATGTTAAGACATCAAGGACTTAAACATGGACAGGGGGACACCATCAATGGAGCGTATCCTCCTCTACAAGAGGTAGTGCCTCCTCCTCCTCCTCCTCCTCCTCATGGAGCACCTCCTCCTCCTCCTCCTCCTCCACCTCATGGAGCACAGGGAGCGCCTCCTCCTCCTCCTCCTCCTCCTCATGGAGCGCATGGAGCGCCTCCTCCTCATCTACCACAACCACCACCACAAGAGGACAGTGACAGCGTTAGAGATATGAAGTTCCAACATCCCTTTACCATGATGATTTCTGGCCCAACTGGTATTGTTTTAAACTTATTTTCTGAACTATTTTATCTCGATTTTTTTTCTTTTCCATGTCTTCACATTTTTTCTATCCCCTTGTTTGGATATTTCCGACCGTTTTAATCATCATTTAGTTTTATTTCTCGTCAGCTAATTGAAATGTAGTTATATATTTTACAATGTTCAATTTCAATGCTCTAAAAGACAGCATTTTAAAATAGGAATTGAACCATTTTCGGCTTCATTTTATTAAGCCTCATTTTGATAGTAAAATTATAGCTATTTAATCGCTGAAAATGCACTTTTTATTTTAGTGTGAATGTTTTGATAGAATGATATTTTTATTTTTTCAGCTTGTGGAAAAACAACCATGGTGAAAGATTTGCTGCTGAATAATGGAACTAGAATCCATCCTGGTATACAGAGAATTGTGTGGCTATATAAAAGATGGCAGCCATTATACATGGTGATTCAGAATTCTGTAGTGCCAAAAGTAGAATTCGTTAAAGGTATTCCTTCCGATTTGGAAGACGATGACTACTTTGATTCTAGAATCAACAATTTACTAATAATAGACGATTTATTCTCAGAAGCTGGCAAGGACAAACGTGTCACAGATTTGTTTACGGAGGGCTCCCATCACAGATCATTATCCGTGATTTCCATCAACCAGAATTTATTCGGAAATAAGGATCCAACACAAAGAAGAAACTGTCATTACTTGTTACTGTTTAACAACCCCGTGGACAAACAGTCAGTGATGACACTCGCAAGGCAAATGTACCCTGGACATACTGATAAATTTCTGAAAATGTTTGCAAAAGCGACAAAACATCCATACGGACATTTGATCGTGGATTTGAAGCCATTTACACCGGATAATCAGAGGCTAAAATGTTTAACGCATGAACAGCATATTGCAAATGACCATAATTTAGAACCAACACGTCACGTGACCCTAGAGAAAGTTATAAAAGAAGAACATGTTCCAGAATTTCGTCATTCTTCCGTTGGAGTTCAGACAGGTCACATCGCAGAGGATATTTTAGCAGCAAATATGGATAAAGGACAAGCTTGCGACGATTGTGGGCAGTTATTCGATTCTGTCCATGATGTGCAAAGACACGTGAAAAGTGGTTGGTGCCCCGAACTAAGGGAGCAGAAGAAAAGAAAACATGAGGAAATCAGTGATAGCGATCAGGAGGATGAGTCTGTGAAAGACAACCAGGCATACACACAACTCTGGAAACGAGCGAAAGAGGCTAATGAAGAAAAATACGAGAAATTATTAAACACATTTATAGACAATGGGGAACACAGTGACGATGCCCAAGAAATGGCAGAAGAACGTATACAGTCTTACAACGAACGGGCATTTTTCAGCAAATATATCACGCTGATAGACACTTACATATTGCCTCTCAGACACAACGGAATTCACCAGAAAATCATGTCTCGTATTGATAAATTAATGTCTAAGGGCATGAACAGTACCTCAGCAGTGAAACGGGTGCTACGCAAGTATAATTTTGCGTTTCAAGACTGTTTTGATATTGATGAGGAAAATGGTGAAGAGGAACAAACCGACGATGAGGACAGTGAGGAGGGGAGTGACATAGAAAACGAATAAATGCGTTGTTCCTGTTCTAAAGAAGTCATTTGCGTCGTGGACATTAACGTGTAAACATGACACCTTGGGAGGATTATTTAAAAACAATATACTTTGATCCTAAACACCCCGGTGGATTTGCGGGACCACAAAAACTGTACAAAGTAGTTGAAAATGAAGGAAAATTCAAGATCGGCATGCATCGAATACGAAAATTCTTGCATGATCAAGACTCTTACAGTCTACATAAACCAGTGAGAAGACGGTTTCAGCGTAACCATGTTGTAAACGCGGGGAAAGACGATTTATGGATGGCTGATTTGATCGATATGGTAAAATTCGCCGACTGGAACCAAGGCTACAAATACATATTGTTGGTGATCGACACATTCTCCAAGTACGTGTGGTTACAACCTCTAAAATACAAAACCGGCGAAGAGGTAGCCAAAGCATTCCAGAAAATATTTGATTCTTCCAAACGATCACCCTCAAAACTTATCACTGACAAAGGTATGGTTAATTTATGTAATGTTGACATCTATTTATAATAATTATTATATACGTTTTATTTTGTAAAAACTTACCATCTTTAAGCATTTTATTCTTTGTTGCAATGATCGTAAGGATATTATTTATCTGATTTGACAATTACTTCACAATATTGTTTAATTTCAGGTCAGGAATTTAAAGCTAGAAAAGTACAAGACCTCATGAAAAAGGAGGAAATACATTACTACCCTACCCAAAACGAAACCAAGGCGTCTACATCGGAGAGAGCCATTTTGACTATAAAGACACGACTCAATCGTTTTACAAGATTTCGCAAAGAACTATAATCAAACCTATCATAGAACGATTGGAATGAGACCCACCGATGTCAAAGACACAAACCAGGAGGAAGTGCGGCTAACGACATACTTTGCCCAAAACCCAAAACTAGGGAAGACGAACACAAAACTTAAACCTTTCAAATTCAAAATCGGCGCCTATGTACGCATCAGTCACCTGAAAACAGTTTTCACCCGAGCGTACGATGAAATGTACTCCGGAGAAGTGTTTAAAGTACACAGACGCTACCACAGAGGAACATTATCGATCTACAGACTACGGGATTTACAAGATGAAGACATTAAAGGAACATTCTATCAAAGTGAACTTCAGAGAATAAACATTGATCCCGATCAGACATGGAAAGTAGAGAAAGTGCTTAAGACGCGAGGAAAAGGACGAAACAAGCAATACTTTGTGAAGTGGAAATATTATCCTAAAAAGTTTAACAGTTGGATTAAAGCATCGGATTTACATTAAACCTTCATAGTGTACTATATTGTCGTTTGTATCCTCGTAAGCTAAACAGATGGAAATAGATTGTTTGATGCCTTTGTCATTATCTCATGTATTTTGTAACTACTGTAAATAAATGCTTTAAGTATATACTGTTTTATTTTGTTTATTCTTAACCCTATGTATTTACACACTTCAAACGCGTTACTGTGTAATGGTATATAACATACCGCGGAAGTACTGGAGCGTAGATCTGCATACTCATGTATATATACATGGAAGACGACATTATGCTTTAAGACCTTTATATGTAGAAAAAAATACTTTACAGAAACAATTAACACTCTAAAATGGTTCATAAAATTGTTGTAGAAAATCCAATGATACTTGTTTTTCCATAAATTGGAAATGAATTTGCAGACAAGTGATAACAGATGAAGTACACATAGCTGGTTTTATCTCCACCAATGGCGTTCACCCCC
The DNA here is from genome assembly GCA_031761405.1 of Serripes groenlandicus. Classification (NCBI taxonomy): domain Eukaryota; kingdom Metazoa; phylum Mollusca; class Bivalvia; order Cardiida; family Cardiidae; genus Serripes; species Serripes groenlandicus. The sequence goes on along the minus strand of JASEVX010000031.1, from coordinate 1,435,368 downwards.
GTACAAAACAGAGGGAAATTCAAACACAGTTAAGCTACGAATAAAACGCCAACAATCACAATTCTTCTAAAATGGGGTATCTAATTGACAGTTTAACATAAAGCAACTTACCTATGAAGATGAATCCGGTTTACATAACACGTCTTTTTGTCTTGTTGGATTGGTTAATGACGAACGATGATTGAACGCGACAATGTTTTTACCTCATAGTTATTTATAGATAACATGGGAAATCAAGTATTGCACAACTTGGTATAATAAGCCACGCCTGGATGAGCCCAAAAATTCCCTCCCAATCCAAGATCCAATATCGTACCATTTTCACATCCAAAAGTGGCCGGAGAAAGTATCGTCTGCTAAACTCGAGGTTTGATTATTTGGAAATTTAAATATTACCCGAGACGGTTTAAAAACAATGGCTGGACAAACAATATCGTCTGCTACGCTGGCCGGTTCAAACCAGTTACACTCGGTCCTCTTGGTGTAGTTGTCGTATGCTAGGTACCCGATAGCGTTACACACGAGCGATTCCAAAAATTCCCTCAAAAATCTGGTCTGGATAAGCGCACCTGACTACTCTTATATCACGATGTGTCGTTCAGGTGTGTATAAATTAATCACTCAGGCCATTCGGCCTTCGTGATTAATTACTACACACCTGAACTCCCAATCGTGATATACGAGCTGGTATATCACTCAAAATGAGATCTATTTCCTAAGTATAACTGGTAACTTACCCAAGAAACGCCGTGATATAACTGACTGGCTGGTGTCAGGATAAATGGACAAGTATAACTGGTAACTTACACAAGAAACGCCGTGATATAAACACAAAGATGTTGAAAGCGGCGTAAAATACCAACACAATCAATCAATCAATTTTCTTTGCACATAGCCAGCTCTACAAAATAAATAATCGATATTAATACTTCTGAAAAAATATAAACTGATAACTTCAAAGTCGTCTACTGCAGATTTGTTGTATGTGGGAAAGGGTTAATTAACACCGTCTATTTCGGTAATATCAAAACATGACGGATTTTTACCTGTAGATATGGGTCAATTATTTGTACGCGACGTATCGTAAAGATTCGATCTGTTAACAAAAAGAACCCGGTAAGGGAATGAGGGCATTTAAGAATAGTTGATAGATTTATTTGGGTTTAACGCCGTTTTCAACAATTTTTCAATCTTTTCGCGTCGACCAGTTAACCTGCTGATATGTTTACTGGCTTTCCCATACCAGTACTCAACACAACAGTATTTCCAATCATACCAAAACATAAGCTCTATTCACCCAGTAATGATTACAGTATACATGTGTATCATAGGACATATTAAATGGTATAATAATATCTTGGTAACTGAAGACTTACACATAAACTGTTAGCCTGTTGATGGCAGACCCATGACGCTTGACGTCTTACACATAAACTGTTAGCCTGTTGATGGCAGACCCATGACGCTTGACGTCTTACACATAAACTGTTAGTCTGTTGATGGCAGACCCATGACGCTTGACGTCTTACACATAAACTGTTAGTCTGTTGATGGCAGACCCATGACGCTTGTCGTATTGATTGTTGTCAAACGTCGGAAAGATTGTTCACCATGCTGAACAGTGGCGACATGTTTAGAGATGTTCCATATGTTTGTCTAGATATGTTCAGAGTTGTCTGCTGCTGATTTGTTGTATGTGGGAATGAGTTACTTGGCTTTCCAACATACAGCAAATCTGCAGAAGACGACATTGAAAATAACTTGACAATAACATGGTAACCATTTGTTAAATAAAGTATGATTATTAAAAAGATATTGTTGAAACATTGTGACCAAAGGATAAAATTGCTCATTATGAGCAATTTCTCCTTTTGCCACACATTTGTCAGAAGTCGTCTGCTGCAGAGGTTTCAGAAAGCGTCTGTATGTGGGAAAGGGGTCAACCAAAGGCGTCACTTATAGATTTACTAAGGTTTTCAGTATATGAGATAACGGGAGATAAAGTAGTATGGGACTCGCAGGTGGGACATACCTAGGCTGCTAGACATCTTACCGGGGTTAGATGCGAACAATGTGGGCGATTGATGGGTATACGACCCTTTCCCACATGCAGACGCATCTACAGCAGACGCAACTACAGCAGACGACTTTTGAAAACATTGAGGCAAAAGGAGAAGTTGCTCATATGCTCACTTAGTTTACTATGATTTGTATAGTCTTTGCACATTTACGCGAAGATGTTTTCAAATTCGCCTATTACAGATTTGTCATACGTTAGTAAAGGTATACCTTATACAGCTGATAAGCAATGCTATTGTCCACTCAAAGGACGGGATAAAGCGGCAGTAAACAGGCTTCTTTCCGAAAACATTTTTCTTATCACTGAATTTAACCATGAAGAGACGATCCTTATGAGTGCCAGGATTCTCTATTCAATAATTCTCTCTCTCTCTCTCGCTGTCTCTGTCTCTGTTTCTGTTAGTTAATCAAACCATGTCACGTTGAAATTGTTAATATATGATTTTTGTAATAACATTCATGTACCTGTCGGTTTAAATAATAAAGTTCATGTTATGTTATGTTAGGAACGGAGAAGAGAGGTATGAGTAACATCAATGTATCTATCAAAACATGTATAACCGCCTCAGTGTTGAAGTGCTAGAGCGTCCTCCTCGGTGTTGTAGTGGTAGAGAATCCTCCTCGGTGTTGTAGTGGTAGAGTGTCCTCCTCGGCGTTGTAGTGGTAGAGCGTCCTCCTCGGTGTTGTAGTGGTAGAGCGTCCTCCTCGGCGTTGTAGTGGTAGAGCGTCCTCCTCGGTGTTATAGTGGTAGAGCGTCCTCCTCGGTGTTGTAGTGGTAGAGCGTCCGCCTCGGTGTTGTAGTGGTAGAGCGTCCTCCTCGGTGTTGTAGTGGTAGAGCGTCCTCCTCGGTGTTGTAGTGGTAGAGCGTCCTCCTCGGTGTTGTAGTGGTAGAGCGTCCGCCTCGGTGTTGTAGTGGTAGAGCGTCCTCCTCGGTGTTGTATTGGTAGAGCGTCCTCATCGGTGTTGTAGTGGTAGAGAGTCCTCCTCGGTGTTGTAGTGTTAGAGCGTCCTCCTCGGTGGTGTAGTGGTAGAGCGTCCTTCTCGGTGTTGTAGTGGTAGTGAGTCCTCCTCGGTGTTGTAGTGTTAGAGCGTCCTCCTCGGTGTTGTAGTGGTAGAGCGTCCTCCTCGGTGTTGTAGTGGTAGAGCGTCCTTCTCGGTGTTGTAGTGGTAGAGCGTCCTCCTCGGTGTTGTAGTGGTAGAGCGTCCGCCTCGGTGTTGTAGTGGTAGAGCGTCCTCCTCGGTGTTGTATTGGTAGAGCGTCCTCATCGGTGTTGTAGTGGTAGAGAGTCCTCCTCGGTGTTGTAGTGTTAGAGCGTCCTCCTCGGTGGTGTAGTGGTAGAGCGTCCTTCTCGGTGTTGTAGTGGTAGTGAGTCCTCCTCGGTGTTGTAGTGTTAGAGCGTCCTCCTCGGTGTTGTAGTGGTAGAGCGTCCTCCTCGGTGTTGTAGTGGTAGAGCGTCCTACTCGGTGTTGTAGTGGTAGAGAGTCCTCCTCGGTGTTGTAGTGGTAGAGCGTCCTCCTCGGTGTTGAAGTGCTAGAGCGTCCTCCTCGGTGTTGTAGTGGTAGAGCGTCCTCCTCGGTGTTGTAGTGGTAGAGCGTCCTCCTTGGTGTTATAGTGGTAGAGCGTCCTCCTCGGTGTTATAGTGGTAGAGCGTCCTCCTCGGTGTTGTAGTGGTAGAGCGTCCGCCTCATTGTTGTAGTGGTAGAGCGTCCGCCTCGGTGTTGTAGTGGTAGAGCGTCCTCCTCGGTGTTGTAGTGGTAGCGCGTCCGCCTCGGTGTTGTAGTGGTAGAGCGTCCTCCTCGGTGTTGTAGTGGTAGAGCGTCCTCCTCGGTGTTGTAGTGGTAGAGCGTCCTCCTCGGTGTTGTAGTGTTAGAGCGTCCTCCTCGTTGTTGTAGTGGTAGAGCGTCCGCCTCGGTGTTGTAGTGGTAGAGCGTCCTCCTCGGTGTTGTAGTGGTAGAGCGTCCTCCTTGGTGTTATAGTGGTAGAGCGTCCTCCTCGGTGTTATAGTGGTAGAGCGTCCTCCTCGGTGTTGTAGTGGTAGAGCGTCCGCCTCATTGTTGTAGTGGTAGAGCGTCCGCCTCGGTGTTGTAGTGGTAGAGCGTCCTCCTCGGTGTTGTAGTGGTAGCGCGTCCGCCTCGGTGTTGTAGTGGTAGAGCGTCCTCCTCGGTGTTGTAGTGGTAGAGCGTCCTCCTCGGTGTTGTAGTGGTAGAGCGTCCTCCTCGGTGTTGTAGTGTTAGAGCGTCCTCCTCGTTGTTGTAGTGGTAGAGCGTCCGCCTCGGTGTTGTAGTGGTAGAGCGTCCTCCTCGGTGTTGTAGTGGTAGAGCGTCCTCCTCGGTGTTGTAGTGGTAGAGAGTCCTCCTCGGTGTTGTAGTGGTAGAGCGTCCTCCTCGGTGGTGTAGTGGTAGAGCGTCCTCCTCGGTGTTGTAGTGGTAGAGCGTCCTCCTCGGTGTTGTAGTGGTAGAGCGTCCTCCTCCGTGTTGTAGTGGTAGAGCGTCCTCCTCGGTGTTGTAGGGGTAGAGCGTCCACCTCGGTATTGTAGTGGTAGAGCGTCCTACTCGGTGTTGTAGTGGTAGAGAGTCCTCCTCGGTGTTGTAGTGGTAGAGCGTCCTCCTCGGTGTTGAAGTGCTAGAGCGTCCTCCTCGGTGTTGTAGTGGTAGAGCGTCCTACTCGGTGTTGTAGTGGTAGAGCGTCCTCCTCGGTGTTGTAGTGATAGAGCGTCCTACTCGGTGTTGTAGTGGTATAGCGTCCTCCTCGGTGTTGTAGTGGTAGAGCGTCCTCCTCGGTGTTGAAGTGCTAGAGCGTCCTCCTCGGTGTTGTAGTGGTAGAGCGTCCTCCTCGGTGGTGTAGTGGTAGAGCGTCCTCCTCGGTGTTGTAGTGGTAAAGAGTCCTCCTCGGTGTTGTAGTGGTAGAGCGTCCTCCTCGGTGTTGTAGTGGTAAAGCGTCCTCCTCGGTGTTGTAGTGGTAGAGCGTCCTCCTCGGTGTTGTAGTGGTAGAGCGTCCGCCTCGGTGTTGTAGTGGTAGAGCGTCCTCCTCGGTGTTGTAGTGGTAGAGCGTCCTCCTCGTTGTTGTAGTGGTAGAGAGTCCTCCTCGGTGTTGTAGTGTTAGAGCGTCCTCCTCGGTGGTGTAGTGGTAGAGCGTCCTTCTCGGTGTTGTAGTGGTAGAGAGTCCTCCTCGGTGTTGTAGTGTTAGAGCGTCCTCCTCGGTGTTGTAGTGTTAGAGCGTCCTCCTCGGTGTTGTAGTGGTAGAGCGTCCTCCTCGGTGTTGTAGTGGTAGAGCGTCCTTCTCGGTGTTGTAGTGGTAGAAAGTCCTCCTCGGTGTTGTAGTGGTAGAGCGTCCTCCTCGGTGTTGTAGTGATAGAGCTTCCTCCTCGGTGTTGTAGGAGTAGAGCGTCCACCTCGGTGTTGTAGTGGTAGAGCGTCCTACTCGGTGTTGTAGTGGTAGAGAGTCCTCCTCGGTGTTGTAGTGGTAGAGCGTCCTCCTCGGTGTTGTAGTGATAGAGCGTCCTCCTCGGTGTTGTAGTGGTAGAGCGTCCTCCTCGGTGTTATAGTGGTAGAGCGTCCTCCTCGGTGTTGTAGTGGTAGAGCGTCATCCTCGGTATTGTAGTGTTAGAGCGTCCTCCTCGGTGTTATAGTGGTAGAGCTCCCGCCTCGGTGTTGTAGTGGTAGAGCGTCCTCCTCGGTGTTGTAGTGGTAGAGCGTTCTACTCGGTGTTGTAGTGTTAGAGCGTCCTCCTCGGTGGTGTAGTGGTAGAGCGTCCTCCTCGGTGGTGTAGTGGTAGAGCGTCCTCCTCGGTGTTGTAGTGGTAGAGCGTCCTCCTCGGTGTTATAGTGGTAGAGCGTCCTCCTCGGTGTTGTAGTGTTAGAGCGTCCTCCTCGGTGTTGTAGTGGTAGAGCGTCCTCCTCGGTGTTGTAGTGGTAGAGCGTCCTCCTCGGTGTTGTAGTGGTAGAGCGTCCTCCTCGGTGGTGTAGTGATAGAGCGTCCTCCTCGGTGGTGTAGTGGTAGAGCGTCCTCCTTGGTGTTGTAGTGGTGGTAGAGCGTCCTCCTCGGTGTTGTAGTAGTAGAGTGTCCTCCTCGGTGTTGTAGTGGTAGAGCGTCCTCCTCGGTGTTATAGTGGTAGAACGTCCTCCTCGGTGTTGTAGTAGTAGAGCGTCCTCCTCAGTGTTGTAGTGGTAGAGCGTCCTTCTCGGTGTTGTAGTGCTAGAGCGTCCTCCTCGGTTATGTAGTGGTAGAGTGTCCTCCTCGGTGTTGTATTGGTAGAGCGTCCTCATCGGTGTTGTAGTGGTAGAGCGTCCTCCTCGGTGTTGTTGTGGTAGAACGTCCTCCTCGGTATTGTAGTGGTAGAGCGTCCTCCTCGGTGTTGTAGTGGTAGAGCGTCCTCCTCGGTGTTGTAGTGGTAGAGCGTCCTCCTCGGTGTTGTAGTGTTAGAGCGTCCTCCTCGGTGTTATAGTGGTAGATCGTCCGCCTCGGTGTTATAGTGGTAGGGCGTCCTCCTCGGTGTTATTGTGGTAGAGCGTCCTCCTCGGTGTTGTAGTGTTAGAGCGTCCTCCTCGGTGTTATAGTGGTAGAGCGTCCGCCTCGGTGTTATAGTGGTAGAGCGTCCTCCTCGGTGTTGTAGTGTTAGAGCGTCCTCCTCGGTGTTGTAGTGTTAGAGCGTCCTCCTCGGTGTTGTAGTGGTAGAGCGTCCTCCTCGGTGTTATAGTGGTAGAGCGTCCGCCTCAATGTTGTAGTGGTAGAGCGTCCTCCTCGGTGTTGTAGTGGTAGAGCGTCCTCCTCGGTGTTTTAGTTGTAGAGCGTCCTCCTCGGTGTTATTGTGGTAGAGCGTCCTCCTCGGTGGTGTAGTGTTAGAGCGTCCTCCTCGGTGTTATAGTGGTAGAGCGTCCTCCTCGGTGTTCTAGTGGTAGAGCGTCCTCCTCGGTGTTGTAGTGCTAGAGCGTCCTCCTCGGTGTTGTAGTGGTAGAGCGTCCTCCTCGGTGTTATAGTGGTAGAGTGTCCTTTTCGGTGTTATAGTGGTAGAGCGTCCACCTCGGTGTTATAGTGGTAGAGCGTCCTCCTCGGTGGTGTAGTGGTAGAGCGTCCTCCTCGGTGTTGTAGTGGTAGAGCGTCCTCCTCGGTGTTGTAGTGGTAGAGCGTCCACCTCGGCGGTGTAGTGGTAGAGTGTCCTCCTCGGTGGTGTAGTGGTAGAGTGTCCTCCTCGGTGTTGTAGTGGTAGAGCATCTTCCTCGGTGTTGTAGTGGTAGAGCGTCCACCTCGGCGGTGTAGTGGTAGAGCGTCCTCCTCGGTGTTATAGTGTTAGAGCGTCCTCCTCGGTGTTGTAGTGGTAGAGCGTCCACCTCGGCGGTGTAGTGGTAGAGTGTCCTCCTCGGTGGTGTAGTGGTAGAGCGTCCTCCTCGGTGTTGTAGTGGTAGAGCATCTTCCTCGGTGTTGTAGTGGTAGAGCGTCCACCTCGGCGGTGTAGTGGTAGAGCGTCCTCCTCGGTGTTGTAGTGGTAGAGCGTCCTCCTCGGTGTTGTAGTGGTAGAGCGTCCACCTCGGCGGTGTAGTGGTAGAGTGTCCTCCTCGGTGGTGTAGTGGTAGAGCGTCCTCCTCGGTGTTGTAGTGGTAGAGCATCTTCCTCGGTGTTGTAGTGGTAGAGCGTCCACCTCGGCGGTGTAGTGGTAGAGCGTCCTCCTCGGTGTTATAGTGTTAGAGCGTCCTCCTCGGTGGTGTAGTGGTAGAGCGTCCTTCTCGGTGGTGTAGTGTTAGATCGTCCTCCTCGGTGTTATAGTGGTAGAGCGTCCTCCTCGGTGTTGTAGTGGTAGAGCGTCCTCCTCGGTGTTGTAGTGCTAGAGCGTCCTCCTCGGTGTTATAGTGGTAGAGCGTCCTCCTCGGTGTTGTAGTGGTAGAGCGTCCTCCTCGGTGTTGTAGTGTTAGAGCGTCCTCCTCGGTGTTGTAGTGGTAGAGCGTCCTCCTCGGTGTTGTAGTGGTAGAGCGTCCTCCTCGGTGTTGTAGTGTTAGAGCGTCCTCCTCGGTGTTGTAGTGGTAGAGCGTCCTCCTCGGTGTTATAGTGGTAGAGCGTCCTTCTCGGTGTTGTAGTGGTAGAGCGTCCTCCTCGGTGTTATAGTGGTAGAGCGTCCTTCTCGGTGTAGTAGTGGTAGAGCGTCCTCCTCGGTGTTGTAGTGGTAGAGCGTCCGCCTCGGTGTTGTAGTGGTAGAGCGTCCTCCTCGGTGTTGTAGTGGTAGAGCGTCCTTCTCGGTGTTCTAGTGGTAGAGTGTCCTCCTCGTTGTTATAGTGTTAGAGCGTCCTCCTCGTTGTTATAGTGGTAGAGCGTCCTCCTCGGTGTTGTAGTGGTAGAGCGTCCTCCTCGGTGTTGTAGTGGTAGAGCGTCCTCCTCGTTGTTATAGTGGTAGAGCGTCCTTATCGGTGTTCTAGTGGTAGAGCGACCTCCTCGGGTGTGGGAGGTCGCGTGTTCGATCCCCGTTCGGGTCATACCGACATACTTTATAAAATGGTAGTAATGGATGCCATCCTTGACGCTCAGGGTTGCGGGGTTAGCATTACGACTGACTGGCTGGTGTCAGGATAAATTGACTAAAAGTACTGGTAACTTACCCAGGAAACGCCGTGGCATAACTGAAACATTCAATCAATCCACCAAACATTCATAGCAAGAAAAATATAATAACGCTAATAACAAAGACAATCTCTGGAAATGTCAACCTTCCTCTGAGGTGTTTGGAAGTCATGTATAAGGCTTAATTAATAATTAAACACTTTTCCCACTTGCAGAGACATCTGCAGCAGACGACTTTTAGAAATAATTTCGACCATTGAAAAGGAAACTGCTCATAATGAGCAATCAAATCTATAGGAGACAATTTCTTATTTTGCTACTTTTCAAAGCAATATCCTTCAGATGCCACATATTGCGTATGTATGTGAATAAATGGTTAAAATATGTGATAACAATACTTTTGCTTTAGTGGGAAAGATTCACTTTCATGAAGTATTTTACAACCTAAATCAAAAGCTCACAGTAAAAGTTTGATATTTGATGAACATGTTTGATGGTAAAATCTGCCCGAAGAGTCACGTGATCAGACACGCAAGATGTTGGACAAGCCTCGTTTCAAGATATCAAGGTGTTGGGAGTGAATGAACCGAGATTCGATACGAGATTCTCGAAAATACAGCGAGAAAGTAATTGAGATAGGAGAATGAGATATGAAATATTTAACATCTTATACGGAATCTCTCGTTCTCAGTCGAACATCAGACAGCAGGTTCCGCCATTGCTTCGTCATAAAATATGAATAAGGCAAACATCTCTAGATTTCATCGGACCGCGCCAAGGAAAGAAAAGACCCAAACAAGGCATTTCATTGCAACGTAGAAGGAATAGTCATGCGTAACAAGATATAAAGTATTTATAACATTTTCATAAGCATTTGACACCTCTAAAGCAGACGAATTTTTGAAAATGTTTTTCTGAACAAGAGAAAAAGATTTCTTTTCTTTTCTGACAGTGTTTCCGATTCTGTATACTTATTGCTCTTAGAGTTTTGCAGAAGTCAAACCTATCTATGTTTAGACATTCTTAAAACAGACTCCTCTAACTTATCATAGCACGTAAACGGAAATGCATATCCTACATTTCTGCGTAAACAAGGCAGTTGAGGATTCAATGGTCCTGCATCTCTTTACTCATTCCCACATACAACACATCTGCAGCAGACGACTTTGAAAATATGGTGACAAATACTTGAACAATCTCCATAAAAGATAGCTGAATTGTTAAATAAAATTGAAAACGTTGTGGCTAAAGGAGAAAATTCTCATCATGAACAATTTCACCTTTGGCCACAATGTTTTCAAAAGGTCGGCTGCTGCTACTGCGTCAAAATGCGTCTGCAGGTGGGAAAGAGTTCCCACATACAATAAATATGCAGCAGACAACTATGAAATAATCTGGAGAAAAAACGTGGAAAATCTCTTTATATTAAAGTTAAGTTTGAGAATTGAGTTGAACACATCGTGACAAAAAGAGAAAATTACTCTTTTGTCACAATTGTTTTCTCTCAGGAAGTCGTCTGCTGGAAAGGCGTCAGAAAGCGTACGTATTTTGGAAATTATTCGGGGTACATTTTTACTTCAAGTCGGCCGTTGCTAAAGCTGGTATCGATTCTCACAAACTCACGGATACTGAAGCAGATTACTATAGGTGATTTGGCGAAACTTCCTGTTTACGTCGTGTCTTCGTCCAAATATGATTTATTGAGGATTCAGTTCAAACATACGATAATTACTGCTTAGCCGTTTACCACATACAGGCGCTTTCTGGAGCCCATGCAGCAGACGACTTTTGAAAACATTGTTGCAAAAGGAGAAATTGCGCATGATGAGCAATGTTTCCTTTTGTCACAGTGCTTTCAACCCTATTCAATAAATATACTTTCATATATAGAGATTTGTCATAGTTTTGCTTAGATGTGTTCCAAGTCGTCTGCTGCAGATGTGTTGTATGTGGGAAAGGGTTAGCCGTTTTCCTCGTATGCTAGTTTATACACTCGTCTGCTTTGAAAACATCTGAGATAAAAAATAAACTAAATGAAATTCGTGTTAAAGAGTTGAAAAAATGTTGTGAAAATGATAAATTTATATTTTTTGAATAGTTTCTTCTGTTTTCAATATCAAAGTTTATTCTTTACAAAAATGGAATGCTGCGTTGGTGTTAAATGCCGCATTGTATCAAGGAAACGATTGGAGAAAGAGATAAGATCACTGGTTCTATCAGTGTGCCCTTCATTTACCTGTATGGGGGGGGGGGGGGGGGGGGGGGGGGGTCATTCGAAAAATTAATGTCAGTAGGTAGTTATAACATGGAGGTAAAAGTAGCCCTTTACTTGGTACAGAAGACTTTCAACGCTTCTGCAGCAGACGCTCTCACTTTTTTGAAAGAAATACCGTTGACATGTACATTTTTCAGATTTTAATCAATTAATTTTAATGTAAGTGTTCCAAGCAGAACATAACAACATAGTAGTAGTAGTCTACCAGGTATGTATAACTGTAGAACCACAGGCGTCCGAATTTCTATTACAGCAGAAAATGCGAAAAATCTCACAATACCTCGTTAAAATACACAAAAAGTGTCTCTATATTGTCTATACGCTTTGATAAAAATGATCGTAATGGTAATTTGGGGAATCAATTTTTATCAAAGCGTAGAGACAATATAGAGAGACTTTTTGAGTATTTTAACGTGGTATTGTGTGATTTTTCGCATTTTTTGCTGTAATAGAAATTCGGACGCCTGTGGTAGAACAATCATGCCGACGTCGAACTCGAAAAAGTGATTTCAAAAAAACATTAATATGAAAATATAGAGCATATTTGAGCCTTTCCACGAGAAAACCAACATTATGGACTCTGCGTAATATATCGACCAAGATCAGCCTGCGCAGTTCGCGCAGGCTAATCCGGGCCGACACATTCCGTATCAAGGGAAATATATGTATAGAGTAATGATTCCGGAAACAGAAAATCCACAGGAGGCGAAAAGTGTCTGTCCGGGTTAGCCTGCGCGGCTTGCTTAGTCTGATCCGGAAGATACTTTACGCAGAGACAAACATTTTTGCGAAACAGCTTATTTACCATTGAACATTTGATCATTGATATCAATGCGGGTTTATCATACGAATCCGCCTGCACGTGATTGTTATTAGCGGGGAAATCGCTTGGAATTAAACGTTCAGTGGTAAATACAGTATTTATTGATTGATTTGTGTTTTGAACCGCTTTCAACAATGTTTCAGTTATATCACGGCGATTCCTGGGTACGTTGCCAGTACTACTGGTCCATTGATCCTGACACCAGCGAGTCAGTCGTAATACCAACCCCGCAACTCTGAGCGCAAAGGAGGGCAATGACCCGTCCGGGGATTGAACCCTCGACCCCCCGCACTCGAGGTGGACGCTCTACCACTACCCCCCGCGCTCGAGGTGGACGTTCTACCACTACCCCCCGCACTCGAGGTGGACGCTCTACCACTACACCCCGCACTCGAGGTGGACACTCTACCACGACCCCCTGCACTCGAGGTGGACGCTCTACCACTTTACCCCGCACTCGAGGTGGACACTCTACCACTACCCCCCGCACTCGAGGTGGACGCTCTACCACTACCCCCGCGCTCGAGGTGGACGCTCTACCACTACCCCCGCACTCGAGGTGGACCCTCTACCACTACCCCCCGCACTCGAGGTGGACGCTCTACCACTACCCCCCGCGCTCGAGGTGGACGCTCTACCACTACCCCCGCACTCGAGGTGGACGCTCTACCACTACACCCCGCACTCGAGGTGGACGCTCTACCACTACCCCCCGCACTCGAGGTGGACGCTCTACCACTAGCCCCCGCACTCGAGGTGGACGCTCTACCACTACCCCCCCCCCCCGCACTCGAGGTGGACGCTCTACCACTACCCCCGCACTCGAGGTGGACGCTCTACCACTACCCCCCGCACTCGAGGTGGACGCTCTATCACTACACCCCGCACTCGAGGTGGACGCTCTACCACTTTACCCCGCACTCGAGGTGGACGCTCTACCACTACACCCCGCACTCGAGGTGGACGCTCTACCACTACACCCCGCACTCGAGGTGGACGCTCTACCACTACACCCCGCACTCGAGGTGGACGCTCTACCACTATACCCCGCACTCGAGGTGTACGCTCTACCACTACACCCCGCACTCGAGGTGGACGCTCTACCACTACCCCCCGCACTCGAGGTGGACGCTCTACCACTACACCCCGCACTCGAGGTGGACGCTCTACCACTACACCCCGCACTCGAGGTGGACGCTCTACCACTACACCCCGCACTCGAGGTGGACGCTCTACCACTACACCCCGCACTCGAAGTGGACGCTCTACCACTACACCCCGCACTCGAGGTGGACGCTCTACCACTACACCCCGCACTCGAGGTGGACGCTCTACTGCTATACCACAGCTGTGCAGTTTATATATATTATATATACGACCAACGAACATTCAAGTCGTTCTGCGTAACTGACGTTGTATTTTGATAAAAGAAGTTATGATTATGGCGCTTAAAGGCTTTGTATCTTTTGAGTATATCTATTTTATTTTTTTTATTATTCAAATCTCGTCTGCAAGATATTGGTTAAGAGTGTCAATTCAAAACTGACAATTTGGAGGACTGATATAAATCAAAACGTTTTAACTGATGCAGACCGTGCACACCGTGTTTCAATACTTTGGTTTGTAATGGTCTAAGTGTAAACAGGTCATAGGTCATCCTTTTACCGACTTTTGAAGCTTCTGCAAAGGAAGACTTTTAAAAAACATTTTTTCTTCCATTCGAAATTAATTTCATTCTCTGACTCCTCATCATGGGATATGGACAGATTTTTAACTAGCCGGGATTCATTTGACATAAACTATGTTGATACGGCGTAAAACTCCAAACCAATCATTGGCAATTGTTTAAGGAACACATGTGTCGCCTGCCAATAATTAGTAAGTTAAAATGGTTTGTTCCCGGAACGTCGACTCCGCTTAACAACTTTCACTAATCCGGGATTAGGGGGTACCTAAAGGGGTATAGAACTATACATACTATAAATCAATTTATTTGATTTTAAGGATGCACGCATTTAATAAAACTTGAATAAAGAATAACTTTTTAACATTATTGATTAAGTTCATACTGTAAATTTATGTGAAGGATAGACGATAATTGATCAGAATAATTACAATTTAAATGCAGGTTACAATCAGGTTACAATTAGGTTGTTTTCTTTTAATCGTTAACGTATTGTTTTCTAGTCGTAGGTAATTAAGTTCAAACTGTTAAGGTCTATGTTCGACAAATTAATTAAAAACTGTGCCTTTCGATATTTGTTCTTTAAAACAAAAATAAACTGTTCTGTTACTTACTTGATGTTAATTTAGTTCAAACCGTTAGAAACATACGAATAACTTATGTATAACTGAAATGATGAAACTATCCGATACTCACTTAGTCATATTCAATCATGGCAAACACACAGCTGAACGTTCAGTACAACATGAACAGAAAAGGGGGTCATAACTTGAAATTTGACGGATACATTTATCGCGTAAACTGGAGAAGAGAAGCCAAGATATTCTGGAGATGTGTCGAACGAGGTTGCCAAGCTTGCCTGTCTACATTCAACGACATACCGATAGGATTCGGGAAACAAAACCATAACCACCCAGCAGACCACTCCAACGTCGTTGTCAAACAGATCATGAGCAAGATATCTCGGCGCTGCGCAGAAGAAATTAGACCAATTCTCATTTTTTTTACAGAAGAGCTTTCCAAACTCAGAGACAACGAATTGGATGACGCTTGCCGCGAAGTTGTTGAAAAGATACCTACTTTCAACTCCACAAGTCCATGCTGTACCGAGCCCGCAGAAAACAGACACCCTCACTTCCAAAGACTAAGACCGAAATATTCTTAGACGGCAAATGGACAGAAACAGTCAAGGTGACAGATTTCTACTATTCGACGACGGTCACCAGAACAACCGTATGCTTGCCTTCGCTACAACCGAGAACCTCCACCACTTAGCCGCATCCAACACGTTTTACTGAGACGGAACGTTCTACACATGCCCCAACTTCTTCCACCAGATCTATTTGATCCATGTACAGATTGCCGGTAAAATGATGCCAGTTGTCTACTCCTTCTTGCTAGGCAAGAGCCAAGCGACGTTCAGACCACCAAACTTCTGCCTTACTTGACTTCGAGACAGCTGCCCACGGTGCCATACTACAGACGTTCCCTGGTATTCACACAAAAGGGTGTTTCTTCCATGTTACCCAGTGCATTTGGCGAAGAGCACAAGCAACCGGTCTCCAGATTCCGTATAAAGAAAACAAAGATGTAATGACACTCGTCCGACGTGCAGCAATCATGCCTCTGCTTCCCTTAGACAAGATAGAAGACTTCTGGTTCCGGACTCTAGAAGACAGACGAGGCCGATCTAACGGAACTCACAAAAACTATCACAGACTACGTTACCGAACAATGGGTAGTAGGCGACAGAAGGATGTGGAACGACTTTGGCACACAGAGCCCGCGCACTACGAACAACATCGAAGGCTGGCACAGCAAAATTAAGAAAATGACACGACACTCCCACCCAAACTTATTTACAGCCATCCAGATGTTCAAAGACACTCAGAACGCAAATGATATTGGGTTAATACAAAGAGCTGGAACAACTCACCCTTCGTGCAAAGCGCTACCAGACTATTGATCGTGGATTAAGTATCCTGAAAGAGAGGTATGAAACTGGTGTTCTTAAGTTGATGGCTTATGCGGATTCTGCATCTCAGTGTGTTCGTGTGTTCGTGTGATTATAATTTATATGCTGTTTTCTAATATTTTACTTAATAGTGCTGACAAATATCAAAAATAAGAAAGCGATGTGCAGGCTAATCATACGTTACACTTTTCTTAAATGTTTCAAATTTCGCATTTTTAGGAAATTCTGCATTATTAGATTAAAAAAATAATCGGTTTTCTTTTCAATTTCGCATTCTTTATTTATATTTATAAAGCAATAACTGTCACATAATTACCCTCTAATGGTCCCCCCCCCCCCTCCCCATCCGCTCTACCGACCAGCTAGGGATTAAATCGAGTCGACGTTCCGGGAACACACCGTTAAAATGTAACAGGCAGACGTTGCGGCCGGGCAGTCGACGGAGACGTGATTCCTGTGTGTCAACCTGCGCTGGCATGCGCATGCGCAATAAAGGACCAATACATGATTCACACAACTACAATCATTATCTCTGACGGCCATTCTACTATATGTTGAATAGAGAAATATCAAATATAATTGAATTAAACAATTGCATGTGCAAATTAATTAAATCAAGAAGTCGATATAATCAGATCATACAAATGCATCAAAGACATATGGTTGTCAAACTCAAATTCCTTGATGTATTCCTAATTATCACTTTGAAAAAAAATATTCTCAATTAATGCTCATCATATTTGCCTATCAAAATGGCAGACAAGGGAGATAATTATTGTCGTTGTGGGGAATATGTATTGTGTAAAGGCACGCATTTATGCTAACCCTTTCCCTCATACGACAATTCTGCAGCAGACGACTTTAAACATATTTTGTCAAAAAATAGAAAATCTCTATAATTGAATGGATAACCTATGACTAAAAGTGGGAAACATTGTGGAAAAAGAAGAAATTGCTCGTTTGAACAATTTCTTCTTTTGTCACTATGTTTTCAAAAATCCGTCTGCTGCAGAGGTGTCAGAAAGCGTCTATATGAGGGAAAGAGTTAAACTGGATTTAGTAGTTTAGTAGATCAGGGGTTCAAGGGCCTATCGCGATATGTTTTATAGATACTGGAGTCTGAAAACCAGACATTTGAATGGCTGTTATTTGTGACACGTGAGCTATTTCCGACGCCTACTTCTACGACATCTCCCAGTCGGTGCATTTCGGCTAAACACGTTCCCTCAATTTAGACATCGGACTGTGCTCATGAATGATGATCTACTGAAACTAAGTTTATTGAAATATATTTCGGTTTATAATGTAGAGAAAATACCGATAAATAGATAATCACAGGCCGACCTACGATAACAACCGAGGAAGTCCTCGTTCATAACAGTATTTTGGTCACAGGTCGACCTACGATAACAACCGAAGAAGTCCTCGTTCATAACAGTATTTTGGTCACAGGCCGACCTACGATAACAACCGAGGAAGTCCTAGTTTATAACAGTATTTTGGTCACAGGTCGACCTACGATAACAACCGAGGAAGTCCTCGTTCATAACAGTATTTTGGTCACAGGCCGACCTACGATAACAACCGAGGAAGTCCTCGTTCATAACAGTATTTTGGTCACAGGCCGACCTACGATAACAATCGAGGAAGTCCTAGTTTATAACAGTATTTTGGTCACAGGCCGACCTACGATAACAACCGATGAAATCCTCGTTCATAACAGTATTTTGGTCACAGGCCGACCTACGATAACAATCGAGGAAGTCCTAGTTTATAACAGTATTTTGGTCACAGGCCGACCTACGATAACAATCGAGGAAGTCCTAGTTTATAACAGTATTTTGGTCACAGGCCGACCTACTATAACAACCGAGGAAGTCCTAGTTTATAACAGTATTTTGGTCACAGGTCGACCTACGATAACAACCGAGGAAGTCCTCGTTCATAACAGTATTTTGGTTACAGGCCGACCTACGATAACAATCGAGGAAGTCCTAGTTTATAACAGTATTTTGGTTACAGGCCGACCTACGATAACAACCGAGGAAGTCCTCGTTCATAACAGTATTTTGGTCACAGGCCGACCTACGATAACAACCGAGGAAGTCCTAGTTTATAACAGTATTTTGGTCACAGGTCGACCTACGATAACAATCGAGGAAGTCCTCGTTCATAACAGTATTTTGGTTACAGGCCGACCTACGATAACAACCGAGGAAGTCCTCGTTCATAACAGTATTTTGGTCACAGGCCGACCTACGATAACAACCGAGGAAGTCCTAGTTTATAACAGTATTTTGGTCACAGGTCGACCTACGATAACAACCGAGGAAGTCCTCGTTCATAACAGTATTTTGGTCACAGGCCGACCTACGATAACAACCGAGGAAGTCCTCGTTCATAACAGTATTTTGGTCACAGGCCGACCTACGATAACAATCGAGGAAGTCCTAGTTTATAACAGTATTTTGGTCACAGGCCGACCTACGATAACAACCGAGGAAGTCCTCGTTCATAACAGTATTTTGGTCACAGGCCGACCTACGATAACAACCGATGAAATCCTCGTTCATAACAGTATTTTGGTCACAGGCCGACCTACGATAACAATCGAGGAAGTCCTAGTTTATAACAGTATTTTGGTCACAGGCCGACCTACGATAACAATCGAGGAAGTCCTAGTTTATAACAGTATTTTGGTCACAGGCCGACCTACGATAACAACCGAGGAAGTCCTCGTTCATATCAGTATTTTGGTTACAGGCCGACCTACGATAACAATCGAGGAAGTCCTCGTTCATAACAGTATTTTGGTCACAGGCCGACCTACGATAACAACCGAGGAAGTCCTCGTTCATAACAGTATTTTGGTCACAGGCCGACCTACGATAACAACCGAGGAATTCCTCGTTCATAACAGTATTTTGGTCACAGGCCGACCTACGATAACAATCGAGGAAGTCCTCGTTCATAACAGTATTTTGGTCACAGGCCGACCTACGATAACAACCGATGAAATCCTCGTTCATAACAGTATTTTGGTTACAGGCCGACCTACGATAACAACCGAGGAAGTCCTCGTTCATAACAGTATTTTGGTCACAGGCCGACCAACGATAACAACCGATGAAATCCTCGTTCATAACAGTATTTTGGTTACAGGCCGACCTACGATAACAACCGAGGAAGTCCTCGTTCATAACAGTATTTTGGTCACAGGCCGACCTACGATAACAACCGAGGAAGTCCTAGTTTATAACAGTATTTTGGTCACAGGTCGACCTACGATAACAACCGAGGAAGTCCTCGTTCATAACAGTATTTTGGTCACAGGCCGACCTACGATAACAACCGAGGAAGTCCTCGTTCATAACAGTATTTTGGTCACAGGCCGACCTACGATAACAATCGAGGAAGTCCTAGTTTATAACAGTATTTTGGTCACAGGCCGACCTACGATAACAACCGAGGAAGTCCTCGTTCATAACAGTATTTTGGTCACAGGCCGACCTACGATAACAATCGAGGAAGTCCTAGTTTATAACAGTATTTTGGTCACAGGCCGACCTACGATAACAACCGAGGAAGTCCTCGTTCATAACAGTATTTTGGTTACAGGCCGACCTACGATAACAACCGAGGAAGGCCTCGTTTATAACAGTATTTTGGTCACAGGCCGACCTACGATAACAACCGAGGAATTCCTCGTTCATAACAGTATTTTGGTTACAGGCCGACCTACGATAACAACCGAGGAAGTCCTCGTTCATAACAGTATTTTGGTCACAGGCCGACCTACGATAACAACCGAGGAAGTCCTCGTTCATAACAGTATTTTGGTCACAGGTCGACCTACGATAACAACCGAGGAAGTCCTCGTTCATAACAGTATTTTGGTCACAAGCCGACCTACGATAACAACCGTGGAAGCCCTCGTTCATAACAGTATTTTGGTCACAGGCCGACCTACAATAACAACCGAGGAAGTCCTCGTTCATAACAGTATTTTGGTCACAGGCCGACCTACGATAACAACCGAGGAAGTCCTCGTTCATAACAGTATTTTGGTCACAGGCCGACCTACGATAACAGCCGAGGAAGTCCTCGTTCATAACAGTATTTTGGTCACAGGCCGACCTACGATAACAGCCGAGGAAATCCTCGTTCATAACAGTATTTTGGTCACAGGCCAACCTACGATAACAACCGAGGAAGTCCTCGTTCATAACAGTATTTTGGTCACAGGCCAACCTACGATAACAACCGAGGAAGTCCTCGTTCATAACAGTATTTTGGTCACAGGCCGACCTACGATAACAACCGAGGAAATCCTCGTTCATAACAGTATTTTGGTCACAGGCCGACCTACGATAACAATCGTGGAAGTCCTCGTTCATAACAGTATTTTGGAATAAATTCGGACCGAAAGTCAGCCATTTTATTTCCGAAAGTCAACCATTTTATTTCCAAAAGTAGTCCATATAAGGGAAGATACGGTCACCCATGATAGGCAATGGAAACAATAATCAGCCATTTGTTTTCTTTCGTAAATAAAATAAGTGATGACTTTGGTTGTTATACATGTGAATATGACAATGTCCGAGCTCCTTTAATTTCACGAGCTTCCGAGGTCTAAAATGGGTTTACGAGACTAGCTGAAATTGATTGTCAGTACGTGTATATTCCCGAACAATGTTTCCGGTCCATTTAGTTCACGAATTTTGCGAAGACCTGTTTTCAGTTTATTCATTAGCAACTTTCGATGTATAAAATGAGTTCCCGGGACTAGCATGGGTTGGTTTATCGTACGTGTGTATACCCGAATAATGTTCGAGGTTCATTAAGTTCACTAGTGAACTTTTTCAGCGCCAATGCCAATACTGAGGTTTCTGCAAACAATACAGATTCAGTTGGTAGGGAGCTGTCTCACCAGAAATTTGCATCGTTTGCCTTTAAGTTATAGTCATCAAACTATTCCCAAAAAACATGTTACATGAAATATGGATTCCCTCGACGTTGAACAGGTACGAGTGTACTTTTGTGAATTCGGCGCTAAATGAGTAAACCCATGTTGATCCTTTTGGTATGTTTTTCAAAATAATTTCTGAATTCGTCCCCATGAGAAATTGGTAAACCCTTTCTGACGCTTCCGCAGCAGACGACTTTTTAAAACATTGTGACAAAAGGAGAAATTGCCCAATACGAGCATTGTCTTCTTTTAGTCACAATGTTTTTCAACTTTTTACTCTTACTTCATCTTCATTTATAAAGAGTTTCCATGTTTGTGATGTAATCATTTCCAAGTCGTCTGCTGCAAATTTGATGTATGCGGAAATGGTTAAGTGGAGGTATTGATATTGACCTTTGTGTAATAATATCCATCTTACAATCACTAGACTGTATCGTCACATGAAATTCGTCCACATATTTCCTTCATTTAGCTTCGACAAATGAACACGCATGTGCGCGCTTAATCTAACGAGCTACAATTGTAGCCTCTCGCTAGAAACTAAAGTATAACAATGTTTTAGACTGATTCTGTACTTGTTTCGATGAAGATTATCAACTCACAGACTGGTGCACGCTTTTTAGGGGAGGGGAGACTGTGCATAATAAAGCATGATTGACCTATTTTTATCTTGCCTCGCACCACAAATGCTTGTCTTCTATCGCACCAATTCAGGACCTACTGCACCCATCCGATTCTGGGATAAACCCTCTATCGCTCAACGTCAATCCTTTCCGCCAAATATTACACTTGCGAGCCCGATAAAGATCAATACGGACATGGCGCACCGTTCCGATTTTATAACGAGACCGGGTTGTGTTCAACGGGTCTTAACCCCTTTACCACGTACATCAAATCTGCAGCAGAAGACTTTAAAAACATCTTGGCAAGAATATGGAAAACTCTCTAGAAATGAAGACATACTTACTTTAAATTCGTCTGCTACAAATGTGTCAAAAGTCGTCTGTATAAGTAAATTGGTTAAATAATAGAACATCCATCCGTATCACGTGCTTCGCGCTTATCGCTGTTTTATATAAATTTCATTTTACTTCTTGCAAAAACGCGATAAGCTATCCTAAACACATTCATCAGAGAGCGAGAATAATTGCCTGCCTGTATTGATGAACGCCACGTATCTTCATCAACTGCTATTATTTGACCTTTTTCCCGGCTGATATCAACGTGCATGCATGCAGCTACAGCAGACGACATTTTACATCAAGACACAAACTTGAAACGATGTCAAGCTAATTGAAAACCGACCTCAGGAATTTGCGAGAAAAGAAGATCCAGATTAGATAACGATTTTGCGCATTTAGGGAAATAACCCACTACCCGCGACCAACTTGATTAAGTGTTAACCCTTTCCCACATAAAGTAGATATGCAGCAGACGTCTTTGAAAATATCCAGGCAAACATATGAAAAATCTCTTAAAATGAAACTATATTTATTCAATAGTGTGGAAAACAGGTCGGCTAAACTACGTGCTGGTTCAATTTTTATCAACGTGACAAGTCACCAATAGGCTAACAGTTTATGTGGAAAAGCAGCCAGTTGCGTGGACAGTATGTTGTGTGGGGAACTGGTGTGAGAAAGCCAGGAAACACATGAGTAGGTTAACTGGCCGCCGTGATATGAGTGAAGAATTGTTGAAAGCGGCGTTAAACCCTAATCAATCAATCAATAAATACATTTTTAACACATGTCACCCTTTCTCACAAAAGACAAATGCGCAGCATACGTCTTTGTAATATTGTCAAAAGTAGGTAAAATCTCTATAACTAATAGTAACATTCTTGAATAGACTTGAAAACATTGTGGCAATTTCTTCTTTTGTTACAATGTTTTCAGAAGCCGTCTGCTGCAGGTGCGTCGGAATGCGTCCATATGTGGGAAAGCGTTGAGGAAGTATTGTTCTCACAATGTTAGTACAGGTGAACCGTTAATTAAGTTCACGTGCTGCGTTGGATACCTAAACTCGGCATTTAACCCCTCTCCACGTGCAGACATATTTGGACTCATCTGCAGCAAAATACTTCAGAAAATACTGTGGCAAAAGGAGATATTACTCACTTTAATCAAGTTTCCCTTTTTATCGCAGTATGTTCATCTGCAGCAAAATACTTCAGAAAATACTGAGGCAAAAGGAGATATTACTCACTTTAATCAAGTTTCCCTTTTTATCGCCGTATGTTCATCTGTTCAATAATTACATTTATAGATATTTTCCATTTTTTCCCTTGACAGTTTCAAAGTCGTCTTCTGCAGATTTGTTATATGCTGGTAATAGATAAAGATGCAACTTAAAAAAACAAAGTATTCAAAGACATTTGTTTGCCCAGTTTCAACGACATTTCAAATATTTCTTACTCTTTCTGTAGCAGATTGACATGCAACAACGAGCAAAAAAACCACTTTCTTTAACACAGACGATTGTTGACTTGTCTACACCAGACGAGTTTTGGAGGCATCGTGCACAAAGGAGACACTGCTTCAGTCGATAAATGTCTTCTTTTCTAATAATATTATTAATTCTGTATCAAATATTACTTGTTAATTTCTATGTCATGATTGTTTGTCAATCCCTAAAAATTGTTTGTAACAAAAATAGTCCCAAAATCGTATATCCGGGAACATTCGGATTATTTTTTTCATATAAAATGTCTGACAAACGTATTTGAAATGAAAGAACAGCTTGAATCGGGATACATCGCTAGATAGATAGATCGAGAACCATTCAGCCTTCCGAAAATCATTTTCCTAACCCGTCTAGTAACGGGTTATTTCTGACTTGATTGTGTGAAAATCCTGAAGAATTTATTTTTAGGGAAAATATCCCCGAGATTGCGATCAGACGGCGTTTAAATGATACGATATTCGTGCACAATCGAGAAGGCTTATAAATAAAATGCGTCGCGCCGTTCGAGGTGATGGGCTCGTGCGGAATCTCCGTTTACCGAAATAAAACCTTTCCCCACGCGCATGCGCATTTGACGCATCTGTAGCGGATACACTTTTCAAAAGGTGGCAAAATGAGAAATTACTCATCGTGAACTCATCATGAGCTATTTCTCGTTTTTCCAAAATGTTTTCAAATCTAATTAATGATTAAACATTTCATGTGTATACATTGTCCATATTATTCCCTTAGCGATTTCAAAGGCTTTT
The DNA here is from genome assembly GCA_031761405.1 of Serripes groenlandicus. Classification (NCBI taxonomy): domain Eukaryota; kingdom Metazoa; phylum Mollusca; class Bivalvia; order Cardiida; family Cardiidae; genus Serripes; species Serripes groenlandicus. The sequence goes on along the minus strand of JASEVX010000031.1, from coordinate 1,411,805 downwards.
GCTACAGATTTGTTTTTTGTTTAATATAAAGTTAAAACATAGGATGGCTGTGAAACTAAACATGCTACACTTCTAGCTTTACTTCAGAAAGTTACATAATGTAACTTATGTATGCGAGACTGTGCGGTTGCATTGATTACGCTAAGTTTCACTGTTCACAAATAGACACAATTGTAACGGACTGAACTCATTAATAAATAATTAAACGTTTGATGTTTTACTCCGCTTTCAACATTTTCCCCGTGATATCTCTGCGTTTCCTGGGTAAGTTACCAGTACTACTGGTCCATTTATCCTGACATCAGTTATATCACAGTGTTTCCTGGGTAAGTTACCAGTACTACTGGTCCATGTATCCTGACACAAGTTATATCTCTGCGTTTCCTGGGTAAGTTACCAGTACTACTGGTCCATTTATCCTGACACCAGTTATATCACAGTGTTTCCTGGGTAAGTTACCAGTACTACTGGTCCATTTATCCTGAAACCAGTTATATCACAGTGTTTCCTGGGTAAGTTACCAGTACTACTGGTCCATTTATCCTGACACCAGTTATATCTCTGCGTTTCCTGGGTAAGTTACCAGTACTACTGGTCCATTTATCCTGACACCAGTCTGCAAGTTGAAACGGGTTGAGGTCATATTGTTTGACAAAAATATTGAAGACTGACGTGCAGATACATACATTCTAATGTGAATGTGAATCTTCACTCTGTGCTATAAAGATTTCAACTTATTGTCTGAAATAAAGCTAGTGGTGTAACCTCTGTAGCTTTATGTATCTTTAATTAGTGCCAAACCGTTAAGTTAATAAGACCCCAGCTCATCAAAAATGAAAGAATAAGCTAGAGTTACTTACCCCTGACAGGATGACATGACCTTCTTAGACTAACCTGGTCATGTTATCCTATCAGAAGTTGAGAAAATAAGCTAGAGTTATGACCTCTGACATGCGAATGAGACCTTCATAAACTGACCAGTCTGAATCAAGAGTAATTAGTGCACTATCACTTCAAGCATATTGGAAACCCTAATCAGATACAACATTCAAATGTGGTGGGCTGATTAGTGTCTATACTTTTAGCAATACCCAAAGGTCCCTGTCCATAAAATACCAGCCATATGTTTAAAGCTCAAATAAAGGCAAAAATAAACCAACTGTGAATACAACTTCAAACATCTTAAACCTACGTATAGGTAGATTCTAAGTACAAATTAAATTCAATGAATCTGAGCTCAAAAAGTGTAAGTGAATATTCGCATTGAACATGTAATATACTAGTTCAATAAAAATAGACCGTTATCACATAAATGTAAAAATCAACTCTACTTAAGACTTGAAATATTTAATGAAGCCAATTTGTCTTTTAATTAACCCTTTCCCACATATAGAAGCTTTTAGCATTCAGACAAAATATGAAATTGCTCATTATTAGCAAATATTACTCTTTTGTCACAATGTTTTAAACTATAAACAATAAATATACTTTCACTTATAGATTTTTCACCTTTGTACATATATTTTCATAGTCATCTGCATCAACATACAACAAATTTGCAGCAGACGACTTTGAAAGCATGTAGGCAAAAATATGTATAATCACTACACATATAACCTCAATGTTTGTTTATCTAGAGCTGAAAACATTAAAGAAAGACGAGGAATTGCGACGCCCATGGTATTTTACCTAACACTTTCCCACATTTGTTAGCATTTTGAAGCCTCTGCAGCAGCCCACTTTTGAAAACATTTAGACAATAGGAGAGTTGCTCATAAATGACCAATTACTCCTTTTGTCTCAGCATTTTCCACTTCATTCAATGATTATAATTTCACTTACAGAAACTTTTCACATTTTTGTCCAGATATTTTTATAGTTATTTGCAGCAGATTTATTGTATGTGGAAAAGGGTTCCAACTTGGAAGACAGAAGTGCAGAGGTAGAGCGTCGGACTCTCTTACCAAAGGACCCATATTCGAACTTGACCTAGATAGCATTAAGACAAACATACTGACTAAATGTCCACCTGCTTTATAAAAAATTCAGGCATTTTGAGGTTTTTTTTAACGAAGATTTACTTTCAATTTTACCTAGTGACCTACTTTTTGAACCAACATGACCCGTTTTCAAACTTGACCTGCAAATACATCAAGACAAATATTCTGACAAAGTTTTAACATGATCAAGTCAAAAATGTGGCTTCCAGAGTGTTAACAAGGTTTTCCTTAAATTTGGCCTAGTGACATAGTGTTTGACCCAACATGACATATATTAGAACTTGGCCTAGATATCACCAAGACAAACTTTCTGACAAAGTTACAAGCTAAAAAAACGATCTCTGTAATATTAACAAGATTTTTCTCAAATTTTGCCAAGTGACCTAGTTTTTGACCGGACATGACCCATATGTGAACTTAGCATATATATCATCAATACAAACATTTTAGTAAAGTTTCAACATGTTCACGTTATAAACACGGCTTCTAGGGTGTTAACAAGATTTTTCTTCAATTTTGCCTTGTTACCTACATGTAGTTGTTGACCCGACATAACTTTATATTTAAACTTGGACTAAGTATCACTAAGACAAACATTCTGACAAAGTTTCAACATGCTCCAATTTAAAATGCAGCTTCCAGAGTGTTAACAAGGTTTTCATTTAATTTGATCTAGTGACCTAGTTTGTGACACCGCAAGACCCAGTTTCAAACTTGGCCTAGATTTAATGCAGATGTATATTCTGACAAAAGGCGATCACAATAGCTCACCTTGAATACTTCAAGGGCCAATATTTGAACTCGCTACCCCTAGATTGAAAACTAGTGCTGTTACTGCCTGAACTACCAGGACTTGGCAATTGTATTGTATGACCCCCAGTTATTGGGTACACATGCTGACCATGATGAAATGGCGGGTCGCACATAAGACCCAGGCCTGTAACTCAAAGGTCAAGGTCACACTTAGAGGTCAAAGGGTCAAAATAAATACTGTTTGATAGGACTACATTGTCCGGTTCACATCTCAACCAGAATATAATTATGAATGATTTTTTTCAACTAAATATTAATAAAAACATGCATATGTTTTTAAAAATAAGTTGTACAATTTTGTGGAGGATTCCCCAATGAACATGTGTGCCGAACTATGTTGAAATCGGGCTTCCGGCCGGCCGACCGACAGACAGACAGACAGACAGAGATTTTTTCTGTATTTTCCTATATACCCCCTCTTCTTCGAAGGGGGTATAATAAAAGTGTAAAGATGTTAATGTTTCAGACATGACTGATCAAAGCTGAAACAGGTACAGCGTATATATATATGCTATACAGGGAATTTTATTCATGTAAAGAATCATAAAAAGGCAAGTTATATACACATCCAACCATCGCCTTTTGAATCCAGTGCAAGTATTAATTTCTGCGGGGATTTTATTTTGGCTATATTCTCAGTTCCTGTTGATTCCATTTAATCTAAATGACCGCTTCTAAAAATCAACAGCATGAATAACGCAGTATAATCTATTCTTTATTTATAGTTATAATTGAGATTTCAACCAGTTTAAATCATCATCGCCAATTCAAAATGCTTCAATAAACGCCAATATTTTTCAACGTATGTTTAAAGTGCCAGTTTCCATACTAACTGAATCAGTCAGGAATCCGCGGTGGACAAGTAGTTAGAGAACTGCGTGCTCCAAGGTTTGAAATCCAACCTCAGAGATATATAAATACACTGTGTTTATATGTCTCTGACAACCCTCAATCATGCAATGTGAAGGGACTAAATTGAACAGACCTGTTCGGACATCATTGAAACAAACACCAAACTAATGTAACTGTTTTCTCTCCTTTCTTGATAATTTAGTCATTTCTAAAGTGTAAAAAATATTTTATCTTAATATGGCCTAGCGACCTGGTGATACATGTGATTACCCGAACAATTTAGATTACAAATAGCCATTCTAATGAGCTAAAACGGTAGTCTATCGAATACCAACTAGATTTTTCATAACTTTGGAATGGCCTAATTTTGAACACATCATGACCAATTTCAGAGCGTAACTAAAACATCACCAAGACAACATTCTGGCAAACTAACATTATTCTACTGTCAAAAGATGCAGGGTTGATACATTCTCAAATATACCCGCACCAGAGTCATCGCAAGCCCTACACCGATATGCTGCTTGTTACTTTGCAGGAATTTCCATACGATCGCCACTATAGTGCCATTGGCGCTTTGATTTATCAATAAAGTGAACTTGAGTCGTTTTCATTTGTCCCGATGAAGGGGTTTCCTATTTAAAAACTTACACTGTTACTGACAGGGTAGAATTTGCGATGGAAAAAGTATCGAAAACAAGAAAATCTCACCGATTATAGGGGCATGTAATATGTCAGTTATCATATTTTAATGCCCCAAATACAAAAATAACACTTATTTTCTTAAAATTGGAAATTTTATTTTTTATTCTACAGTTGAGTATCTGGAGTTCAGTCGCTTTAATAATCATATCATATCATTAATTCAATTCCAGCTATTTCCAAAATCATTTGGAGAGGTCTCAAATCAATTAAATTGTTAAGCTCTTCAAATGAATTGGAGCTCTCAACAATCGAATTAAAAAGTGCACTAATATAATCAGAGATCAATTATGGATAAGTATGAATTAGAGCTATCTCAAAATGATGTATTGCTCTCGCAAGTTGAATTAGAGAGCCCTTCCATTGATTCGGAGGGCTCTCTAATTCAATTAGTGAGGGCAAGAAATGAATTGATGCGAGCAGTAATCATAGTGATAACAAGAAATAATTAGAGCGCCCTTCAATTGATTTCATGAGTTCTATAAATATTTGAAGAGATTTAAAATATTTGAGTTCATGTTTTCTTGGCGTTCCATGCATTTTTTTTTTTTTTTTTTATAATCCTCCAACTCAAATGTCCCTAGATAATTCGGATGAAAGGCATACACCACCATGTCTGATTGAAATAGAAATAAATAGAGGATGACACATAATACATACATATAGTCACATATTATATAGGGTGGAGAGGTGTTCTTCTCTCATATTCTGGTGAAAACGTATTTAGGAATGTTGGGTTTTGAGACAAAATAGATCATATATTGAGAAAAGTTCGAAGAACACATGTGCCCCCCCCCCCCCCCCCCCTTTCCAATGTGTCTGTTAGTGAAAGAGCGACGGACACAGGGGTGATCCATAATGTGTCACCGTCCCAAGGCAGGCGGCACAAATATGCTAATCAGGACGTACATGTCGAGGGCTTTGAGAGAAACGGTTGTAACTAAAGACTTATTTTGAAAACCTTGGTTTAGGGGCAATTTTGACCCCTTTGTGAACAATGCAAATTTAGGTGCCGTGGCAAAATCACAATTGGCTGTAACAATACCGATGTAGTGCTGTATCACATCGCTAAGAACGGAAGTATATCGTTAGTACATCCACGGGACTACGGTATCACATATGTACAATTACAGTACACATTGATGCCACCGAAGAGCCGCCGATCTATTACGGAGCGCTACCGGTGCTCTACCGACATTAACGAAGCCATACCGGAGTACTGTCGTTTTAGTTCCGTTGCTCGTTTCGGCAGCGCAACGGCAGAAATGTTTGAACATGTTCAAATATTTATACCGTCGCCTGCCGTTGCTTATTTTCTCGCCGATGTTCCGACGATGTACTACCGTTCTTAGCGGTGTGATACCGTTGCGCTGCCGAACTAGCACCGATCCCCGAAAATCGCTAAATTTGTATAGCTCCGGCGAGCCAAATCGGCTAGGTGTGACAGACCCTTTATTTTTTGACAAACAATGTCATGAAGGTCACGATTCACGCGCCTGATTATACATCATAGCCATACAAGAACGTCTATAGAATCGAACCTGTGCTAAAGACCACCATTGTATAGCCATTCCATTGTCTATAGCAACCACTTTTAATTCGATGTAACTAACCAGAGTCTGGTGGTCAAATATCCCATTATATCCCACTCATTTTCTGCAAAAATGACCCTGTATCTAAAGACCACATGTAAACAAAGACCACCTGTATCTAAAGACCACCTGTAAACAAAGACCATACTGTTCTATAAATTCAGAAATTACCATTAACTGCCAACATCTCAATCGTGCTAAATGCTACTGGAGTGTTGTCAGGAAGCTGGGATTTCTTGGTCAGTTGGTTCGACTCCCGTCGAAACATCTGTCAAAGCAAATATTTGGGCATAGAATTGTCCGGTATGACTCCGGGATAACAAAACAGAAATATGGGATTATTCCCAATATATGCAGGATTTTACATGAATACGAACTGTATGATTCTCTTGTAACATTTCTCAAGACAGCTATTTTTCCACCAAAAAGAATTTGGAAGTCAAGTCGATCTGCAATGTCGTTTTACCGATCATAATGACTTGGGAATTTTTGGTAATTGATTGATTGGGGTTGAACGCCGTTTTTAACAATTTCTCAGTCATATACGGCGGCCAGTTCACCTACACACGTATTTCCTGGTTTTCTCACACCAGTACTCCACACAACAATCTTCCCAAGCAACTGGCTGCTTTTCCACATATACTTAGCCAATTGGTGGAAGACGAATGACGCATGTCGCATTGACTTTTGTCAAACGTCGGATTCGAACTCACAACCCCTGGATTGACAGCCCGCGTCGCTACCGGGGCTCGGCTGAATTTTTTGGTAAAGGGTCAGACAAGTAGTATTCCTGGGACAGAATAATACAATGGCCCAGTACTTCGAACTGCTTTGTCATGCCGTGCGACCAGCTATGATCAGAAAAGAAAAACTTTAACCCTTTCCCTTTTGCAGACGAATTTCGACGCATATACAGCAGACGGATCTTGCAAAAAACATAGCAAGAAGGACAAAAGCTCGTTATAAGCAATTTCTCCTTTTGCCACCACGTTTTCAACTCTATTTGCAATTTCCGACTAAGTCATTTGTAAACTGTTTTTCCATTATACATAGCTATGGAGAAACAAGCCAGGCCCTCAACGTTCGGAAATATATGAATGATCTCAGTAGAGGGTCACCCTAGGAACATTTGTGCCAAGTTATTTTCAAATCGGGCCAGTAGTTTTGGACTAGAATATAATTATGAATGATTTTTATAACTAAATATTAATAAAAAACATGCATATATGTTTTTGAAATAAGTTGTACATTTTTTTGGCAGGATTCCCCAATGAACATGTGTGCCGAACTATGTTGAAATCTGGCTACTAGTTTTGGACAATAAGTTTGTTAAAGATTTTACATGGAATTAAATTCTTCGGACAATTTTGAAATATGGCGAGTGAACAAAAAAGGTCACAGCACATTCGTACTCAGGTTAGCTAAAACTAGAACTATCACTGAAGATGATAAATACCCCACTAAACAGCACCATGACCTACACCATAACTTAATAAGTAAAAGGGCCATAACTCTGTAAATGAACATGCAATTTTAACCCCTTTAGGATATGCATATTTCCTCTTGGTATAGAAGCTTCATGTAAAATGTTATTGAATTCCACCCAGTGGTTTGTAAGAAACAGGCAAAATATGGCTTCCGGCCGGCCGGCCGACAGACAGACAGACAGACAGACATGACAGACAGACTGCCCGACACAGTGACTCCTATATAACCCCTCTTCTTCGAAGGGGGTATAATAAAAGTGCAAAGATGTTAATGTTTCTATATATTTTATTAATTCTATATACAGACATGACTGATCAAAGCTGAAACAGGTACAGCGTATATGCTATACAGGGAATTGTATTCATGTAAAGAATCATAAAAAGGCCAATTATATTCACATCCAACCATCGCGTTTTGAATCCAGTGCAAGTATTAATTTCTGCGGGGATTTTATTTTGGCTATATTCTCAGTTCCTGTTGATTCCATTTAATCTAAATGTCCGCTTCTAAAGATCAACAGCATGAATAACGCAGTATAATCTATTCTTTATTTATAGTTATAATTGAGATTTCAACCAGTTTAAATCATCATCGCCAATTCAAAACGCTTCAATAAACGCCAATATTTTTCAACGTATGTTTAAAGTGCCAGTTTCCATACTTACTGAATCAGTCAGGAATCCGCAGTGGACAAGTAGTTAGAGAACTGCGTGCTCCAAGGTTCGAACTCCAGACCCGGAGGTCATGGTGGAGTGCCCTTGGGTAAGGCAAATGTCCTAGACTAGTCTCTTAAACCAGGGATCATGAATAAGTCAACTGTCGCCGTGATATAAATGAAATAATGTTGAAAATGGCATAAAACCCTAATAAAACAAACAAATACGGAATCAGCCAAATGACCATTTATAAAGGCTCGATGTAAAGGAGGTATACATTCATTGTTTTCACTTGTGCTCTATCAAACACTCTGCCACTACTTTACTAGGACTTTAGGCTCAATCAGTTATAATAACCCACTTGTCTTTAACCCTTTCCCTCAAACGACAATTCTGCAGCAGACGACTTTGAACATATTTTGTAAAAAAATAGAAAATCCCTATAATTGAAGGGATAACCTATGACTAAAAGGGGAAAACATTTTGGCAAAAGGAGAAATTGCTCGTTTTGAGCAATTTCTTCTTTTGTCACTATGTTTTAAAAAAGCCGTCTGCTGCAGAGGCGTCAGAAAGCGTCTATATGAGGGAAAGGGTTAAAAGGTGTGTTTCTTATAAAAAACCTTTCCACATCTGCAGCAGAATACGTTTTAAAAAACATTGTGGCAAAAGGGGTAATGAGTTGTTGCATAATCATCCAGTTCCCTTTTGCCACATTGTTTTCCCTTTTGCCACATTGTTTTCAACTCTCATCAATACTTATACGTCCATATTCTTACCATATGTTTTCAAAGTATTATGTTGTATACATACTGTATGTGTCTAATGAAAAGAGTTAGAGAATTTTTTGTATGGTGTTTTAACGCCATTTTCAACAATTTGTCATTTACATCACATCATTTCCTGGGTAAGTTACCAGTACTACTGGTCCATTTATCCTGACATTAGCGAGTAAGTCGTAATGCTATCACCACAATCCTGAGTGCCGAGGAGGAGAGGCCATTACGCCTAGATTGATTGATTGATTGGGGTTTAACGCTGTTGTTAATAATTTCTCAGTTATATCACGGCGGCCAGTTCACCTACTCATGCATTTCTTGGTTTTCTCACACCAGTACTCCACACAACAATCTTCCCAAGCAACTGGCTGCTTTTCCACATAGACTTAGCCCGTTGGTGGAAGACGAATGACGCATGTCTTTTACGCCTAGAAAGGGCGAAAGTAGTGTCAAACACTCCAATATGAGACAATAAACAAATAGGTCCAAAATTGATGTCATGATAACACCTCTCCTTCCAGTTTCTTCCGTCTCATGGCCGACAATTTCTGAATCCATTTTTCCATTTTCACTTCTGGGTCCACATAAAGCTGCAATAAAAATATATAAAACTATCAGTTTGAAATTAACCCTTTCCCACTTGCAGACATATTCTGATGCATCTGGAGCAAATGAATTTTGAAAACATTGCGACAAAAGTAGAAACTAGAACTATCACTGAAGATGATAAATACCCCCAAAACAGCACCTTGACCTACACCATAACTTAATAAGTAAAAGGGCCATAACTCTGTAAAATAACATGCAATTGTCAGACCTTTAGGATATGCACATCTCATCTTGGTATAGAAGCTTCATGTAAAATTTTATTGAATTCCACACAGTGGTTTGTAAGAAATAGGCCGGACAAAATATGGCTTCTGACCGACCGACTGACACAGTATGGCTTCCGACAGAGTGAGACCGACTGATACAGTGTCTCCTATTTACCCCCTCTTCTTTGAAGGGAGTATAATTACTAATAATAAGCAATTTCTCCTTTTGACACACAGATTTCTTCTCTGTTCAATAATAATACTTTCATTTACTGAGATTTTTCTGTATTTTTGTCTAGATGTTTAAAAAGTCATCTACTTCAGATGTGTTTTATGTTGAAAGGGTTAAATGTTGGTCGAAGATTTTCAATTAAAATAAACCAACCATCACGAAATCTACTCACTTTCTAATTTCATGAATAAAGAAAAGAAGGTTGTGAGAAATTAATTTCAAATGTTAACAAGCAGTAGAAGAGTGCCTGGAAACTTTACTGTAAACATTGGATATAGGGACATTAGTGATAATTATATTATCTCCCTTGTCAGATAAAGACCAAGGAAGACCAAATAGTTGGTAGGTCCTTTTAGTTGGAATCCTTTGTCTTTATCGCTATTTCGCAATGAGATATTGCAATTACTCTGTACACATTAATCATAAATGTGTTATTTAAAGTGATGATTCAAAAGAGAAAATTTACATAGCAGTGTTTAAAGAAAACAAATGTGGAATTACTGTTTCAATCTAATAACAGTTGGCCAAGAAAATGTAATTATAAGTGCACCATCCAGTGCAAAGAAACCAATGATAAAAACAGAGGAAACCAAATGATAGGACCTAGCTAGATGTAGAGAGTATTAAAGGGAGATAACTGATGGATGTCTCCCAAATCCTGTAATTTAGGTGATGTCATTAAAGGAAATTGGGCCTTGGTGTCAAGTGTCCACAAGCAAATTATTGACGACAGACTAATGATGGACGATGAACAAAGGGAGATCACAATAGCTCACTTAAAGCAATGAGTGACATGGTTGCAGCAGACAACGTTTTAAACATTGACAGAAAAGGAGAAATTGACCAATGTCTTCTACTCTATTCTACTGTTAAATCTTCATTCATAGACAATTTGCATATTTTACCCATGAATAAAATTAAAATCGTCTGCTACATGTTATTTCCATGTTGGGAAGGGTTTAAATAAAATCAGTTTTCTTCAAATCAACAAATAGTTTTTCTGGTAAGCCTTTTCCCACATGCAGACAATTTCCGACGCCTCTACAGCTGCAGACTTTTGAAAATTGTAATGTCTTCCTTTTGCCACAATGTTTATATCTCCATTCAAGAATTAAACATAATATGAGCCGCCCGCAAGAAAACCAACATTGTGGACTACGCGTTAAGTTTCGACCCGGACTAGCCTTAGCATTCTACACAGGCTTACAAGGATAGACACTTTTCAACTCCTGCGAATTTTCTGTTTCAGGTTGATTGATTGATTGATTGGGGTTTAACGCCGTTTTATCACGGCGGCCAGTTCACCTACTCATACATTTCCTGGTTTTCTCATACCAGTACTCCACACAACAATCTTCCCAAGCAATTCTGTTTCAGGAATCATTACTCTATTCCTCTGAAACGGAGACAAATGTGTCGGTCCTGATCAGTCTGCACGGGCTGATCTGGGTCAATACATTACGAAGAGGCTTTAATGCTAGTTCTCTCGCGGGACGCCTCATATGTTTGTGTAAATGGTTTCATAGTCATCTGCTACAGATTTGTATGTGGGAAAGGGTCATAGTACTTACGCTTGGATCTGCAAGCTCATCTGTATCTACATTGATTAACACGGGGTTCCTCTGACTGGAATCTAGCCCGATCTCACCTGCCGTACCAAAGGTGAACTCTTCATTGAAGTTGGTTTTCTGTTCCTTTTTTTCCTGAATTAAACAACAACTGTCAACTAGAAAGGTTGTTTTTATGAAAAAACATATGTCTCCCCATTGCAGTTTGTCAATGACTATTAAAATATTGAACAAGGGGAGATAACTTTGCAACGAAGTAGCCCAGAGTTATAATTCTTGCAAGGTGCACAACTTCACATTGCCATCTATCTATATTCCAAGTTTCAATAAATTCCTTTAAGTACTTTCTTAGTTCTGCTCTGGAGAAAGTTTACACTATTAAAATATTGAACAAGGGGAGATAAATCATAATTATTGCAAGGTGCACAACTTCACATTGCCATCTATCTAAATTCCAAGTTTCAATAAATTCCTTCAAGCAGTTTCTGAATTCTACTCTGGACAAAGTTTACACTATTAAAATATTGAACAAGGGGGAGATAACTCATAATTATTGCAAGGTGCACAACTTCACATTGCCATCTATCTATGTTTCAAGTTTCAATAAATTCCTTCAAGTAGTTTATGAGTTCTGCTCTGGACAAAGTTTACACTATTAAAATATTGAACAAGGGGGAGATAACTCATAATTATTGCAAGGTGCACAACTTCACATTGCCATCTATCTATATTCCAAGTTTCAATAAATTCCTTCAAGTAGTTTCTGAGTTCTGCTCTGGACAAAGTTTTCACAATTAAAATATTGAACAAGGGGGAGATAACTCTGTTATGGTCGGAACATGGGTTCTGCACATCGCCTTCGTGAGGTGAACATCTGACACAAGTTTCATGAAAATCCTTCAAGCCGTTTTGGAGATATGGAGCGGACACGAAAAACAGGCTCAAACCTTTGACCTTCAAGCCTGACCTTGACCTTGAACCGGTATGGTCGGAACATGGGTTCTGCACATCGCCTTCGTGAGGTGAACATCTGACACAAGTTTCATGAAAATTCTTCAAGCTGTTTTGGAGATATGGAGCGGACACGAAATTAAGGCTCAAACCTTTGACCTTCAAGTCTGACCTTGACATTGAACCTGTATGGTCGGGACATGGGTTCTGCACATCGCCTTCATGAGGTGAACATCTGACACAAGTTTCATGAAAATCCTTCAAGCCGTCTTGGAGATATGGAGCGGACACGATTTCGGACAGACGGACAGACAGACAGACAGACAGACAGAAGGACAGACAGACAGACAGACAGACAGACGCCCAGGACAAAAACAATATATCTCCCCTGTATACAGGGGGAGACATAATTAACCCTTTCCCACATACGACAATTCTGCAGCAGAGAACTTTGAACATATTTGAAAATCTCTATTATTGAATGGATAACCTATGACTTAAATTGGAAAACATTGTGGCAAAAGAAGAAATTGCTCATCTTGAGCAATTTCTTTTTTTGTCACTATGTTTCCAAGAAGCTGTCTGCTGCAGAGGCATTAGAAAGCGTCTATATGAGGGTTATTGTGACTTAAAATCTATGTAACCTTCTTCAATGAAACTACAACTGTCAATTAAGGTAACCTAAGCAATAAAGTAGTTTACTCCATAATATGTCGTACCGAGGAATCAATCAACCAAAAAATTAATGCAGTGATTTGGGTATACCTCTAACACAATTGGTTTGCGGAAATATATACAGTACAAGTGTCAATCACCATTTCTCAATTACATCAAATCTGCGGAAGATGACTATAAAAACATCTCAGCAAAAACATGGAACATTTCTATGAATGAAGGTATAATTACAGAAAAAGTTGTAACATTGTGGAAAAAAAGAAGAAATTGCTTGCTATAAAAGTCTGTGTTAGAGAGTGACTGTATGCTGGAAAGGGGCACCAGAGAATGAGTCACATCACAGAACATGAGGGTCAAATTGGGCCTTTACCGCAAACCTGAATCCCACATACGTCCTTCTGACCCTAACACACACTTTTTACACTTGTACGACATTGCAGGAAGAAAAGAAACAAGCTTCAACAATGTATAGAAAGTTTTCAATGTAATTTTCAGATATTTTTTCCTTAACCCTTTCCAACAAACAAGAGAGCCATGATGGCCCTGGAATCGCTCACATGATTTTTTTTTTTTTTCACTTTGGCTATATAAGCCCCGCCCCCTGGCGGCCATAATTTCCAACCAATCAACTTAACTTGAAGGAATCTGATAGAGGGTCACCTTTGGAACATTACTACAAAATTATTTGAAAATCGGCCTGACACTTTTGGAGGAGAAGATTTTTTAAGTTTTCACTATAGCCATATAAGGCAAAATAGCCCCGCCCCCTGGAGGCCATGTTTTTCTACCAATCAACTTGGCTTGAAGGAATCTGATAGAGGGTCATCCAAGGAGCATTTCTACAAAATTATTTGAAAATCTGCCAACCTGTTTGGGAGAAGAAGATTTTTTTAATTTTCACTATAGCCATATAAGGCAAAACAGCCCTGCCAACTGGCGACCATGTCTTTCGACCAATCAACATGGCTTGAAGGAATCTGATAGTGGGTCACTTAAGGAACATTTCTACAAAATTATTTGAAAATCGACCTGACACTTTCTGAGGAGTAGATTTTTTAAGTTTTCACTATAGCCATATAAGGCAAAATAGCCCCGCCCCCCTGGCGGCCATGTTTTTCGACCAATCAACATGGCTTGAAGGATTCTGATAGAAGGTCATCCAAGGAACATTTCTATAAAATTATTTGAAAATCGGCCTGACACTTTTGGAGGAGAAGATTTTTTAAGTTTTCACTATAGCCATAAGGCAAAATAGCCCCGCCCCCCTGGCGGCCATGTTTTTCGACCAATCATCATGGCTTGAAGGAATCTGATAGAGGGTCATCCAAGGAACATTTCTATAAAATTATTTGAAAATCGGCCTGACACTTTTGGAGGAGAAGATTTTTTAAGTTTGCACTATAGCCATATAAGGCAAAATAGCCCCGCCACCCCCTGGCGGCCATGTTTTTCGACCAATCAACATGGCTTGAAGGAATCTGATAGAGGGTCACCCAAGGAACATTTCTACAAAATTATTTGAAAATCGGCTTGACACTTTCGGAGGAAAAGATTTTTTAAGTTTTCACTATAGCCATATAAGGCAAAATAGCCCCGCCCCCTTGGCGGCCATGTTTTTCGACCAATCAATATGGCTTGAAGGAATCTGATAGAGGGTCATCCAAGGAACATTTCTAGAAAATTATTTGAAAATCTGCCAACCAGTTTGGGAGAAGAAGAATTTTGAAGTTTTTTCGGTTTCGTTGCCATGGTAACTAGAATTTTCCATGGATCCCAAAAATTTGAAGGAATTCTGGTGAGGTCATTGAGAGGATGCTTTCTGTGAAGTTTCATCTAAATTGACCCACTGGTTACTGAGGAGGAGAAGAAGTTGACGCACAACGGACGCTGGACAAAAGGCGATCACAATAACCTTGAGCAAAGCTCAGGTGAGCTAAAAAACAAATATGCAGAAGCTCAGGTGAGCTAAAAAACAAATATGCAGGAGATGATTTTGAAAATATAATGGCAAAAACCAGGAAAAAAATCTCCATCAATTACAGTTGAAATATTGTGACAGAAGGAGAAATTGCTCATGACAATTCTCCTTTTGCAACAATGTTTTCAAAAGTAGCGTGCTGCAGAGGCGACAGAAATATGGATTTTGTTTTTTAACCCTTTCCCACATACAGACGCATTCTGACGCCTCTGCAGCAAATTTGTTTTTTAAAAACATAGTGACAAAAAAAGAAATTGCTTTAAACAAGCAGTTTCTCCTTTTGCCGCAATCTTTTCCACTTTTGGTCATAGGTTATCCATTCAATTATAGAGATTTTCTATTTTTTGACAAAATATGTTTAAGTTGCCTGCTGCAGAATTATCGTATGAGGGAAAGGGTTAAATCAATCAAATAAAAATGTCATAAAAGGGAAAGTTAACCCTTTCCCACATACAACAAATCTGCA
Organism: Serripes groenlandicus; assembly: GCA_031761405.1. Taxonomy (NCBI): domain Eukaryota; kingdom Metazoa; phylum Mollusca; class Bivalvia; order Cardiida; family Cardiidae; genus Serripes; species Serripes groenlandicus. The sequence goes on along the minus strand of JASEVX010000031.1, from coordinate 1,396,241 downwards.
CCAGACAAGAAAAACCTTGGCAAAAATATGGAAGATTTCTATAAATAACAAAATAACAGTACTATTGAATCATGTTGAAAACATCGTGGTAAAAGAAACAAGAGCACCGCGTACGGCACAGATGCTCGACTGATAGAAAACAGAAAAAAAGCTGAGCTTAACAAAAAACCTTAACCGGACGACCACGCCGCCGCCGCCACAGAAAAAAAGCTGAGCTGAACAAAAAACCTTAACCGGACGACCACGCCGCCGCCGATGACGACGCCAGGGTCATGACAATAGCTCTCGTTTTTTCAAAAGTCGAGCTAAAAATTGCTCACAATGGTTTTAAGATTTTTCTGCTGCAAATGCCTAAATGTATGTCAGCATGTAGGAAAGGGGGGTTAAATAGTACAAACTTACGCGTTGATTTGACTTAAAGTTATGGACTTTAAACCCTGAAGATTCTATATCCTTTAAAGCTTTGTTAAATATAAGCTGGTCTTTCAAACTACTAGGCCCTTGATATGGTGTATTATCTGCCTTTATCTTCTCATCGGCAGCAGCTGTAAGTATATTTTATCTAATTGTATCAAGCACTAGAACTATCACTGAAGATGACAAATACCCCCAAAACAGATCCTTGACCTACACCATAACTTAATAAGTAAAAGGGCCATAACTCTGTAAAATAACATGCAATTGTAAGAACTTATAAATATGTACATCTCCTCTTGGTATAGAAGCTTCATGTAAAATTGTATTGAATTCCACCCAGTGGTTTGTAAGAAATAGGCCGGACAAAATATGGCTTCCGACCGACCAACCGACCTACACAGTGACTCCTATATACCCCCTCTTCTTCGAAGAGGGTATAATTATTGTGTATATTTCTTGTAATTGTATCAAGAATTATTGTCTGTGTTGGTGTAAGGTAAATATATCTGCACTGAATGGGCAACAAGCTGAGCTGTCATTGTCAGCTGGTATGCAGTCAAAATTCAGTTGTATTTGATGGGTATTTTGTCAAGGTCACAAAATCAAACATTTTGATATCGTTAGAAAGGTCTTATGGCAAAGAGTATGCATGCCACTGTCAGACGGGGCAATCACTATATGCTCCTGAATTCTCCATTACGGAGGGGTTGTGAGTTTAATCCCCAGCTAGGCCAACATTCACATTCTGACGTTTGACAAAAGTCAATGAGACAACCATCATTGGTCTTCTACCAATGGGCTAACAGTCTATGTGGAAAAGCATTGTTGTGTGGAGTACTAGTTTGACAAAAGTCAATGAGACAACCATCATTTGTCTTCTACCAATGGGCTAACAGTCTATGTGGAAAAGCATTGTTGTGTGGAGTACTAGTTTGACAAAAGTCAATGAGACAACCATCATTTGTCTTCTACCAATGGGCTAACAGTCTATGTGGAAAAGCATTGTTGTGTGGAGTACTAGTTTGACAAAAGTCAATGAGACAACCATCATTTGTCTTCTACCAATGGGCTAACAGTCTATGTGGAAAAGTATTGTTGTGTGGAGTACTAGTTTGACAAAAGTCAATGAGACAACCATCATTTGTCTTCTACCAATGGGCTAACAGTCTATGTGGAAAAGCATTGTTGTGTGGAGTACTAGTTTGACAAAAGTCAATGAGACAACCATCATTGGTCTTCTACCAATGGGCTAACAGTCTATGTGGAAAAGCATTGTTGTGTGGAGTACTAGTTTGACAAAAGTCAATGAGACAACCATCATTGGTCTTCTACCAATGGGCTAACAGTCTATGTGGAAAAGCATTGTTGTGTGGAGTACTAGTTTGAGGTAATCAAGACACATTGATAGGTGAACTGAGAAAATTGTTGAAAACAGCATTAACCCTTTCCCTCATATAGACGCTTTATGACACCTCTGCAGCAGACAGCTTTTTGAAAACATAGTGACAAAAGAAGAAATTGCTCAAAACGAGCAATTTCTCCTTTTTCCACAATGTTTTCCACTTTTAGTCATAGGTTATCCATTCAATAACAGAGATTTTCCATTTTTTGAGAAAGTCGTCTGCTTCAGAATTGTCTTATGAGGGAAAGGATTTAAATCCCACCAATCAATAAATAAATCTTCACTACAGGGTACCAAAAGATTTAAGACCGTCTGACCTGACTTACCGTGTATACAAACAAACATACTAAAAATATTTTACCTGCAGCTTTAAGGGCCATCTGCATTCGTATCTTTGCTTGTTCTGATGGGGGCTATTAAAAAACAATATTTTCTTTAAACATTTTTTCTGCTACAGAATACTTTAAACATTGAAACCAGACTCCTCTTGTAAACATTCTTAAACAAGAGTGCCCAAGAGGGCCATTGTTACTCCACTGCATTAGGCAAAAATATATGGCAAGCTATATTAGGCAAGACAGCCCCTCCCACTTGTGGACATGTTTTTGACCAATCAACACAGCTTTAAAGAATACTTCAGACGGTTGCCAAAGGAACATTTTTACGAAATTATTTGAAATCAGCAAAAGAGTTTAGGAAAATATTTTTTTTTAAAAGTTTCACTAAAGGTAAAACAGCCCTGCCTACTGGTGGCCAATTTTGAAACCAATCTACACGGCTCTACAGCCCCTGCCACCTAGAGGCCATGTTTTTAGACTAATTAAAGAGGCTGAAAGGAATTTGATGGAGGGTCATTCAAGGAACATTATTGAAGATCAACTAGATACTATAGCCATTTAAGGCAAAATAGCACCATCCCCAGTTGGGCATGTTTTTAAACCCACTAACATGGCTTTAAGAAATTTCATACAGGGTCACCCAAGGAGCATTTCTACAGAGTTATAAATTTAAAATGGGCAAGAGACTTTTGGAGGAGAATATTTTTAAAAGTATCACTATAGCCATAAAAAGCAAATCAGCCACACTCGCTAGTGGCCATGTATTTAAACCAATAAACATGACTTTAAGGAATTTAATAGATGGTCACCCTAAGAGCATTTCTACAGTATCATTTTAAATCGGCCACATATTTGTTTTAAAAGTTTTTACTATAGCTAAAAAAGGATACCAGCTCTCCCTCTGGTGGCCACGTTTTTCTATCAGTCATCATTGCATTAAGGAATCTCGAAGAGGGTCACCCAAGGAACATTTCTATAAAAATATTTGAAAATTTGCCACACACTTTGGGAGCTGACGATCTTAAAGTTTTCACTAAAGTGGAGGTCAGGGTAAGCCTGTGCCTCCAAGAAATCTGATGTTCCCTGTTTGCCATCTATCAATACAAGTATTATGGAGTGTTACTATTATTGAAAAAACAAGTATGCAATTTGAATGCAATTACTACTCCTGGAATTCTAAATACCTGTCACATTTGCATATGCATATTGGAAATATTGTTGCAATTTTACATTTCACATTTTTGCCACACTGTATGCAACTTTATTCAAGAATAAAAATTTAAATTAAAGAGATTTTCCATAATTTTGAGACTATGTTTTCAAAGTCATGTTTTGACAGAAAGGGTTAACCCTTTCCCTCATATGACAATTATGCAGCAGACGACTTTGAACATATTTTGTCAATAAATAGAAAATCTCTATAATTAAATGGATAACCTATGACTTTAAGTGGAAAACATTGTGGCAAAAGGAGAAATTGCTCGTTTTGAGCAATTTCTTCATTTGTCACTATGTTTTCAAAAAGCCGTCTGCTGCAGAGGCGTCAGAAAGCATCTATATGAGGGAAAGGGTTAATCTTAAAACCACAAAAGGGTTACACTATTATAAAAATAGTAGTATACAAACCAGCTCTGAAAATCCTGGAATTGTCAAACATGGATCACTGAAAAGAACAAGCAAATTCATGAAATTTATATCCCCCGCTTGCAGGAAATATTGTAGGAATAAAATCCGCCGAAAGTGACGATCGAACTTAGCCTAGCTGTTAAGGCATTTAACCTTGTTACAAAGTTTGAAAAAAAAAAAACGGTTCACATTTGTGGCAAAAATTGCAAGGAAACAGCAACAAACGACATTTTTTGTTAATTAAGGGACCATAACTCCACAGAATAAAGTCTGCCGAAAGTGTGGATCAAATTTGGCCTAGCCCTCAAGGCATTTAACCTTGTTACTAAGTTTGAAAAAAAAAGGTTCACATTTGTGGCAGTTATTGCACGGAAACAGCTAGAAACAACATTTTTTGTTAAATAAGGGGCCATAACTCCACCAAATAAAGTCCGCCGAAAGTGACGATCGAACTTGGTCTAGCCCTTAAGGCATTTAACCTTGTTACCAAGTTTGAAAAAAAAAGGTTCACACTTGTGGGAGTAATTGTACGGAAACAGCAACAAAGGACATTTTTTGTTAATTAAGGGGCCATAACTCCACCGAATAAAGTCCGCCAAAAGTGAGGATCGAACTTGGTTTAGCCCTTAAGGCATTTAACCTTGTTACCAAATTTGAAAAAAAAAGGTTCACATTTGTGGCAGTTATTACACGGAAACAGCAACAAACGACATTTTTTGTTAAATAAGGGGCCATAACTACACCAAATAAAGTCCGTCGAAAGTGACGATCGAACTTGGCCTAGCCCGTAAGGCATTTAACGTTGTGACCAAGTTTGAAAAAAAAACGGTTCAAATTTGTGGCAGTTATTGCACGGAAACAGCAACAAACGACATTTTTTGTTAAATTAGGGGCCATAACTACACCAAATAAAGGCGCCAAAAGTGACGATCGACCTTGGTCTAGCCCTTAAGGCATTTAACCTTGTTACCAAGTTTGAAAAAAAAAGGTTCACATTTGTGGCAGTTATTGCACGGAAACGGCAACAAAAGACTTTTTTGTTAATTAAGGGGCCATAACTCCACTGAATGAAGTCTGCCAAAAGTGACGATCGAACTTGGCCTAGCCCTAAAGGCATTTAACGTTGTGACCAAGTTTGAAAAAAAACGGTTCACATTTGTGGCAGTTATTGCACGGAAACGAAGTGTGACAGACAGACAGACAGACGGACGGACGGACGGACAAACCAAAATTAATAACCCCCCCTTTTTTTCTTCGAAAAAGCCGGGGGATAAAAAAATAATTCACATTTGTGGCAGTTATTGCACGGAAACAGCAACAAACAACATTTTGTGTTAAATAAGGGGCCATAACTCCACTAAATAAAGTCTGCCAAAAGAGACGATCGAACTTGGCCTAGCCCTTAAGGCATTTAACCTTGTTACCAAGTTTGAAAAAAAAAACGGTTCACATTTGTGGCAGTTATTGCACGGAAACAGCAAGAAACGACTTTTTTTGTTAAATAAAGGGCCATAACTCCACTAAATAAAGTCCGCCGAAAGTGACGATCAAACTTGTCCTAGCCCTTAAGGCATTTAACCTTGTTACTAAGTTTGAAAGAAAACTGTTCACATTTGTGGCAGTTATTGCACGGAAACAGCAAGAAACGACATGGAAACAGCAACAAACAACATTTTGTGTTAAATAAGGGGCCATAACTCCACTAAATAAAGTCCGCCGAAAGTGACGATCGAACTTGGCCTAGCCCTTAAGGCATTTAACATTGTTACCAAGTTTGAAAAAAAACGGTTCACATTTGTGGCAGTTATTGCACGGAAACAGCAAGAAACAACTTTTTTTGTTAAATAAAGAGCCATAACTCCACTAAATAAAGTCTGCCGAAAGTGACGATCAAACCTGTCCTAGCCCTTAAGGCATTTAACCTTGTTACTAAGTATGAAAGAAAACGGTTCACATTTGTGGCAGTTATTGCACGGAAACAGCAAGAAACGACATTTTTTGTTAAATAAGGGGCCATTACTCCACCAAATATAGTCCGCCGAAAGTGACGATCGAACTTGGCCTAGCCCTTAAGGCATTTAACCTTGTTACCAAGTTTGAAAAAAAAAGGTTCACATTTGTGGCAGTTATTGCACGGAAACGGCAACAAAATACTTTTTTGTTAATTAAGGGGCCATAACTCCACTAAATAAAGTCCGCCGAAAGTGAGGATCGAACTTGGCCTAGCCCTTAAGGCATTTAACCTTGTTACCAAGTTTGAAAAAAAACGGTTCACATTTGTGGCAGTTATTGCACGGAAACGAAGTGTGACAGACAGGCAGACGGACGGACGGACGGACAGACAAACCGAAATTAATAACCCCCCTTTTTTTCTTCGAAAAAGCAGGGGATAAAAAGGATGAGATTAAATAAACTAATGAAGGACCATAATCATCCAGACAGGAAAGTAAATATATTGACCCCTCTGGTGAAAAAAACCCAACAAACAAGAACCTGCTTAACCCCTTTCCCACATGCATCAACTCTGCAGCAGACGACTTTTAACACATCTAGGAAAAAATAAGGAAAATTTATGGCAAAAGGAGGCTATTTTGGCCACAAAGTTTTCAAAAGTCGTCTGCTGCAGAAGCATCAGAAAGCATCTAAATGTGATAAAGGTCAGAAAGTCAAACATATCAGGGAATTGAACAAGATGGCCAAGACGGCAAGTATTGCTCCAATGCTTTTCGGCAAAACTTAAATCACTTCAGCCATATAACACAACAGCCACATCCCCTGGGGGCCATGTTTTTTGACCAATCAATATATGGCTTGAAGAAATCTCATAGAGAGTCACAAAAAGAACAAGTTTATTGCCATTTCAAAGGTATTCTAGTTATATCAGGACAGCCATGAACTGTATGTTTCCTGACCTTCTTACACCTTGACACAACAGTCAGGATCAGGTCCATTTGGTTGGGTTATACAATCTAACTTGTCTTAACCCTTTCCCAGATACAACAAATGTTCTCAAAAGTCGTCTGCTGCAGAGGCGTTAGAAAGTGACTGTAAGTGGGAAAGGGTTAAGCAGCCATCCAGGGGAGAGTCAAGATTAATATGGCTGTTTAATAAAAGTCAAATAAAGAAGAAAATGCTGTTTTAGTTAATTTTCAAACGGATTCTTAATACAAGTTGGCTGCTTAACAGAGGTGACCACTAACACAGGTTTCACTGTACTTTGTTGGGCCATCAACTTACGCTCGTTCTTCAGAGGTCTTTCCTCTGTCTCTCCTGGAAGTACTTCGAGATCGGGATCGCCTGGAATACCTATCATAAGATCTTGACCTATAGATATAAAATTTAGCACAAATTTAGCATAACTTTAGCACAACTATACACCATCGTCTGAATTATTTCCAAATAGAACATTTTAATCCTTTCCCACATACAACAAATCTGCAGCAACTGACTTTGAAAACATCAAGACAAACTTTTGAAAAATATTGATAAATGGAAAAAATGTTTTCAAAAGTCGTCTGCTGCAGATGCATCAGAATGAGTTTTAAGTGGGTTAAGGAGATGAAATCTCCATAAACTAGAGATTGTCACTAAATTTGCCGGGGATAAAAATCTGCAGCATTATGAGCAATTTCTTCTTTTGCCACAACATTTTCAAAAGTTTTCTGCTGCAGATTTGTCAAAATGTGGATATATTTGTGAAAGGGTTAAGCATAAATGCACCTCATGTCTCAAGCAGTATAAAAAACATCAGCTCAGTTTAGAAAATGCCAAAAAACATTCAGGGTCAATTTAGACCTAAAACCTTATAACTTCCAATATTATCAATGCCTTAGCTAAAACAAGAGGGCCATAATGACCCTAAATTGATCACCTGTGTGATGGTATAGTAAAAATGTGTAACTGTTAACGGGAAAATTTGATCAAGAGTGGGAATATTCCACCGCTTATTAGTTCCTGAGATAATGGACTTGAATGTAGTTGCATGCAAAACATTAACCAGAATTTCTTAAAGCGTGATAATTTACATTATATGCAGGATAGAGTTATCTTACTTAATTATTTTCATAGGTGCGATGGTTGGGATGGGCTGGATAAAATTTCAATGCAATGCATTAAGTAGTTACGGTCTGTTAATGTAGTTGCATGCAAAACTTTAACCAGAATTTCTAAGTCCAAAAAGGGCCTTAACTTGCATAGAATGCAGGATAGAGTAGGTGTGATAGTTGGGAAGGGTTGTATAAACTTTCAAAGCCATGCATGAAGTAAATACTATAGGATATGGACTCTTAATGTAGTTGGGTAGGGTTGTATAAAGTTTCAATGCAATGCATAAAGTAAATACTGAGATATGGACTCTTAATTTAGTTGCACGCAAAACTTTAACCAGAATTTCTAAGTCAAAACCTTAACCAAGGTGCGAGGTGGATGGCGACGCCGACGCCAGGGTGAATAGTATAGCTCTCATATTCTTCGAATAGTTGAGCTAAAAATGCATGAATTATTTTGAAAACAGACTAGCAGATTTAAAGTAGAAGAATGTAAAAGTTTTGGCATTTTCCCTGTTTTTCTGATACCACAGCAAACAAAGTTTTACATAAAATTAAAATTTTTGAACAATTCCTGTAAAGTTTGGTTGAAAATTGGTTCAGTGGTTTTGGAGAAGATGTTGAAAGAGAGCAGAGTCATCTAATAACTTGTCAGAGATTCTATAAAATAAGTCTTTTAACCCTTTTCCACATACAATTATCCCCCTTTTGTGAACCCATCAACAAGATTGATATAAACATTTGTCAGTTTCAATCCAATCCTTTGAGTAGAAAAAAAGTTACTTGAAAACGTGACGAAAAAGTGTGACGGACAGACAGATGCCGGACAAAAAAAAAAGTAATCCCTAAGTGCCTACCATGCTACGCGGGTGACACAAAAAGTGCATTAGAATTATTATGAAAAAGAAGCATCACTATCTTTTTATTTTAGTTTCCTTAAAAACGACTAGTTTCTGAGATTGTTAAAACAGACTGTTACTCAAGATCTAGCAGCCAGTTGCTTGTAAAAAAGGTTGTATGATGTATTCATGTGAGAAAGTCAAGAAACATATGAGTAGGTGAACTGGCCTCCGTGATATGACTAAAAATTGTTGCAAACAGCGTTAAACCCCAATCAATCAATCAATCAATCAATCAATACTCAAGATCTGAAATTTCTATTCTTGGTGGTTGAAATGTCATAGCACATGTCCATAACACTTAATAAGGGATTTGCAGTTTTAACCCTTTCCCTCATATAGACGCTTTCTGACGCCTCTGCAGCAGACGGCTTTTTGAAAACATAGTGACAAAAATAGAAATTACTCAAAACAAGCAATTTCCCCTTTTGCCACAATGTTTTCCACTTTTAGTCATAGGTTATCCTTTCAATTATAGAGATTTTCTATTTTTTGACAAAATATGTTCGAAGTCGTCGGCTGCTGAATTGTCGTATGAGGGAAAGGGTTAAAAGGGGTAGTAACACTCTGGAAATACAAATATTCAGAAAACAACAAAAATATATGCATGTTAGTTATCTGTCCATGATACACCTAATTAATCCCCCTTTCCTTCATACAACAATTCTGCAGCAGACAACACTGAACCACAAAAATATAGAAAATATCTACTAATAAACGTTCATAAACATGATAACAAGCCGGTAGGCGACGTGGGATTCGCCTTGGTTATGGGTCCTTAGCAACGAAACTCAAACGTGCACACCCTGAGCCCGTATGGCACCTGTTCACCAAATTACATCGGAATTGGCCCGTCGGTTTGGGCAGTTGAGCGTCGCTTTACAAACAAACAGACAGACAGACAGCCGGAAAAGCCTGACAATAAGGGATATCTAACGAAGCGAATCCCAGCATTGTGGCAAAAGGAGAAATGATTATGAGCAATTTCTCCTGCAGAGGCATCAGAGAGCGTCTATATGTGGGAAGGGGTTAATACAACTTTACAACACAAGCACATGAAGTTCCTCAGTTAAATGGTGTTCCAAAAACAGCATGATGAATGCACACAGGAGTGAAGGCAAAATAAATGGGCCCCACCATTTTCTTGGTTTGTAACTTGTTCCAGCAATATTTCGTTTGACTCTTCAAACATACAACATATGCAGCAGAGGATTTGACTCTTTCCCAAATACAGACGCTTTCCGACGCCTCTTGAGCAGATTGTTTTTGCCACAATTTTTCAACTCTATTCAATAGTTTTACATTCAATTATAGAGATTTTATATATATATATATTTGTCAAGATCTTTTCAAAGTCTTCTGTTGTAGAATTGTTGTAAGTGGGAAAGGGTTAAACAATATCTTGACAAAATATGGAAAACTTTATTCATGTAAAAGTATTATAATTAAATCCAGTTGAAAATAGTGTGACTAAAAGAGAAAGGGTTTAATAAAAAATTAAAGAATATTGTAGGAAAAAGACAGTTCTCCTCTATATTTCGGTATTTTGAATAAAAATTACCTTCTTTTTCTCTTGTCTCTGCTTCTTGACCTTTCGTATCGACCTCTACTTAATGACCTTGACCTCCTGCTATATTTACTTCTAGACCGTGACCTTGACCGTGAGTGATATCTGTCATATGACCTAGACCTTCTTCCGCGACTCCTTGACCTTAACCTTCCATAACTGTCCACTGACCTACTTCTTGACCTTGACTTATGCTTCTTTTTCGACTTCTTTGACTTTTTAGGTTTGCTTGAATATACTTTCTCTGCACTTTTGCTACGTGATCTATCAAAAAAAATAGTTTTGCAAACAGAAACAAGAGGGCCATGATGGCCCTGGAATCGCTCACCTGATTTATTTTTTTCACTTTAGCTATATAAGCCCTGCCCCCTGGCGGCCATAGTTTCCGACTGATCAACTTGGCTTGAAGGAATCTGAAAGTGGTCACTTAAGGAACATTTCTACAAAAGTATTTATAAAACGGCCTGACACTTTTGGAGGAGAAGATTTTTAAGTTTTCATTATAGCCATAATTGCAAAATAGCCCTACCCACTGGCGGCCATGATTTTTGACTTATCAACATGGCTTGAAGGAATCTGAAAGTGGGTCACTTAAGGAACATTTCTACAATTTTTTTTGAAAATCTGCCAACCAGTTTGGGAGAAGAAGATTTTTTAAGTTTTCACTATAGCCATATAAGGCAAAATAGCCCCGCCATTCTGGTGGCCATGTTTTTCGACCAATCAACTTGGCTTGAAGGAATCTGATAGAGGGCCATCCAAGGAACATTTCTACAAAATTATTTGAAAATCTGCTTGACACTTTTGGAGAAGAAGATTTTTTAAGTTTTCACTATAGCCATATAAGGCAAAATAGCCCAACCCCCCCTGGCGGCCATGTTTTTCGACCAATCAACTTGGCTTGAAGGAATCTGATAGAAGGTCATCCAAGGAACATTTCTACAGAATTATTTGAAAATCGGCCAGACACTTTTGGAGGAAAAGATTTTTTAAGTTTTCACTATAGCCATATAAGGCGAAATAGCCCCGCCCACCCCTGCCGGCCATGTTTTTCGACCAATCAACATGGCTTAAAGGAATCTGACAGAGAGTCATCCAAGGAACATTTCTACAAAATTATTTGAAAATCTGCCAACCAGTTTGGGAGTAGAAGAATTTTCATGTTTTTTTCATTTCGTTGCCATGGAAACCAGAATTCTGCATGGATCCCAAAAATTTGAATGAAATCTGGTGAGGTCATTGAGAGGATGCTTTCTGTGAAGTTTCATCCCAATTGACCCACCGGAAAATGAGGAGAAGAAGTTGACGCACGACGGACAACGGACGCCGGACAAAATGCGATCACAATAACTCACCTTGAGCAAAGCTCAGGTGAGCTAAAAAGTATTATGATTTTCCAGAAAGTCATAGAAAAAATTAAGCTAAAGTCTTATTGCTATCACTATCTAGATTATAAGAACTTTTTAAAAGAATACTTCTAAAACCATTGAGGAAACATGAAAAATCTGCTCAAAACAAGCATTTTGTCATTTCTCCATAAGATCTTTCAAAATCAAATTCCAGTTCGGTCCAGAAGTAATGTTAATTTTTTTCTCAAAATTTAATGTTTACAAAGGAGAAATCGAAAAATATATTATGCAGTTTTTATTAATCTTGTTACATTTTTTCATTATCCCTCTCTCTCATATATAAAGGCCTTCTGACACCTCTGCAACAGACAACTTTTTTGAAAACATTGTGACAAAAGATTAAATTGCTCATAATGAGCAATTTCTCCTTTTACCACAATGTTTTTTAACTTTTTTCAAAAAAACTTTCTTTCATTTATAGAGATTTTCCATATTTTACTACATGTTTTCAATCAAAAGTCCTATGGTGCAGATTTATAGTATGTAGGAAAGGGTTAAACATGTGGTTTATTGTAATATATATATGTAACTTGGGAGAGAAACAAAATAAGCTTATTCCTATCTTTAATGACTCTACAAAATGAAATATTTAAACAAATATGACTAAAGTAAAGACAAATTGGTATTGTTTAACTAAGTTCTGAGCTTAAATTTAAGCATAATTGAAATAGTATTTTGGTTGAAAATTACAACCCTAAAGTCACAAGACAATCTCTTTTTCCTCTAACTTGTGAATACTGTATATCAAGGTCTGTCTTGAGTCACTTGTGACTACAGTATATCAAGGTCTGTCATGAGTCACTTGTGACTACAGTATATCAAGGTCTGTCATGAGTCACTTGTGACTACAGTATATCAAGGTTTGTTAATGGGTCAATTGTGATTACTGTATATTAAGGTCTGTCATGAGTAACTTGTGACTACTGTATATCAAGGTCTGTCTTGAGTCACTTGTGACTACAGTATATCAAGGTATGTCATGAGTCACTTGTGACTACAGTATATCAAGGTTTTTTTAATTGGGTCAATTGTGATTACTGTATATTAAGGTCTGTCATGAGTAACTTGTGACTACTGTATATCAAAGTCTGTCTTGAGTCACTTGTGACTACAGTATATCAAGGTATGTCATGAGTCACTTGTGATTACAGTATAATTATCAAGGTTTGTTAATGGGTCAATTGTGATAACTGTATATTAAGGTATGTCATGAGTAACTTGTGACTACTGTATAACAAGGTCTGTCTTGAGTCACTTGTGACTACAGTATATCAAGGTATGTCATGAGTCACATGTGACTACAGTATATCAAGGTTTGTAATGGGTCACTTGTGACTACTGTATATCAAGGTTTGTCATGAGTAACTTGTGACTACTGTATATTAAGGTTTGTTGTAGATCAATTGTGACTACTGTATATCAAGGTTGTCCTGAGTCACTTGTGACTACAGTATATCAAGGTGTGTCATGAGTCACTTGTGACTACAGTATATCAAGGTTTGTTAATGGGTCAATTGTGATTACTGTATATTAAGGTCTTTCATGAGTAACTTGTGACTACTGTATATCAAGGTCTGTCTTGAGTCACTTGTGACTACAGTATATCAAGGTCTGTCATGAGTCACTTGTGACTACAGTATATCAAGGTTTGTCATGGGTCACTTATGACTACAGTATATTAAGGTTTGTCATGGGTAACTTGTAACTATGTAGAACAGAATATCAAGGTTTGTCATTGGTCAATTGTGATTACAGTATATTAAGGTTTGTAATGGGTCACTTGTGACTACAGTATATTAAAAGGTGTGTCATGGGTCACTTGTGACTACAGTATGTTAAGGTTTGTCATGGGTCACTTGTGACTATGTAGTACAGTATATCAAGGTTTGTCATGAGTTAATTGTGACTATGTAGTACAGTATATCAAGGTTTGTAATGGGTCACTTGTGTCTACTGTATGTCAAGGTTTGTCATGGGTCACTTGTGACTACAGTATATCAAGGTTTGTCATGGGTCAATTGTGATTACAGTATATTAAGGTTTGTAATGGGTCACTTGTGACTACAGTATATTAAGGTCTGTCATGGGTCACTTGTGACTACAGTATATTAAGGTTTGTAATGGGTCACTTGTGACTATGTAGTACAGTATATTAAGGTTTGTAATGGGTCACTTGTGACTACAGTATATTAAGGTCTGTCATGGGTCACTTGTGACTACAGTATATCAAGGTTTGTAATGGGTCACTTGTGACTATGTAGTACAGTATATCAAGGTTTGTCATGGGTCACTTGTGATTACTGTATATCAAGGTTTGTCATGGGTCACTTGTGACTACAGTATATCAAGGTTTGTCATGGGTCACTTGTGATTACAGTATATCAAGGTTTGTAATGGGTCACGTGTGACTATGTAGTACAGTATATTAAGGTTTGTAATGGGTCACTTGTGATTACAGTATATTAAGGTTTGTCATGGGTCACTTGTGACTACAGTATATTAAGGTTTGTAATGGGTCACTTGTGACTATGTAGTACAGTATATCAAGGTTTGTCATGGGTCACTTGTGACTACTGTATATCAAGGTTTGTCATGGGTCACTTGTGACTACAGTATATCAAGGTTTGTCATGGGTCACTTGTGACTACAGTATATCAAGGTTTGTCATGGGTCAATTGTGATAACAGTATATTAAGGTTTGTCATGGGTCACTTGTGACTATGTACTACAGTATATTAAGGTTTGTAATGGGTCACTTGTGACTACAGTATATTAAGGTTTGTCATGGGTCACTTGTGACTACAGTATATTAAGGTCTGTAATGGGTCACTTGTGACTATGTAGTACAGTATATTAAGGTTTGTCATGAGTCACTTGTGTCTACAGTATATTAAGGTCTGTAATGGGTCACTTGTGACTATGTAGTACAGTATAGCAAGGTTTGTTATGAGTTAATTGTGACTATGTAGTACAGTATATCAAGGTTTGTAATGGGTCACTTGTGACTACAGTATATTAAGGTTTGTAATGGGTCACTTGTGACTACAGTATATTAAGGTTTGTCATGGGTCACTTGTGACTATGTAGTACAGTATATCAAGGTTTGTCATGAGTTAATTGTGACTATGTAGTACCGTATATCAAGGTTTGTCATGGGTCAATTGTGACTACTGTATATCAAAGTTTGTAATGGGTCACTTGTGACTACAGTATATTAAGGTTTGTCATGGGTCACTTGTGACTAGGTTTGTCATGGGTCACTTGTGACTACTGTATATCAAGGTTTGTCATGAGTTAATTGTGACTATGTAGTACAGTATATCAAGGTTTGTCATGGGTCAATTGTGACTAATGTATATCAAGGTGTGTCATGGGTCAATTGTGACTACAGTACATCAAGGTTTGTCATGGATCACTTGTGACTACTGTATATCAAGGTTTGTCATGGGTCACTTGTGACTACAGTATATCAAGGTTTGTCATGGGTCACTTGTGACTACTGTATATCAAGGTTTGTCATGGGTCAATTGTGACTACAGTATATCAAGGTTTGTCATGGGTCACTTGTAACTACTGTATATCAAGGTCTGTCATGGGTCAGTTGTGACTATAGTACATCAAGGTTTGTCATGGGTCACTTGTGACTATGTACTACAGTATATTAAGGTCTGTCATGGGTCACTTGTGACTACAGTATATCAAGGTTTGTCATGGGTCAATTGAGACTACTGTATATCAAGGTTTGTCATAGGTCAATTGTGACTACAGTACATTGTATATCAAGGTTTGTCATGGGTCAATTGTGACTACTGTATATCAAGGTTTGTCATGGGTCAATTGTGACTTCTGTATATCAAGGTTTGTCATGGGTCAATTGTGACTACTGTATATCAAGGTTTGTCATGGGTCAATTGTGACTACAGTACATTGTATATCAAGGTTTGTCATGGGTCAATTGTGACTACTGTATATCAAGGTTTGTCATAGGTCAATTGTGACTACAGTATATTAAGGTTTGTCATGGGTCAATTGTGACTACTGTATATCAAGGTTTGTCATAGGTCAATTGTGACTACAGACATTGTATCAAGGTTTGTCATGGGTCACTTGTGACTACTGTATATCAAGGTTTGTCATGGGTCAATTGTGACTACAGTATATCAAGGTTTGTCATGGGTCAATTGTGACTACTGTATATCAAGGTTTGTCATGGGTCAATTGTGACTACAGTACATTGTATATCAAGGTTTGTCATGGGTCACTTGTGACTATTGTATATCAAGGTTTGTCATGGGTCAATTGTGACTACAGTATATTAAGGTTTGTAATGGGTCAATTGTGACTACAGTACATTGTATATCGAGGTTTGTCATGGGTCACTTGTGACTACTGTATATCAAGGTTTGTCATGGGTCAATTGTGACTACAGTATATTAAGGTTTGTCATGGGTCAATTGTGACTACAGTATATTAAGGTTTGTCATGGGTCAATTGTGACTACTGTATATCAAGGTCTGTCATGGGTCAATTGTGACTACTGTATATCGAGGTTTGTCATGGGTCACTTGTGACTACTGTATATCAAGGTTTGTCATGGGTCAATTGTGACTACAGTATATTAAGGTTTGTCATGGGTCAATTGTAACTACAGTATATCAAGGTTTGTCATGGGTCAATTGTGACTACAGTATATCAAGGTTTGTCGTAGGTCAATTGTGACTACAGTACATTGTATATCCAGGTTTGTCATGGGTCAATTGTGACTACAGTATATCAAGGTTTGTCATGGGTCAATTGTGACTACAGTATATCAAGGTTTGTCATGGGTCACTAGTGACTACTGTATATCAAGGTTTGTCATGGGTCAATTGTGACTACAGTATATCAAGGTTTGTCATGGGTCACTAGTGACTACTGTATATCAAGGTCTGTCATGGGTCAATTGTGACTACAGTATATCAAGGTTTGTCATGGGTCAATCGTGACTACAGTACATCAAGGTCTGTCATGGGTCAATTGTGACTACAGTGTATCAAGGTTTGTCATGGGTCAATTGTGACTACAGTATATCAAGGTTTGTCATGGGTCAATTGTGACTACTGTATATCAAGGTTTGTCATGGGTCAATTGTGACTACAGTACATTGTATATCAAGGTTTGTCATAGGTCAATTGTGACTACTGTATATAAAGGTTTGTCATGGGTCAATTGTGACTACAGTATATCAAGGTTTGTCATGGGTCAATTGTGACTACAGTATATCAAGGTTTGTCATGGGTCAATTGTGACTACAGTATATCAAGGTTTGTCATGGGTCAATTGTGAATACAGTACATTGTATATCAAGGTTTGTCATGGGTCAATTGTGACTACATTATATCAAGGTCTGTCATGGGTCAATTGTGACTACAGTACATTGTATATCAAGGTCTGTCATGTGTCACTTGTGACTACTGTATATCGAGGTTTGTCATGGGTCAATTGTGAATACAGTATATCAAGGTTTGTCATGGGTCAATTGTGACTACAGTATATCAAGGTTTGTCATGGGTCAATTGTGACTACAGTATATTGTATATCGAGGTTTGTCATGGGTCAATTGTGACTACTGTATATCAAGGTTTGTCGTCTACAGGTCAATTGTGACTACTGTATATTGTATATCAAGGTTTGTCATGGGTCAATTGTGACTATTGTATATCAAGGTTTGTCATGGGTCACTCGTGACTACAGTATATCAAGGTTTGTCATGGGTCAATTGTGACTACAGTACATTGTATATCAAGGTTTGTCGTAGGTCAATTGTGACTACTGTATATTGTATATCAAGGTTTGTCATGGGTCAATTGTGACTACTGTATATCAAGGTTTGTCATGGGTCACTCGTGACTACAGTATATCAAGGTTTATCATGGGTCATGTGACTACAGTATATCAAGGTCTGTCATGGGTCAATTGTGACTACAGTACAGTATATCAAGGTTTGTAGATCAGACACAAACAAATATTAGCAGAATTTAGAATGAATAGCAATCATGCTCAAATTGAAGTTACACAAAGCTATAGTAGACATAGACATTTTGGTGAATAGAGCTGTATACTCCTCCTTATCTAGACCTCTGCATCTGCCTGCCTGCAAGACTATATTACCTAGATCTCTTCTTTTTCTTCTTCTTTATTTTCTTCCTGTCTTTTTCACTGTCAGATGAATGACGGCCCATTGAGACAGTAAATCTGGAGTAAAACCAACAGTAAAGGATCTTAAACATGGTTATTGATGTTCTTTGTTAATACGGGTAATACGGTGAAGCCGGCGATTTTTTTTACGTCAATAGGTAATGTCTATGAACTTTGCTTTACCGTACCGTTTGCTATACTGTCTATCCAAAAATTGTGTCGAGAGTGGACTTTTTTTCGATGCAGTCACGATACTCGTTCATTTTGATTGGATGAAAAGAAAATATAGAAACAAAAAGAACTTTTAAAGGAAATAATTAAATATAATATTACGTACTCGATAAAGGAACGAGCACAAGTCATTTTATGTGAGATTATTTGCGTTTAATAACACTCGTCGTCTATTTCTAAAACAAGTTCAATAAAAACTGATATAAAGGGTTTTCTGACTTTCCGGAAATTACAATTCCAAATTCCTGTAATATGACGTCTTTCTATTAGCGTAACGCAAATGATGAATAAATAACCAAAAGGGAAATGACAGGAATTATAGGAAAGGATAGTTTGACTTCACACAAATGTAGTTCCGTAAATTATGAAATAAATTCATTTGAAGTAGTTTATTTTTAGTACCCGTCATCATAATTTCATGGATTTAAAATCTTGGCCATACTTTTTCATCTGGCTTTTCAACTACTATTTAGAAATTAGAGTTGCCTATTGGTCTAGTGGTTAAAACGCTATACTGTCAATCCAGAGGTCTTGGGTTCAAATTGTGGTCCAGGTTTCCACTCAACTAGAGATCAAGTACTGGTCCTTTCCAGGAAAAGTGACCTCGCGTGTAACATTGAGCATGTTAAAGAACCTAGGGGTCTTTTCGGAAAGAGCTAAGATCAGGGTGAGTGTATTAAATTTAATTTAACAACCCTGCTAGGGTATCGCACCGGACTGGACTGCCATCTATCTAACTATTGTCTCTTATCTGCACCAGTCAGATGTTTGTGTATGATAAAGTGTAAACTATCAAATGAGCAAATAGAAGCTAAAACAGTTGAGCAATTGGTCTAGAGCTAATCCGTAATCCCCGTTCATCCATTGAAGAAAATTTGGGCGCGAAAACCCATTAAACTTAACTCATTAACGATTAATTCTACTTGCAAAATATGTCACATGTTAACTTCTTCTTAAACTGCACACACATTTTGTTGTTGTTATTTTCACTACGCTGATACAGCTATATTGTAGGTAATTATAAGTTAAATGACGAAATTTATAGAATTGTTTACATACCGTCAGTATAAACTACCAACAAGGAAAACTATGATCCAAAGTACTATAAAACGGACTTAACACACAATACCGATTGTTACGTATTACCAGGGACGTGGAAGACAACTCCCTATATTTTACTGTATACATGAAGAATTATTGAAACTGTATTTCCTGATCTTTGACTCAAATAATTACACACGATGTTGGCCCGATATGGACAAGTGTTGTTGTTGCTGTTGATACCATAATAAACAATTCGGGCCTAGAATATGTTGTACCCTATATGATGTTTTACTATAACAGAACAGAAAATTATGTGTTTGCTTGTTTATTTATCACCTTAAAATATCTACCTTTGATATATTGACGACAAAGTGGATTTCCTGATAGATCTTAATAATTAGTTTGCATGTTGATTTTTGAGTAATAAGCAAGCTTGTATCACTAACAAGAACTAGGCTACCATTCTGAAAGAGTTGTAGGCCGTTATATAAGTTATATCAATAGTTATATAAAATTAAATGTGCTTGTGAAATATTACTTATTGTTCATTTTAAAACTATTCGTGCAATGGCAGATAATTGTGTACATTAATTGTGGTTTAGAGGTGCGTACACGTCAGCATGCAGTATCTTGCGATGTCTGCAATAGCTGGCAACACAGAATTTGTGAAACGGGTAAGTACACTTTTTCTGAAGCAAGTTTCAATCGTATACAAGATCCGTTTACCTCGGCAAGATTCTTCAGAAGAAACTGACAGCGAGTGATTTTATGATGTTATGTTCTGTTCTGTTCTGTAAATATGTAAACCTTGTTGGTAAACGTGTAAATAGATGTGTGTATATTTGTATAATTTGTTTGTTTTATTCTTTCAATGTTTCTTGTAAATTATATATTTTATAAATTTTAAATATCGTGTTTTTTTTCTCTTTAACTTGCCCTTAGAGGTCCGTGAAGTTAGGTTGACGAGTGACGAATTGACGAGTGACGAACTGTGACATTTTTTTAGGTCCGTGAAGTTAGGTTGACGAGTGACGAATTGACGAGTGACGAACTGTGACATTTTTTCTAAAAACTTTATTTCTTTCCTTAAGATAATGTATCTGGACGTATTTAATGCAAATTAGGGCCCATTTACATGTTTCATGGCGATCAGTCAATTAGAAGATCTTCTTCAGATTCGTCAACTTATCAATAAAGTTGACGAAAAAAATATTTTTCTGAAAACTTTATTTCTTTCCTTTAGATAAGTATCTGGACGTATTGAATGCAAAATAGACCCTATTTCAAAATAAATGGCCATCTGTCATTCAGAAGAGCTTCTTCAAGTTCGTAAATTCGTCAACTTGTCAATAAAGTTGACGAAATTGACGAAAAAATTATTTTTCTAAAAACTTTATTTCTTTCCTTTAGATAATGTATCTGGACGTATTGAATGCAAATTAGACTCTATTTCGTGTTTCATGGCGATCAATCAATCAGAAGAGCTTCTTCAAGTTCGTCAATTCGTCAACTTGTCAATAAAGTTGACGAAATTGACGAAAAAAATATTTTTCTAAAAACCTTATTTCTTGCCTTTAGATAAGTATCTGAACGTATTGAATGCAAATTAGGCCCTATTTAAAAATGAATGGCCATCAGTCATTCAGAAGAGCTTCTTCAAGTTCGTCAACTCAAAAATATTTTTCTGAAAACTTTATTTCTCTCCTTTAGATAAGTATCTAGACGTATTGAATCAAATTAGGCTCTATTTCATGTTTCATGTCGACCATTCAATCAGAAGTGCTTCTTCAAGTTCGTCAATTCGTCAACTTTGTTTTCTAAAAATCTTCATTTCTGTCTTTTAGATAATGTATCTTGACGTATTGAATGCGAATTGACCCTATTTCAAATTGCATGGCGATCAGTCCTTCAGAAGAGCTTCGGCAAGTTCGTCAATTCGTCAGCTCTTGTGATGAAGAACCTAGTAGAAACTGGAGAGACAATCCCTTGATTATTATATTTTGAAATGCTCCTTTCTTTATATTGTTAGTACACTATAAATAAGACCAGTTACCAGAATAGCTATATACCTCAGCGAGCTTAATCCATGCCGCAACATCCCTGTGTAACTTTGCTTGCTGATTGTATTGCAACCAAATTACTATTAAGTAGTGGTAACAAGTTGAAATTTATATTTGTTCAAATGGAGGGGTTCTCTTTGCCAAACTTTACGGGTTGTACATCTTGGTAACAGCAAAAGGACGGGCCTTTATGTTCGCTTTACTAGCAGTTAACAGCATTTGATATGTCAACCTTATTACAATGGGTTCACTAATGAAAACAATACCAATTTCGTCTACACTGTACGGATGTGAGCTATTGCATTATATGTCTTCTTTAGATATCCAGAACGTTGCAAACTTTGTAATTATGTGGCAAACAATCACAGATAAGGTATTTAGTCTGCTAGGTCGGTACAACATAAAATGTGAAATTGAGAGAGAGAGAGAGAGAGAGAGAGAGAGAGAGAGAGAGAGAGAGAGAGAGAGAGAGAGAGAGAGAGAGAGAGAGAGAGAGAGAGAGAGAGAGAGAGAGAGAGAGAGAGAGAGAGAGAGAGAGAGAGAAAGAGACAAAACAAACAAGAGAGAGAGAGAGAGAGAGAGAAAGAGACAAAACAAACATGACATAAAATAATACTGATAGTATTTATTTAACCCGGTACAAAGTACTTGTAACTATTTCATACGTTATGTAGAAATAGAACCACATGTTTCTCATAGTTTTTAAGCAGTACGCTGTTCAAGTTCGGATTCAAACCGAATAGAGCTTCAACATACCCAAATTTGACATAAGTTATTTGTTAAAAGGAATACATAAAAACAGTCAATCAAAATATGCTCAGTCAAACTTGTTTTAATATCTCTATTTCCACACCGGGAGAAATCAGTGCATGCCGTGTATGCAATTATTTGGGCGATAGAAAAACAAGCACGTAGCATATTCGGATTACGTTTAGCGTAGTCCCACAGTGGATTAGCAGAGAACTGATACTGTAGTTTTCTGTATAAGACAAACTGTCTCGAAGAAGTTCTAACATTCAATTCTTCTATATAGTCAGGGGCATAGCTACCTTTAGGCACGGTAGGCACGTGCCTACACATTTTTTCTCAAAATGCAGCTGCGGCGATAGACATCTGCGTAATGTATCGAGCATGATCAGCCTGCGCTGTCCGCGCAGACTGATCCGACCGACACATTCCGTCTTAGGGGGATAGATGTATAGAGTAGTTATTCCTGAAACAGAAAATCCACAGGAGGCGAAAAGTGTCTATCCGGGTAGGCCTGTGTGGCATGCTTAGGCTGATCCGGGTCGATACTTTACGCAATTGTCCACAATGTAGATTTTCTCACGAGACGGCCTACACATTGATTATTGCAAAGCTACGCCCCTGATCTGATAGTAATTACGAACCTTTGTATTAATACAATGTTTCCAAAAATATCTACTAGGAAAATCGCCATATGCTAAATAGTCTTCCAAGCTATTGTAAATATCATATATTTATGTAGCAGAGTAACAACATCCGAAATAAACCCAAAATCGGAAGACCCATTCTTAAACAAACTAAGAAGTAATAAAAACAAACATTTGGCTGTGCAGTCCCTTTCTAATCGACACACTATGCAGAAAGCTTTTACAATGTAGTTAGAACCTGTGTATGAAGAGATTCAACTGAAGAAGAATATGCTTTGATGTTTGTCGACATATTTCGTTTAAGTTGACGTGTTGACGAATTGACGAACTTGACGTAGCCCCTCTGAATGACTGATGGCCATGAAAGTTAAAAAAGGGCTTAATTTGCATTGAATACGTCCAGATACATTATTTTAAAGACAGAAATAAAGTTTTTAGATTTTTTTTTTTTTCGTCAATTCGTCAACAAAATTGACGTATTGACGAACTTGACAAAGCATTCTGAATGACTGATGGCCATGACATTTGATATAGGGCCTAATTTGCATTCAATACGTCCAGATACATTATCTAAAAAAGAGAAAGTTTTTAGAAAAATATTTTTTTCGTCAATTTCGTCAACTAAATTGACGAGTTGACGAATTGACGAACTTCACGAAGGTCTTCTGATTGACTGATCGCCATGAAACACGAAATAGGGTCTAATTTGCATTCAATACGTCCAGATACTTATCTAAAGGAAAGATATAAAGTTTTTAGAAAAATAAATTTTTCGTCAATTTCGTCAACTTTATTGACGAGTTGACGAATTGACGAACTTGAAGAAAGCTCTTCTGATTGACTGATCGCCATGAAACATGAAATAGGGCATAATTTGCATTCAATACGTCCAGATACTTATTTAAAGGAAAGAAATAAAGTTTTTAGAAAATTATTTTTTTCGTCAATTTCGTCAACTTTATTGACAAGTTGACGAATTGACGAACTTGAAGAAGCTCTTCTGATTGACTGATCGCCATAAAACACGAAATAGGGTCTAATTTGCATTCAATACGTCCAGATACATTATCTAAAGGAAAGAAATAAAGTTTTTAGAAAAATATTTATTTCGTCAATTTTGTCTACTAAATCGACGAGTTGACGAATTGACGAAGCTCTTCTGATTGACTGATCGCCATGAAACATGAAATAAGGCCTAATTTGCATGCAATACGTCCAGATACATTATCTAAAGGAAAGAAATAAAGTTTTTAGAAAAATATTTTTTTCGTCAATTTCGTCAACTTTATTGACAAGTTGACGAATTGACGAACTTGACAAAGCTCTGCTGAATGACTGATCGCCATGAAATTTGAAATATGACCTAATTTGCATTCAATACATCCAGATACTTATCTAAAGGAAAGAAATAAAGTTTTTAGAAAAATATTTTTTTCGTCAATTTCGTCAACAAAATTGACGAGTTGATGAATTTTCGAAGCTCTTCTGATTGACTGATGGCCATGAAACACGAAATAGGGCCCAATTTGCATTTATTCGTCCAGAAACATCATCTTAAAGAAAGAAATAAAGTTTTTAGAAAAAATGTCACAGTTCGTCACTCGTCAATTCGTCACTCGTCAACCTAACTTCACGGACCTATAAAAATGTCACAGTTCGTCACTCGTCAATTCGTCACTCGTCAACCTAACTTCACGGACCTTGCCCTTAGACACCATTCAACCTGAAAAATAAAATTTATCATCTATGATATATCGTACGAGATATTCTAGGCTCGAATTGTAAGTTATGGTAACAACAACAATAAAACGTGGTCAAATCGAAAACAGATGAATAAGCACAGGCGTCCGAATTTCTATCACAGCAACAAATGCGGAAAAAATACTCAATACCTCGTTAAAAAACTCAAAATGTCTCTCTATATTATCTATACGCTTTGATAAAAATTATCATATTAATACGGGCTATTCCGCACGTGTTACTATAAATAGCCCCTCTATACGTAAGGACAACTGCAAATTTCCAAATATAATGAACATTAAGCTTAAAAACGCCGGCGTATTTGTCGGTTGGCAAATATTGATGTGGTGGATCACGAGAAAAATCATTTATGAACCGGTCTCTACCTGAGACAAGGTCGGTTGAGGCGTTTTTCTGCGGAAATTATTGCCTGGATCGAGCGAGTGGGTAAAACAACGTTGCACACCTTGTCATTATTATTACACTATATTGACGTATAGAGGGGCTATTTATAGTAACACGTGCGGAATTCCCCGTATTATTACGATCACTTTTATCACAGCGTATAGACAATATAGAGAGACTTTTTGTTTTTTTTAACGAGGTATTGAGTATTTTTCCCGCATTTTTTGCTGTGATAGAAATTCGGACGACTGTGATCAAATGGGTAAAAGTAAACGGGTAAACGGGATGCGTTCCGAACAAGCTATGTGGAATATTTTGTGTGACTTGTAAAATATTTATGTATGAACTCCTTAATCAATAAAATGAAACTGCTGTCGAAGTCGGATGTGATGGGCCTCGACGTGTCACAGGGGCGAACTCTACTTCATTGAATGACTTCCATAATTGATAAAAGTAGTGGCTAGCTGCAACATAACGCAAACTTTACCGTTTAAGACAAGTGCATCTAGGCATACTTACCTAAAAATAGAATTATGGTAGATATATTTAATTATAGTAATTCAAAAACATTAAAGACAAAGCAATGATAACCGTACAAACAAAGCAGTAAATAAGATAAAAACGTATCTTCTGTGTACCACCAATCATTTTCTAGTAAGTACGATATTGAATTATGGGTCGAACACTTTTAAGTACGAAGGAGCAATGTAAACCTGCGTAATGTTATGTTCGTCTGCACATTTTGGTAAATTATGATTTGTAAAGTACGTCTACAATGACATTATCGAGTGATGACACTGTTATACATCCATCTGTCAAGGTAACCAGAAATAAACATGAAATTCATGTACAGTTCATATTTTTAAAAGTGTTCAAATTTCATATCTTTCAACTAGAATGGAGTGCTCCGCGGAGCACGTGTGTCACCTGCACCTGCTCATTGAAAGTGTGACGAAAAAGTGTGACAGACAGACAGATAGACAGACAGACAGATAGACAGACAGACAGACAGAGAAGGACGGACAGACGCCAAACAAACAAAAAGTAATCCCTAAGTGCCTACCATGCTACGCAGGGTGACACAAAAAGGAGAGGGAGGGGGGGAGGGAGGGGGGGGGGTTAACTTTTTCGGAGCCCTGCTAACTACCATATATGCCTATTATAAATATGTTTACATTCACCTAAATAAGATGATGAAGATAATAGTGTTTGAATTAAACACAAATATTAGGCCTACTTCTTGCAAATGTTTCTAAAACGTGCTCTTTCCCGATTACAGATGCATTTTAATGCATATATGTATATATATATGCAAACAACTTTAAAAATATTGACAATACAGGAAATTGGTCAACGGCAATTTTTCCTTTTGACACAAGTTTTCAACTCTTAATTATATACTTTTGTTTGTACATAGCAAATTTAATTATTTTTAGACTCAATGTTTTTTGCTGCAGATTTGTTGTATAATAATGGGAAAGGATTGAAAGAGACACATGTATATATATATGCTGTTTCATTTATTTTCAAGATCCGAAGCAAAATGAGAAACTTTGGGAAGTGCAAATGGACAAATATTGAATTGCAAAAATGAGCTATAGACACAATATATAAGGGTGAATTATATGCCAATAATTACTTCTGAATAGCAATGCATGCCTGCTATCAGTTTAGCAATATTCTAATTGACAGTACAAGACACAAACCATAAAGTGACCTTTAATGGAATACATGACTTTTCATAGGTCATCTGCATGACAATCATCAGACGAACAATTTCACCAATCTAGAAAACTGAAAGAATTATATTGATAAAGAGTTGAAAATATTTCAATAAAAGGTGAAATTGCTCATTCAGAGCAATTTTACCTTTTATTGCAATGTTTTCAAAAGTCGTCTGCTACAGCTTGCGTCAAATTTCATCTGTGTGAAGTAATGGGTTAAACAATTTTGGAAATGGAAAAAATTGCCCACTGATCAATTTGGTTTTGAACAATGTTTATAAGTTGTCTGCTACATATGCGTCTAATTGTCTAAATAAGTAACCTTTTCTCTGATCAATATAGACACAGCTGCTGAAGCCTTATGCAGCAGATCTTTTTAAAAGACATAAAGAAGAAAAGGAGAAATTATTTACAACAAGTTACTTCTCTGTTTTATATCATGTTTTTAATTCTGTATCAAATATGAGTTCATTATACACACAGAACTCTTTGTTTTATTTCCCCCAGGATTGATTGAAGCTGTACAAGGTACTACATACCACAGAGAACATGAAACGTTACAGAAGTTTGTTGTAGTCACCCCCGCTTCGTGTCGTGTCACGCCCATCGAAGGGGAATACAGGGATATTGTGATTAAAAAGATGAAAGAAAGCCTAGAGATTAAAGCTACACATGGGGACACGTTCAGGCCCTACAACCTCTCTGTGTACTCTATCAGTAAAGGGAACAAGGTAGGAACAATTTTATGTTCTTATTTAGTTAAACCTTATCCTCATACAACAATTCTGCAGCAGACAACTTTGATTATATTTTGTCAAAAAATGGAAAATCTCTATAATTGAATAGATAACCTATGACTAAAACTGGAAAACATTGTGGCAAAAGGAGAAATTGCTCGTTTTGAGCAATTTCTTCTTTTGTCACTATGTTTTTCAAAAATCCGTCTGCTGCAGAGGCGTCAGAAAGGGCCTACATGAGGGAAAGGGTTAATTATCCCTTTCAGAACTCTAGATAAGGGACGTTTTGCATGTTTTCATATCCTTATTTGACCTTCTAACCCTATGTTGTGGGTACTCAAAAAAATTGTCTAAATGAGACGATTCTTGTTAGTACACTCGTCATAGGGTTTGGTTGGATAATTAAAGAGATATTGTGGGGAAAATAGCTGTATTCCCCTCATTATTTGGACTTCTGCCCTTTCCCACATACATCTTGTATCCTATCTTACCTGACTTAATAAAACACAATATTTCAACTACTGGTACATGAGTTTTGTAAGAATAATATTGCCCGACATAAAAATATTTTTGATACACACTTGTTTTTTTTTTTCCAGAGTTTCTACTTCACTGCGGAGTGTCCCTTTATCATAGAGACAATGTACAAGATAACAAAGTTGCAAAAGTTGGGCCAGAGTTTCTAAAACTCTAGGTTGAACGCTTCAGAAAAAAACTGATGGAGTTGGTGAACCATCGCAGTAATCTGGCCTGCAATAACACTGTGTGTTTTGTCGATTTTGAAGGTAAATAAGATTTTTACTTTTGTAACAAATTGGCTTTATCAGGAATGCTGTGCTTGCAGGTACTTTTGGTCCATAATTTATTTAACCCTTGCCCTATTAAACAAATCTGCAGTAGAAGAGTTTGAAACATCAAGGCAAAAATTAAAAACCTCTATAAATGAAAGTCAGTATCATTATTAAATACAGTTGAGACCATTGTTACAAAAGGAGAATTACTTACTATGATCAATTTATACTATTTGCCACAATCATTGCAGTACTTTTCCGCTGCAGATGTGTCAATGTGTCTGCAAATGGGATATACGGTAAAACCCTTTCTTGTAGTAATAAAAGGAAAAGTTTACTGAGATGATTTGTATGGATACCTGTAACATAGGGACTGGTTTGGTAATATGATTTGTAAGATAAAGATAAATTTACACTCATAAAATAGCCCTCTGTCTACATTTACTGCTTAAGTTGTGTAGTGGGAGGTTGTTGGTTCGATCTGCAGCTGAGTCATACCCAAAGATTATAAAAATAGTAGAAAGGCTTTCCCTCCTTGGTGCTCAGGTTTGTTGGGTTAGCATTAAAACTGAGTCACTTGTGTCAGGATAAAAGGACCTGAAGTACTGGTAACTTACCGAGGAAACGCTGTGATATAACTGAAAATGTAAAAAATGTAGAGCTCACACTGAAACAATGCAACCTGTTAATATAGGGGTTGTGGGTTCAAACCCCAGCTCGGCAATCATTCTGTCTGACATTTAACAACAATCATCTCTTTAATTAGTCTTCCACCAATGGGCTATCAGTCTGTGTGGAAAAGCAGCCATTTACTTGGAAAGACTATTATTTGGAGTACTGGTGTGAAAATGCCAGTCACCATGATATGACTGAAAGTTTTCAAAGATGTATAAAACACTAAACAAATGAAAATGTTCTTGGACTTGCATAACATGTTAAACATTAACAAACAATAACTGATTCCAGACACTTCCTCAACGTGCGGTGAAACACTGGGGGCCAAACTGTGGACGGCTGTTGAAAAAGCTGTAGCAGGAGAAAAACCAGTAGATGAGGTAAAAGCTATACTTGTTCTTTTTATTTCTGACTCAATTTTGACACACTGTCACATCTGATGCTGAAGACTTCTTAATAAGAAGTATGAGTAATCTTTTGATTTAAAATGTTTTGAAATTATAATCATCCTTCGAAAAACAATTGCTGCCTTGGGGCAGGGCTTGTTTTCCTAATACATGTATGTATGTACAGTAAAACTTCAAAAATATTTTTCATCAGAGATGCTGGAAAGAGTTTGTATGAGGGAAAAGGTATAGCTGATAAGCCATAACTTTTGTTGTGTGCTTTAAAATTATCTGATGATGAAAATGCAAAATTTAGAAAATTTACTCCTTGATTGATTACTCACTGTACAGCAAAGAACCACCTTCCAAACAATGGACCAATTTCAAAATAATTTCACAGGGATGTTTCAGATGGCCTTCTAAAATTATTCAATCCCTTCTGCTGCACAAGATGGCCGCAAAGTGCTAAAAATAGAAAAATATTTAAGCAATAATTCTTCCTAAAATACTGGCTCAATTTCAAACAAAAGTATTCCTTCTTAGTCGCCCTCTTGCAAAATATGTTGATTGGTTCCACTTCTCTTCCCAAAATGGCCATCAGAGCTTTAAACAAAACCTTCTCCAAACCTTTTGGCCCTATTTTAAAATCAATTCATACAAATGTTTCATTATTGGTCCTCTAAAAAAAATTCAAACTTTTCTCCTGCGCTGTACAATATGGATTCCAGAGATAATCAAAGCGCTGAAGGCACTGCATTTCTTTGGGTACACCTACCTGTACACTTATTGAGTTTCCATGATATATTACATTAACATATATGTATGCATTGTGATGGAAATGGTTGGAAACCATATACAATTAGGTGGAAGTTTAAACAGCACTAAGTAAAAACTCATGCCAATGCCAAATTCATCAGTGTATATAAAAACAAGAGGGCCATGATGGCCCTATATCGCTCACCTGGTTTAATAGAACTTCAAGTTTTCAGAGCTTTTACCCTTTACATAATAAGGAATGTAAGCTCAGCACGCAAAAGCTGTGCTTTATGAAGTAAAGAAACTATTAGTTTCCCTCTTTCTTACATAAAAATAATATTTAAGATTCTATCAGTTTTGTCAAGTGAAAACATTACCCAATAAACTGTTAATCAAACAGACAAGATTACTTCAGCAGATGACAATAAGAAAGTATCTGTGATGTGGCATCTGATCTTTTTCAAATCAAAACATCTCATGCTCAGACTAATATTGGTGGTAATAAACCATATAGTGAGTCGATCAATTCTTAACACATAAACACAGAGAATGAATTCACCAATCTTTTATATTTTTATTATTATTTTTAAATATTACTTTTGGGAAACAGGCTGGATACATGTATCACCATTACTCATTATAATAAGGTGACAGTCTAAAACACTGACAAATTAAGTAGACCCAGATCAGAAAGCAATACTCCTCTAAAATGGGTATGCATACTGTACCAATTTCAGTTCATACTACTTGTGTCAACACATTTTAAAATGCATGCATCAACCTTGAACAATAAATTGGGTTTCATGCCATTTCAACAGTATATGGGTTATATCTAAGTATAACTGTGCTTATACATACTACAATTAAATTAGTATTGCTAAGAAATGTGCAGTACACTATGACCTGCTGTGGACAGAAATCCAGACTGCCTTTTCAAAGAGCAATGCAACAGTTCTAGTTATTCACACATGCGAATAATTAGAACTGCTGCATGGCTGTTTCCTTGATGCGCTATTAAAATGTGTTTACTTTTCATAACAAGAGGTTCATGATGGCCCTATATTGCTCACCTGATTAATTAGATTGTTAATGTGTTTAAAACAACCATGTTTTTTAAGAAACATTTGTGCCAAATTTTAACAGTTTACAATTTACATATAAGAACAAGAGGCCCATGAGGGCCTTTGGTCAAAAGGAAACAAGCTCTCATGCATACATAGATACTGTATAAGTTTGGTAATCATTGGAATGAATGTATATTGTTTTATGGCGCATAGACAGCTAAGGTCATTTAGCGCACAATTAAATTTTATTATTCATGATCCCTGGATAAACAAATCAGTACTAGGTTAGAAAATGTGCCTTGCCCAAGGGCACTCCACTATGACCGAATTGCCGCAACTGGGGATCGAACCAGGGACACCCTGTTTCGAAATCCTCGACGCTGACCACTCGAGCACAGCAAATTCCTAGTAATCATTGGAACGTAAATGATGACTATCATGTTCACAAGGTCAATTATAGCAATTCAGCCAATTTAAAGGGTCATAATCCTGACATGCATAAATGGTTTTCGAAAGGAACCAAGCTCTCACAGATATCTAGCTACTGAATAAGTTTGGTAAGCACCAGGTGATAAATAATGATTTATTGTGCTCACAAGGTCAATTATAACTATTTTCCTGATTTTAAAGGGCCATAGTCGTGTCATGCATAAACATATCTGGCTGATCTCCGAAAGGAGCCGAGCTGTCACAGATATCTAGCTATTGAATAAGTTTGATAAACATAAGATAATGAATGAAGCTTTTATTGCGTTCACAAGGTCAATTATAACAATCTTGCCAATTTTAAAGGGCCATAATCCAGTTGTGCATTGATGGACCTGACTGGTTTACGAAAGGAACCGAGCTCTGGATAAGTTTGATATAAATCTGATTAAAATAAGAGTTTATCGTGTTATTAAGAAATTGTGGACGTATGACAGACAAAGTGTGATTACAATATCTCACCTTGTCACTATGTGACAGGTGAGCAGATAAACGCATCAGAGAAATGAATAACAGATCTGCCAAAGCAAAAATAATTGTATCATTATATATCTATTGACCACTTGAAAACATCAATAACTCTTTACGATAAACATCAATCTGAGCATGCATATTATCTGATCAATCAGATCAAATTGCACAAAGGTGGAGGTTTGTCTGAATGTATTCTAGTCTCAAAGACCTTTGTTTCTGTTACAGAATGACACTCAACTATGCTACTTAAACTGTTTCATTGTGTGCTTATAGAAATACAGCAAACAGTGTTTATACACATATGCATTTACATCAAAATTTAAGACCAAGATAAGTAAAACATGCAGGTTTACAACATAGGAGCAAGTTTTAGTGTTACTCAAAATGAACATTTGTTTTCAAAGTGACTCTAAATTTTCATTTTTATAGCATTGCAAGCTTTGTTGTAACATTTTGAAAGTTGAATTGTAGAACAGTTAACAAGAGGGCCAAGATGGCCCTAAATCATGCACTCTTAGTGATAGTAAATTAGCAACAAATATTTAACTGCAAATATCTGTGAAAATTTGAACAGGAGCTCATGTATATGATATTGCAAGGAATGGACACTCTGTTAAAGAAATAGCTTATCAGTAAAGGTCATTTGTTTCTTGAAATGTAACAAGTTTTGTCGTTTTGTACCTTTCCTAATGCCACATTGCTGCCCTGTTTGTCAACAAAATCAATAAGGCTTCAACAGAATTTGTAAGAGGATCACTTTAAGAACATTACTGCCAAAATATCTTGGAATCTGACCAATGAACTTTATTGAGGAAAAGGTTTTGAAAGTTTGGGTACTTTTCTCAATTTCTGATGATGCAGCAATCAAAGTTCTACACATAATGCCTACACAGATTGTAAGTTTTTGAAGAGATTGAAAAACACCCATCAAAGAAAAATTCCTATAAAGTTACCTTGAAATTGGTAGAGTGGAATGGTAGGTGTTGTCATTTGTAGGTAAAGGTTCAATTTACCCCTTTTGTAATGACGCATGGTTGCTATGATTTTGTAACCAATCACAACAGCTTGAACAAATTCAAAAACTGTATTATGGTAAACAATTTTTGTTATCTAAGGACACGTTGTTCAATACAAATTATTATAAGCAACATGTCAAAGTCCATACAGCAAACTTAAAACAAACGTACCATGTTTCGGTTATAATTTGGATTTACACCATTTCAACAGTATTTCAGTTATATACCGAAACCATTTAACTTAACCCTTTACCACTGCAACAATTTTGCGGCAGATTGACTTTGAACATTATTTAAAAAATATCTCTATCATTGCATCAGAATGGATAAACTATTACTTAAAGTGGAAAACATTGTGATGAAAGGATAACTTGCTTGTTTTGAAATATATGTTTGCAAGTGTTTATGAAGGTCACGTTATCGTTACTTTTAGTGAATTAATACAGTGATTGTATTAAGTAGTAAATCGTATTCGTTTTGTTTGTGCAAGTATTGAATTTGAGAATGAATTCTCCTTTAGGCATTCAGAAAAATTAATATAGTCTCTTTCATCACAACATAATGTCTACAATTTATCACAGTTATTAAATTTAGATGGTTCAATGTTTTTAATAAATATCACTGGCGATGCTTTAGTATCTGATTTGGCTCTTGTATGATTCAATGAGGAAGTTAGCGATTGATTTAGAGTCAATATTTCTCATCATTGTTTTTAGAGTGTTGTTATCACTGTCCTGCCCTAAGATGTCACCAAAATGTTTATGTCGTAGTTCCTTGTAGCCTAGGTACGACACAAGGAAGTGTGTCTTGTCTTACGTGTCCTTGGTTACAGGTTCTTCTATCTAGTGGTACTCGGGTCTCCTGTATCACTCCAATTCTATGGATAGTGGGAAAACACAGCATCTGAATCACACCAATGCGGATCTTTGTTTTATTGACAATTGTCTATCTACATATTGCTCAGTTTTAAAGCAGTCTTTGAACAGTTTATACGTCTGCAGCTTTCGCGATTGATGTAACCCATCTCTCCAGGTTGTTTCCAGCTTGTGTCTCATACTAAGGTTCAAACACTTAATTATGTATTCACGCGACACATCTTTTATGGTATAAACATCAAAAAGATTTATGAGGTAGTTGTCCTCCAGTATTTGCTTAACGTCTGCCACGTGTCCCCTGAAAGCGTTGTTTTGCCTTTATCCCAGACAAAACGCAATGTGCACCGTGAAACAGGTAAGCAAGATAGTCTATGCCAAAGACAAATTATATCAGTGTCTTCTGTAGAGTGGGCTATTAAGTCCTGTTTCACCGTCCAGGGCAATAAAAGAAGTTTGCTTTCGATGCCCAGAAATGTTTGTATAGCCATGTGTTGGAGTTTGTTCATGTCGTCACAGTTTTTAAATCCCCAAACACCAGCTGTGTAGGGAAACAATTGGAACAGTTTGATTGTTTACAGCCTTCAGATCCAATGGACCACAATTTTCTGACTTTGGCTATGATAGCTCCATCCGATCCATCCTTCTGGGAACTTCTGTCACATTGGAAATTTATAAATGATGTGTTACAGCACTGGAAAATAAAACAAAAGGTTAATAAATTAAATCTTCAAGATACTTTTTCGCCTTTTTACCCAATTGTGTGAAATTCTACAGGCGACTCATAAAATATTAATGACTATATAGCATTTCCCAACTCTGATTAGCGTAACTTAGGCCTCAATGATAAAGGGGAAAGCAGCTGGGTTTTTTAACTACAATACGTGTGTCCAGGCACGTAGCTGCTGTTACGCCAAAAAGCCCAAGCTTGTACATTATTTTCTTGATTCTACTTTTCTTCATATCAATAATTAATTCATTAAAGTACAGACATGATTTCTGTATAGCGGCTTGCAAATCCTATTCGGTCCAGCTACGCGCCTGGTGTCAGAGAGTTTTTTTTATGTTATAGTAATATACTTAAAGACCTGTTAACTGAATGAAAAATTTAACTATTTGGAAAATCAGTAACAATAACACGAGTCAACACACATTTTAAAACAAAAATTGCATCACACATCAATTAAATATCCTTTCCCAGATACAAAAGAAAGACGACTTTATTGAGGTGTTATTAAGGCATATTTCTATAAATGAAAGTTATTGAAAGGAGTTTGTAACACTTTAACGAAAGTAGAAATAGCTGTCAAAATGAGTACAAAATAACTAGGGTACGAAGATAACTTTGTTTCAAATAAACAACATGGCAGATTGACAGTTTAATTGAACAATCACATTTTTTTATAAAAGCAAAACACAGAAATAATACTTACAGAGAGGCTATGCAACTTATTTCAAAACACCGAAATTGCATATAAAAGGAAAAACGAAAACATAACAGGTTTGCACGCTCGGGATACGTGGGAAATACCGGAATACATTGAAATATACCGAAATATACTGAATATATACCGAAATACTCTGAATTACACTCGTGTAGTACACAAATAAGCAGTTTTGAATCGACATACAGCACAGAAAACTATTTTCTTTCATTACTTCATATTTGTTGAAATTTTCCCGGGTTGGATTCCATCTTGCCAGCTGACAACTTTACACCCGTTTTATCCTTTTGACACGATTGTGTATTTCACACTTTACTTGTTTTATTGTTGTGTAGTGTTAATTCATTTTTTAATCGGACTGACCAACAACTCTAAGCGGTATTGATACATATAAAAGGCCATGAGTCGATTCAAAAATGCTTATTTGTGTAATAACACAAGTGTATTTCAGTATATTAAAGTCTATTTCTGTATATTCAGTATATTCCGGTATTAACACGTACCCCATATTTGAAGTTACCTACTACATAATTATGGGAGTTTCCGGTAGCATATGTTAGTATATTCTTGCGCTATAAAAGACCACCAATTATACATATGTCAATGCGCTTTTGAAGATTAATTAAATCCTAATTATATTTTTTTCAATTTTCAGCAATTACTGGGTTCCTTTGATTGTACTTCAAGCGTAAGCGTTTAAAATCAGGTACTACATTGCGCGTAGGCTAATCATTTGGTACCGGTGTAT
Source organism: Serripes groenlandicus (assembly GCA_031761405.1). NCBI lineage: Eukaryota > Metazoa > Mollusca > Bivalvia > Cardiida > Cardiidae > Serripes > Serripes groenlandicus. The sequence continues at coordinate 1,360,312 of JASEVX010000031.1, read as the reverse complement.
CGGCAAATCGGTTGTGTGTACTTCGGTCGAAATAAGTGTAAGGATCAATTCTACCGCGTTCGATTATTTAAAACACTCTATTACATATCAATACGAAATTCCTTTCCAAAAACTAGACGACACTATACAACTTATAAGATAACTATTGTGTTTCTTTATCAATAATGCTGAATTATTTGAAAATGCAGTGCATATTGGTAGAACTACATTCAGGCGTAGGCAACATGAGAACTGGAATTAACGAGGTTAGCCCTGAGTTTCCCGTAACTATACTTCTTTGGTAAACCAAAGAAATAAAAATAGAAAAATCGTTCATAAACATCTCATCCTAAACCACTGGCCCACATTTTTCAAAAAGAGCTAAAAATAGAAAACTCTTTAAACCACTGGCTCAATTTCAAAATTATTTCACATAAATATATATGGAACCAGCATGATCTGCTTGTTAAGCAATCTTTTCAAATGAGTTTTGCTGCATAAAGCGTCAAAAAGTGCATTTATCTAGTTAACCCTTTCCCACCTCCAGATGCATTTTGACACATCTGCAGCTGACAACTTTTGAAAACATCATGACAAAAGTAGAAATTGCTCAAAATAAGCAATTTTTGCTTTTGCCTCAATGTTTTCAACTTTTTTCAGTAATTACACCTACAATTATAGAGAATTACCATGTTTTTAAGTAGACATTTTCAAAGTTGTCTGCTTCAAATTTGCTGTATGTAGGAAAGGGTTATAGGATAATATATACCTATTTCAGAAAGAAGGTACTAATACAGTAAGAATAGTGGGAAAATGGAAGGCACAGACAGATAAGGTATGTATCAAAATGTTTTTCTATAATGCACAAAATGCTATCCAAATATCCTTAGACTACAGTAGAAACTAGAACTGTAAGTGAACTCACAAAGGATACCCGCCTTCTCGCGCTTACAAGATATATGGACAGACGGACGGACAGATATACTTCCCACTGGGATAATCTTACTTCATGCACATCCTCAAGTTGTGTACTGCAACTGTGTAAAGTTTCATCAGAATCAGTCCAGCCGTTAAGGCGGAGTTGCGCTTACAAGACATATGGACAGACGGACGGACACGGACAGAGATAATCTTACTTCATGCATATCCTCAGGTTGTGTACTGCAACTGTGTAAAGTTTCATCAGAATCGGTCCAGCCGTTAAGGAGCAGTTGCGCTTACAAGAAATATGGACAGACAGACGGACAGGGTGATTCCTATATACCCCCCATAAACTTGTTTGTGGGGGGTATAATTATCTTGGAAAAGGAGAATTCTGCTTATTTTGATTTATTTCAAAACTTTGTTTATATTTATGCCAGCATTTACTAGGACTTACTGAAGCCGCTTTGTTTGACCGAAGGGTGATAAAAACTAAACAAGAGTATGTTACATTGAAAAAGCCATTTAACCCTTTCCCTCATACGACAATTCTGCAGCAGACGACTTTGAACATATTTTGTCGAATAATGGAAAATCTCTATAATTGAATGGATAACCTATGACTAAAAGTGGAAAACATTGTGGCAAAAGGAGAAATGGCACGTTTTGTGCAATCTCTTCTTTTGTTACTATGTTTTCAAAAAGCCGTCTGCTGCAGAGGCGAAAGGGTCTATATGAGGGAAAGGGTTAATAATTAAATGACGAATCATAAAAATATTTTTGATCAGCAAGTTTTATCAGGCATAATGATATAAACAATGTTTATAATTTGCAAACAAATTAAAACTTGCAATAGTGAATGAATATCACAGAATGTCAGAATTACCCTTAATTTAAATCAAAGATGGGTGGCTTACTAAGCGCAGGCCCCCGTATTCCAAATAAGGGTGAATAGCAAGGTGAATTTTACAAGATGAACACCTCGAAAGGAGTGACATATATCCTCGATTAAAACAATGTAAACACAATAACAATTAAAGAATGACTAGACATGCACATTCATTAAGTGCAATTTCTATTGTATTGTTACCTATTCTTTGAATGTCTAACAATACATATATAAGGTCATAAACTAGACTGGTTAGTTAATTAAATTATGACATTGAATTTTGTGGTTGGACATGGGGTAGGAGGAGGGTGAATTTCTCTTGAAAATGTTTTACGCAGTTTTGGTGGAAGCATTCCAGAAGAAGTGTTCCAAGTGGTGCTCGTCCCCCTATGAACAGGGGAGATCATTTCATGTAAATAAAATGTATTTATGCCAGCATTTACTAGGACTTACTGAAGCCGCTTTGCTTGACCGGGTGATAAAAACTAAACAAGAGTATGTGACATTGAAAAATCCATTTAATAATTAAATGATGATTCATCCAAATATTTTTGATCAGCAAGTTTTATCAGGCATAAATGATATAAACAATGTTTATAATTTGCAAACAAATTAAAACTTGCAATAGTGAATGAATATCACAGAATGTCAGAATCACCCTTAAATCAAAGATGGGTGGCTAACTAAGCGCAGGCCCCCGTATTCCAAATAAGGGTGAATAGCAAGGTGAATTTTACAAGATGAACACCTCGAAAGGAGTGACATTCATCCTCGATTAAAACAATGTAAACACAATAACAATTAAAGAATGACTAGACATGCACATTCATTAAGTGCATTTTCAATTGTATTGTTACCTATTCTTTGAATGTCTAACAATACATATATAAGGTCATAAACTAGACTGGTTAGTTAATTAAATTATGACATTGAATTTTTTGGTTGGACTTGGGGTAGGAGGAGGGTGAATTTCTCTTGAAAACGTTTTACGCGGTTTTGGTGGAAGCGTTCCAGAAGAAGTGTTCCAAGTGGTGCACGTCCCCCTATGAACAGGGGAGATCATTCCATGAGATCCACTTGTCAAGATACATCATTATTATCAACAGTTATCTCCCCTACACCTTATATTTTCAATCTGTCATAAATTCTTTTATTTTTCAATAAAATGTATTTATGCCAGCATTTACTAGGACTTACTGAAGCCGCTTTGTTTGACCGGGTGATGAAAACTAAACAAGAGTATGTGACATTGAAAAAGCCATTTAATCATTAAATGATGATTCATCCAAATATTTTTGATCAGCAAGTTTTATCAGGCATAATGATATAAACAATGTTCATAATTTGCAAACAAATACAAACTTGCAATAGTGAATGAATGTCACAGAATGTCAGAATCACCCTTAAATCAAAGATTGGTGGCTAAATAAGCGCCAAACATTGCTGAAAGCAATGACCCCCATCCGGCATAAGTGTTGCAATCTACCATAATATTTTAACTTGTAAATCAATTCCTTAACATAATATATATATATGCATGTCAATTACCAAACTTAATAAAACAAATGAGCACCTATTGTTATCTAATATGAAATATATAAAGATCATGCTATATTCTGACTAGAGCTTACTGTAAACATTAATTTTCTTTGGTTAATTGAAGAAAAAGAACCAGAGGCGCTTGTCCCCATGGATCCCTTAAATACGTGTCACTGTACACTGTGTTATGATGAGGTTAAGATATTGACTGCATATATATAAAACATAAAATATACTAGCATATATACACCTATTGTAAACCTGGACAGAAAAATTAGGACAATTTTCCTATGTTTCAACCTGATCACAATAAGAAGTAACCTGTTACTATCAACAGCTTTACAGCTGAACTTGACCATCTACCAATACGTGATATTTCGTCTAAAGACATACTTTCTGCGGCTAAAGCAGTTGCACGGCCAATCTTGAAACTATGTGCCTTATAGAACTTAGTATTGCAATCTGACCAATTCAATGATAGACTTAATTGCTGAGTAATAAATGACCTAGAAACGGGCAAACCATCCATAAATGAGAAAATTGGTCCAGTGTGTGAACCCCGCAATTTCTGGTACTCCCAAAGTGCATCAACAGGGCACATCTGTTTATTCACTTTATTTTGTTCATTTAACAAGATTGTAGTGCGACCCTGACTGTTTGTATCCACGAAGAGTCAATTCAAATGATAGGGGATTTGAAGAAGAGATTGTGATTAAATTTGATATCTGTAGCATGCAAAATAACATTTTGATTTGAAGAAGTTGTGAATTCTCCGACTCTCAATAAGGCATAAAAAGCCAATAAGTACATGGCTCTTACCATCATGCAAACGTAATACGTGTTTCATGTATGATGAAGAGATAGTACCAATTTATCAAGAATCGCATATGTAATAGGCTTCCGTGTATCACACTTGTTTTTTAGTTTTTGATAGCCAGTCAGACACTTCTTTATTCGGAAAGTACAAGTGTGATCGTCTAATTTATTAATTTTATGGTAGTAGCTCAATGCGGACATGTAAGTTAACACAGATGAAACTGCAAGATTATTATTAAAACATTGAACTATAAATAACACAAGACTTTGTTCTAAGGCTGGCAAAGCAGCTTGACTTGGAAAAGTCTTTGACATGAAAGTATTGTAATGCTGAATTGCACGATTGTATGTTTTCGAGTAAAATCCGATATTGAACTATTGATTAGTTTCTCTGCAATTGCATTTAAGTCAAAAGACTGGTCTCCTTTATTCTTTCCCTTATTAAGTCCTTGTATGGATATATCTTGGCGAGAAAGTTTATCTGCTAGATCATTTTCTTTTGAAGAAAGATGTTCAGCCTTAAACATGATATTAAATGACATTGTCTGAACAACTAGCCGTCTTACTAATTTCATTAAAGCTTTATCTTTTGATGTTTGTTTGTTAATAATATAAACCACTGCTTCATTATCAGAATGAAAAACAATACATTGATTTTTTAAATGTTCTGCCCACAATTCAAGAGCTAAAACAATAGGAAAAAGTTCCTTCACCGTTATGGAAATCTTTCCAAGTGATTGGCCATATATCAGCAAACCAAAATTTTCCCATATAACCACCATGGCCTGTGTTATTAGCATCAGTGTATAGATGCAATGATGAAGAAGTAATCCATTTATCAGGCAAATACATTGACTTGCCATTAATTTGTTGTATAAATATGGACCAGGCCTGTAAATCAGCTCTGGCTTCAGCATTCAGACGTCTCTTGTGATTAGAACGCATAAGCCCTGAAGTCGGGTCAATAATACGACGTAAAAATATGCGGCCTGGTGCAACCATTGAGCAAGCAAAGTTTAATAACTCAATGAGAGATTGTAATTCAACAAGTTTAACCTTTTTACGATTCTTAAACTCTTCCAATAAACATCATATTTTGTAAAGTTTGTCTGAAGGTAATCTCTTTTCCATTAATTCTGAATCAACTTCAATACCTACAAAAGTTAGTTTGGTTGTGGGCAGAAGGTTTTTTTCAGGTTTGATTGGGACGCCCAGAGCTTCTGCCATATACAGGAAGTTTTGTAAACAATGCAGGCACTTTTGATAGTTAACTTATTTGTGCCAACAAATAAGAAATCGTCTAATATGTGGGCGCAAGAAATGCCTAGTTTTTTGTCAATAATCCAATGTATATCACTGCTGAAAGATTCAAACAATGCACAGGAATAACTTAAACCTTGGGGCAAAACTTATAATAGTAATATTTATTTTCAATGGAGAAACCAAATAATTCCCAGTCTCTTTCGGCAATGGGTATAATTCTAAATGCATTTTTAATGACAATCTTAAATAGCAAGCAGTTTTGTCCGTACTGTTTAATCAAGTTTACCGCATCATCAATATTTTGATAATGTACAGAATAGAGTGCCTCTGGGATACCATCATTGATGGATTTACTCTCAAGGAATGATAAATGCTGTATAATTCTAAATTTCCCGGTAGATTTCTTTGGTACAAGGCATAAAGGACTTATGTGCAAATGTTTAAATAGTGGCTCGTTGAAAGGCCTTGCAATGCAGCCTTCGTGTACTTCATGCAAAAATAATTCCTTAAGAATTGTTAAATTATCCAAAGAACTTTTTAAATTTTTACTTTTGAGAAAACTTCGTTTTTGTACATATGGAATTTGGAAACCGAACCAAAAACCATCAATGAGGAACTGAGCCTTGCTAGATTCATATCAATGTAACCAATGAGCCAATACTTGAACATTAATCGGGGTTACAATTTTACTTCTTATTCCAGAAGTAGCGTTCCAAGTGTTGCGCGTCCCCTATGAACAGGGGAGATAATTCCACCTGATCTGCTAGTCAAGATACATATTTATTATCAACAGTTATCTCCCCTACACCTTATATTTTTAATCTGTCATAAATCATTTTATTTTTCAATAAAATATATATAGTTTAAAACATTGTGACTAAAGGAGAAATTGCTAAAAACAAGCAATTTCTCCTTTAGTCACAATGTTTCAAAAGTCTTTTGCTGAAGAGGCATCATCAGAAAGCGTTTATATTAGGGAAAGGATTAACTTTTTTCTATTTATATAACAAATTTGCAGCAGATGACTTTGAAAACATTTAGTACACAATTTGGAGTCTCTCTATTAATGAAAACACAATTATTGAATAAAGTTGAAAACATTGAACAATTTATCCTTTGGCCACACTCTTTTCAAAAGTTGTCTGCTGCAGAGTTTTCCTAAAACGTCTGTTTACAGGAAATAATAATAATAATAATAATAATAATAATACTTTATTTTACGAGGGTAAACACAGTTAGTATACACTAATCTTCCCTGAGGCCCTCAGATACATCAAATGGAAAAGTAACATACAAACATGAATACAACAACTATGCTATTATGAGCATGAAGCAAAATTCATACAATTACGTCATTCATATACAAGAAACAACACTCAAGTAACTTTTTAAAGAACAAAAACAATGTCAATCATTTTTAGTTAAGTTAGCATGATTTAATAGATAATCCTTAATTTTTTCTTTAAATGTATTAAGGCTTGGAGTATTACGTATTGATTGTGGCAAACTATTCCATAAAATCGGACCAGAATAGCTAAATGATTTTTTGTATAGTTCTGTTTTCACTTTTGGAACCTTTAAATTGAGATTTGTAGCATTCCGAAGTGTATATGTGTTATTTTCAGAGACAAAATTAAATTTATTTACCAAGTATGATGGTGCATCTTTCTTCAAACTTTTAAACAGAAGAAGATATTTATGGTATTTAATTCTATCCTCAATTTTCATCCATCCTAGTTCTTTGAATAAGGGCCCAGATGGTGAAAGGGGGTCTTGGTCTAGTATTAATCTTACAGCCCTTTTTTGAAGTTTTAGAATACGATTTAGTCCAACCTTGGAACAGTTTCCCCAAGTTACGCAGCAATAATCAATAAGTGGTAGAATGTAACCTGTATAGAACAATTTCCTTGATTCAAGATTTAGAAACTGCTTAATTTTAGAAAGGAGATAAATACGAGATGAGACTTTAGAGCAGACTTGGTCTAATTGATTTGCCCAGGTAAGGTGAGGGTCGATTGTAATTCCCAGTAGTTTTTCATGTGAAGAGTTCTGAAGAACAGCAGAATTTATCATTAGAAAAAACTCTTCACTTTGGGATGAGACCTTTTGTCGAGTTCCAACAATCATACTTTTAGTTTTTTGACAGTTTATGAACATATTATTATTGGTACACCATTTTTCAACTTCATATAAGTCTGCCTGTGCCTTTAATTGCAACTCACTTATTGTTTTTCCTGATATGTGCATTGTTGAATCGTCGGCATACATATCAGTATTACAGTTTTGAATACTTAATGGTAAATCATTTATATATAAAATGAATAGAAGAGGTCCCAAAATGGAACCTTGAGGGACTCCATATTTAATAGGCAGTTTATCAGATTTTGTATTGCCTATTTGCACTTGTTGTGTCCGATTACTTAAATATGACTTAAAAAAATCAATTGTTTTTAGACTAAAACCATACATTTGAAGTTTTTGACAGATAATGTCATGGTCAACTACATCAAAAGCTTTTTTAAAGTCTAGAAGTATGACTAGATTTAAATTTCCATTATTCATTTCTTGCAGCCACTTATCAATAATATTTACAAGTGCAGTTTGACAAGAGTGATTTGGTCTAAAACCTGACTGAGCAGGGTGTAGAAGATCATATTTGGACAAAAATTTGTACATACATTTTGAAACATGTTTTTCAATGAGTTTTGAAATTGTTGGTAGAACAGAGATGGGTCTATAGTTAGTAGGAAGGCACTTTTCACCAGCTTTAAAAATTGGTGACACCTTTGCATTTTTTAATATATCTGGATATACACCACTGTCTATTATTCTATTAAAGATGAATGTCAGTGGTGATGATATAATATGGGCACTTACTTTGAGTATTCTTGGACCAATGTTATCATCGCCTGAAGACTTATTGACGTCAAGTTGCATTATTTTCTCAAAAAGCTCATTTATTTTAACAGGTGGAATGATAAAAACTTTGTTTGAGGGTAACCCTTTTTCAACAAAATGTTTTAGCTTGTTTAAATCAGGGTTTTTGGAGGTATTACTATCATTTCTAAGGTTTTGTACACAAGATGTGAAAAAATTGTTAAAAGTATTTGCTACATCTAATGAGTTGTTAACCTTCACATTATTATCTATGAGAAGCTCATATGGTCGTACCTGACTTGAAGGATTAAGACTGTGAATACACTTCCAAAGTATTCTGGGATCTTTAGAGTCTTTAACTAAATTACTGTAATATTTTTGTTTGGATTCAGTTAAAATTTGGTTGGTTCTATTTCTCCAGTATTTATATTTCCCCCACATACCTAACTTTCTAAATTTATCTCTCATCTGCCGTGCATGTATAACTTCCCTAGAGTACCATTCAGGTTGTTTATCTCTTTTTACACGCTTGGTAACTATTGGTGCATGCTTGTTTAGTACATTATTAAAGATATCATACCATAGTTCAATTGCTAAGGATGGATCAGCCTCTAATTCAACAGTATAAAATGGGGCATTTGATAAATCTGTCAAAAAGTCATTTTCATTGAATTTATTAAAATTTCTATATGTTATTGTAGTATGTTTGTGTTTCTTGATGCAAACTTTTTCTTTTCTTTTAATGCATACTGGGAAGTGATCACTTAAAGAGTATTTGGCAACATGTGAATCTTTAACTTTATCTATATCAGTAACATAAATATGATCTATTAATGTGTGAGACTCTTTTGTAACTCTGGTTGGTTCATTTATAATTTGGTGAAAATTAAATGTTTCCAAAATATTAAGCCATTTTTGGGGTGGTTTTTTTGGAGGTAAAAAATCCATATTAAAATCACCCATTAAAATGATATCAGAATTGAACTTCATTGCATTGCTTATCTCAGCCTCAAATTCATCAACCCACTCTATTAGAGATTTAGGGTGTCTATATACAAAACATATTAAAAATGATTTTTTGTGGGGTGGTTTAACCTCAAACCACATGGTTTCAAGACTTTTTACTTCAAGGCTGTTTTTATGCGTGAAAGGTATATTTTCTGAAAAATATACAATCCAGCCACCTCCCCCATCTTTGAGTCTGTCTTTTCTACAAAAGTTGTAATTCGGAATGTCTAGCCATTCATTAGGTGTACAGTCATTTAAAAAAGTTTCACAGAAACCAATTATATCTGGTGGATTTCTAGAATGAAGGAGATTAAATTTAATTTCATCAAACTTATTTTCAATTCTATTTACATTGTGAGAGCTTATCTTAATACCCTTATCATTATCAAAATGATATATTTGGTCATCTTGTATACATGTTTCCTGATTTATAATGTGAAGATTGTTAATTGAATACAGACATGACAAACAAATCAGAAAATATGTAAATATATAAGCTAAATAATAATCAATTAATTTAGACACAGAAAGTGGCAAAGATGTAACATCCACCTCATGGGGAGCTTGACTACTGTTTATAACATTAATTTCAGAGACTGTCAATTTGGTCACTTTCTTATCTAAATCATCAAGTATCTGGTAATTTATAGATGTCTCAGAGGAACATTTGCATGGATAATTATCACAAATTGAACAAATTAACATGGAAAGGAAAGGGTTAAAGGAGACCGTAAGAAAATATCAAAAAACAGGAAACAGTTATCAATAGGTATTTATTTCTTTCCAGAATTATTTCGCAACAATCACTCACGAAGATAGTGAAACGGACAGAAGAACTGCTACTGCAATTTTAAATTTTTTGATTGAAAAAGAAGTAGTGTTTACCAACGGCAATGGTAGCAACATGGAACTTTCCATTCTGCATGAAGCCAAGTGGAACATATTTGTATTGTCCAAAGACTCCAACATCAGTCACGTCTTCAGAACCCAGCTCAACATTTTATGAGAGTGTGGATAATGCTTTAATACAGGTATTGTAGATTTATTGTTATTCATTTTCTTGGGGTTTACCCTCTCCCAAATACACCGAGGCCCGGTAGCTCAGTCGATAACAACGCGGGCTATCAATTCAGGGGTTGTGAGTTCGAATCCCGGCTCGGCCAACTTTCTTTCCGACGTTTGACAAAAGTCATTGCGTCATTCGTCTTCCACCAATGGGCTAAGTCAATGTGGAAAAGCAGCCAGTCGCTTGGGAAGAATGCTGTGTGAAGTACTGGTGTGAAAAAAACAGGAAACACATGAGTAGGTGAACTGGCCGCCGTGATATGACTGAGAAATTGTCAAAAACGGCGTTAAACCCCAATCAATCAATCAATCAACTCTCCCAAATACAGACAAATACACCTGTATGAGACAACTTTCGACATTGATACAAAAGTTGAAAATTGCTCATTCGGCAATGGTTTTTTTTCTCTATTCAATAATTATACTTTCATTTATAGACATTGGACATATTTTTTGTCTAGAAGTTTTCCTTGATGTCTGTTGCATATTTGTTGCATGTGGGAAAAGCTTAAACCCTTTATGTTGTAAAACAGTGTCCAATAAATCCTTTCCCACATACTGACGCTTTCTGATGCCTCTGCAACTGACGACTTTTGGAAACAATGTGGCAAAAGGTGCAATTTGTCCTCTTTCTACACTAGAGTCAGCTACAGATTTGATTCCACTGCAAACTTTTGTTTAATTGGGGTTAAATGCCATTTTTAACGCTATTTGAAAATTAAGCTCAGTGACTGAACACTTACTTATGATCCTAAGACTAATCAAATGTACCTGGGCTTCAAAACTATAAAAAAGTAATCTGTACTGAGAAGTCATTCTCAACTCATTAGTCGGAAGAAAAATTATTTTTAAAATTGTTCAATCAGAAGGTTTATTTGGAGCAAAGAGGTTCATTTCTGAGCACAGAGAACATTTCAGAGTTTTATAGTTTTAGGGTCAGCTGGTCACCGCCATATCCACTCGACCAAAGCGGATTCTAAAGAAGTACAACAAGTACATGACATTTTAAAGATGGATTACTTTAATTATAGGTGATACCTATTGTTACCATGGAAACAAATATCAATGACATTCCAGAAGATTTGAAATGGATGACCATGTTAGAGGAGAAAGAGGATGAATCACACTTGAAGATCATGTGGGACATGATAACAGGTAAAACCATGGAAACATTTCAAAACTTGATTAACCCTGTCCCTCATACGACAATTCTGCAGCAGACGACTTTGAACATATTTTGTCAAAAAATAGAAAATCTCTATAATTGAATGAATACCCTATGACTAAAAGTGGAAAACATTGTGGCAAAAGGAGAATTTGCTCGTTTTGAGCAATTTCTCTTTTGTCACTATGTTTTCAATAAAGCTGTCTGCTGCAGAGGCGTCAGAAAGCGTATATATGAGGGAAAGGGTTAAAGGTTATCTAAAGCTCATAGAGGTCAATTGTTTGTCTTTTGCGTGTTAGATCAAAATATATATTTACTGAGCTAACACTTTCTGCCTTTTCCCACATACAACAATTCTGCATCAGATTACTTTGAAAACATCTGAGATGACTTTAAAAACATCTGGAAAAAAACGAGAACATGTTCTGTAAGTGAAACTATAATTATTTAATAAAGATGAAACATTGAAAGAAAAGGACAAATTGTCATTATAAGCAATTTCTCCTTTTGTGTCATTATCATTTCAAAAGTCGTTGCTGCAGTGTTGTCAAAATGTGTCTGTATGTGGAAAATGATGAAATAGTGAAATTATAAAGAGGGACTATACCACAAGTGGAAATGGATCTTTTGATGTTCCCAAATTGAATGATGATAATGTGCCTCAATGTTTTCAATTTAATAATAACTCATTTTTGGAAATCTTTCGCATTTTAGCAAATATAGCAAAATTTCAAAGTAGTCTGCTGCAGATTTGTTTCATGCGGGAAAAGGGTTTATAATAGTAACATTAGTATATTTATTTATGCGGGAAAGGGTTTATAATAGTAACATTAGTATATCTATTAATGTGGGAAAGGGTTTATAATAGTAACATTAGTATATTTATTTATGTGGGAAAGGGTTTATAATAGTAACATTATTATATTTATTATACCCCCAAAAAACAAAGTTTTGGAGGGGTATATAGGAGTCACTGTGTCGGTCAGTCAGTCGGAAGCCATATTTTGTCCGGCCTATTTCTTACAAACCACTGGGTGGAATTCAATAAAATTTTACATGCAGCTTCTATATCAAAAGGAGATGTGCATACCTTAAAGAGGTTACAATTGCATGTTAATTTACAGAGTTATGGCCCTTTTACTTATTAAGTAAGACATATTTGGTCCGGCCTATTTCTTAAAAACCACTGGGTGGAATTCAATAAAATTTACATGAAGCTTCTATACTAAGAGGAGATGTGCATATCCTAAAGGGGTTACAATTGCATGATATTTTACAGAGTTATGGCCCTTTTACTTATTAAGTTGTTGGTCATATTTTGTCCAAAGTCATATTTTGTCCGGCCTATTTCTTACAAACCACTGGGTGGAATTCAATAAAATTTTACATGCAGCTTCTATACCAAAAGGAAATGTGCATATCCTAAAGGGGTTACAATTGCATGATATGTTACAGAGTTATGGCCCTTTTACTTATTAAGTTGTTGGTCATATTTTGTCTGGCCTATTTCTTACAAACCACTGTGTGGAATTCAATAAAAATTTACATGAAGCTTCTATACCAAGAGGAGATGTGCATACCCTGAAGGTCTTACAATTGCATGCTATTTTACAGAGTTATGGCCCTTTTACTTATTAAGTTGTTGGTCATATTTTGTCCATATTTTGTCCGGCCTGTTTCTTACAAACCAATCGGTGGAATTCAATAAAAATTTACATGAAGCTTCTATACCAAGAGGAGATGTGCATACCCTAAAGGTCTTACAATTGCATGTTATTTCACAGAGTTATGGCCCTTTTACTTATTAAGTTGTTGGTCATATTTTGTCCGAAGCCATATTTTGTCTGGCCTATTTCTTACAAACCACTGGGTGGAATTCAATAACATTTTACATGAAGCTTCTATACCAAGAGGAGATGTGCATATCATAAAGATTTTACAATTGCATGTTTACAGAGTTATGGCCCTTTTGTTGGTCAGTCGGAAGCCATATTTTGAGCCAAGGTGCTGTTTTGGGGGTATTTATCACCTTCAGTGATATTTCTAGTTTATGTGGGAATGGGTTTATAAAAGTAATATTAGTATATTTATTTAAATTATGGATCACTTCCAAAAAAGGGTCACGTTTAAGTCTGTTTAGTGATGTTGCTAAGCTACATGTATGCACTCAATATTTATCCCTTTCCTTCATGCATAATCATTTAATGCATCTGTAGCAGATGACTTTAGAAAATAAAATGGCTAAAGGAGAAATTGCTCAATATGAGCATTTCATGATTTTGCGGCAAAAAATTCAACTTAATTTAATAGAGCTTATTATACTTTTTTAGCAGTTTTCCATATTTTTATAATTAGATCACCTAGAGCCAAAGGCTCAAGGTGAGCTATTCTGATCACTCTGTGTCCGTCGTCCGTCGTCCGGCGTTAACTTTTAGCTTTAAACATCATCTCCTCCTGAACCGCAAGAACAATTTCCACCAAACATCACAGGAATGTTCCTTTGGTGGTCCTCTTTCAAAATTGTTCAAAGATTTAAATTCCATTGAGAACTTTGGTTGCTGCGGCATCAGAAAGGGGACAAAATGTCCTAACTTTAAAAATCTTCTCCTCCGAATCTGCCTGTCAGATTCAAATATAATTTGGTAGAAATGTTCCTTGGGTGACCCTCTATGAAAATTGTTCAAGCCATACTGATTGGTCGAAAAACATGGCAGTCAGGCGGCATCAAAAAACGGACAAAATGACACTACTTTAATAAAGCATCCTTATAAAAGTGCTTGTCTGATTTAAAGATAGTTTTGTAGAAATGTTCTTTCATTGATCATCTACATACTTTGTCAAGTCATATTGATTTGATGAAAGGCATAGCAACCAAGCAGCATCAGAAAAGGAGTAAAATTAACTTTTTGCTTCAAATGACATATGGTTATTGGTCTAAGGGAGGTAACACTTGGCAGAGTATTATGCAAGGGTTGTCTTCAATAGGAAGTGGAAAGTTAAAATCGCAACATTTCTGGTCTCAACAGATTGTTATTGAAAGTGAACAAGCAATTATGACATAATTTGTCCTTGTAACTATTGTTAAAGATATCATAATTGGTGAAGAGGTAAATATGAACTCAAATACTACAGTTTATGTATTGGGAGGTAACACTGAAAGGTGCAAAATGACAAAAACTTGATAATTCAATTCTAATTGAAGTTCTTGTTAGATTTCAAGATATAAATGACCTTTACTTATAAGCTGTTTCTTGAGAAGTGTTCACTCCTTGAAGTTTTAATTGCACTCCTTGATCTTTTTCCCAGATATTTCTACTTATTTACTATCAATCAGGTGATCCATTTAGGGTCATCTTGGCCCTCTTGTTTTTAGATGTTTTCAAAGTTTTTTGCTTCGATTTTATTGTATGTTGGAAAATGTTTTATGTAACTGAAAGAATTGTCTTTTATAAAATATCAGAATTTCGTGTGATATGTGAAGACTTTTGTGAAATAAATTAAGAGGAAGTAAATGTTTACAGACACACCAAGGACAATGATGGAGTCTATGCCATCTGGTCCGGTCTATCAAGGCCTTGCCTATACTTACCTGGTCAACTATCTCGCCATTGCTCTGGATGGTCAAACGGCACAGGGTAGAGGTAAGTTACTTGTTTAAACCTTTCACACCTGCAGATGCCTTCTGATGCCTCTGCAGCAGGCGACTTTTGAAACATTGTGACAAAATAATAAATAGCTCATTATGAGCAATGTTTTCTTTTGCAACAATGTTTTCAACACTAATACATAATTAAAGTTTCATTTGTATACTTTTTCCATATTTTTGCTTGGATGGTTTCAAAGTTGTCTGCAACTGATTTGCTGTATGTGGCAAAGGGTTAAACCTTTCCAAAATATTTCAAATCTGCAGCAGATGTTTTTGAATTAATCTTTGAGAAATGATGAAAACCTCTATTTGAATATAGTTGAAAACATTGTGACAAAAGGAGTAATTAGTCATTATGAGCAATTTTTCCTTTTGTCCACTATATTTTCAAAAGTCGTCTGCTGCCTAGTTGTCAGAAGGCATCTGCATGTGGTTAAATGTTTAATAAATCTGTGAAAATATATGAAAATAAAGAGAAATTACCAAATATGACCAATTATGACCAATTTTTCATTTTGCCATACAGTTTTCAAAAGTCGTCTGCTGCAGATAGGTGTCAAAATGAGTCTGTATGTGGAAAGGAATAACAAATTAATTAGATAAATAGTATAATGGTGTAATACTGTAATTATGTAATATATCTCTAAAATTGGAAGTATTGTTTAGATACAGAGCTGAACAACCTTAGAGGTGAAAATGAAAAAAATTGCTTGTTTGAGCAATTTCACATTTTTCCTTCAAGGCATTCAAAAGCCTTCTGCTAGAAAGGCATTTAACCCTTTCCCTCATAGAACAAATATATACCAGACAACTTTGAAAACGTCTGGTTAAAAAATATGGTAACGTCTGTAGATAAAAATTGAATTGATTGATTGATTGATTGGGATTAACACCATTTTCAACAATTTTTATGCCCCGGAATCACCGATTCGGTGGGCATATAGTTTTTGGCCTGTCTGTCTGTCTGTCTCAGACTCTGTCTGTCTCTTTGTCTGTCTGTCGAAAAAGCCTTTAACCTTGACCACTCCTTTTGAACCATAACAGGTACGGCTACCATATTTCACATGTGTATTCCTTGTGACATGACCTTTCTGTCAGTACCAAAATTTTTGACCTTGCGACCTTGACCTTTGACCTAGATGTTGCCATCAGTGTTTCACAAACACATCTTGTTCGGTCATATCATGGCGGCCAGCTCACCTACTCATGTGTTTCTTGACTTTCACACACCAGTACTCCACACACCATACTTTCTAAGCAACTGGCTGCTTTTCCATTGGTGAAAGACTGATGACGCTTGTCACAGTGACTTTTGTCAAAAGTCGGAAAGAATGTTGGCCGAGTTGGGATTCGAAATCCTCTGGTTTGACAGCCCGCTTCGCTACCGACAGAGCTACCGGGGCTCAGTTTATTCATTGAGTTGAAAACTTGTGGCACAAGAAAAATTGCTCATCATGAGTCATTTCTCCTTTTTGCCACAATGTACAATGTACTCAAAAGTGCTGCATAGGCATCAGAAAGCATCTGAATGTGTCATTATATAATGAGCAATTTCTCCTTTTCAACTCTATTTAATTATCTGTAACTTTCATTTACAGAGAATTTTCAATTGTTTGCTTAGATGTTTACAAAGTAGACTGCTGCAGTTTTGTTATATGTGGGAAAGGGTTGATGACACTCCCCTTTGACATCTGATATTGGCTTAAAAATAGTGGGGTTAGACTAATAGTTTTTTGTCAGAAAATGCATATAGGTATACAGTTGAACCTGTGTTTAAAGACCATCCATGGGAAGGCAACACTACGGCCTTTGTTGACAGGTGGTCTTTTATTGCAGGGTTATTTATGCAGAAACTGAGTAATTGGGAAACTAAAAGTGTGTTTGTTATAGACAGGGGATTGCTACTCAAAGGCAGGCTTTAGCTATAGGTTGAACTGTATGTAACATATATTATGCAGACGCTTAAGACTGGTGAGACAGGGGGCAGAGGTTTGTCAGAGACATCACTATGTAGTGTATATACTATGTATTAACCCTTTCCCACACACAACAAATCTGCAACAGACGACTTTGAAAACATCTAGAAATAAGTATGGAAAATCTCTGAAAATGAAAGTACAATAATTGAATAGAGTTGAAAACTCGGTGACAAAAGGAGAAGTTGCTCGTTTTGAGCAATTTTTATTAGACCGTTTCTTAAAATCGGTACGTATTATGGTATGGTCATGTCCTCCGTCTGTCCGTGCGTCCGTCCGTCCGTTCGGATTTTCCGCACTTTTTTCTTACATACTTTGAGCTATTGAGCTGAAATTTTGTACAAGGCTTTGTAGTGATATGTCACAGATCAAGTACATATTTTCTGGGATTTCGTCAATTTTTGAATGAGTTATGCCCCTTTTTGGATTTAGAATATTTGTTTTCCGCACTTTTTTTCTACATGCTTTGATGTATTGAGCTAAAATTATGTATATGGCTTTGTAATCAAGTGTCACAGATCAAGTTCACATTACCTAGAATTTCGTCAATTTTTTAATGAGTTATGCCCCTTTTTGGACTTAGAATATTGGTTTTCCGCACTTTTTTCCTACATACTTTGAGCTATTGACCTGAAATTTTGTATAAGGCTTTGTAATCAAGTGTCACAGATCAAGTTCACATTTCCTCGGATTTCGTCAATTTTTAAATGAACTATGCCCCTTTTTGGACTTAGAATATTGGTTTTCCGCACTTTTTTCTTACATACTTTAAGCTATTGAGCTGAAATTTTGTATATGGCTTTTTAATCATGTGACACATCAAGTTCATAAGTTTTTGGACTTAGAATATTTGTCAATTTCTGCCAGAAGGGCTTATTTCGTGGCGATTCGTCCGTCGTCCGTGCGTCCATCCGTAAACAATTTCTAGTTAACACGATACAGTCTTCACTTTTGATTGTATCTCAACTAAACTTATACAGTAGTTAGATATCTATGAGAGCTCAGGTCCTTTCGAAAACCAGCCAGACCCGCCCATGCATGACTGGATTATGGCCCTTGAAATGGTTAAAATTGCTATAAAAGAGCTTGTTAACACGATACAGTCTTCACTTTTGATTGTATCTCAACCAAACTTATACAGTAGTTAGATATCCATGAGAGCTTGGTTCCTTTCGTAAACCAGCCAGATTCGCCCATGCAAGACTGGATTATGGCCCTTGAAATTGTTCAATTTGCTATAATTGAGCATGTGAACACAATAGAGGCTCTATTTACTATCTGATCTTCACCAAACTTAGATAGTAGTTAAATATTGATGAGAGCTTGGTTCCTTTTGAAAACCAGCCAGATCCGGCAAGACTGAATTACGGCCCTTGAAATTGTCAAAATTGCTATAATACAGCTTGTGAACACAAAAGAGCCTCCATTTACTATCCGATCTTCACCATACATACATGCTCTGGATTGAAAATGACCAAAGAACCATACCAGTAGAGCATAGGCCCTCATGGGCCTCTTGTTATAAAAGTGTTTGTCTGATTTTAAGAAAATATAATACGAATCTAACTGTAACGATCCTCTATTTAATTTGTTTAAGCCGTTTTGATTGGTTACACAATCATATCAACCAGGCGTCATCACAAAAGGGGTAAATTGAACTTTTAGCTACAAATGACAACCAACTCCTACCATTCCAAAAGACCAATTTCCACAAAACATCACAGGAATGTTCCTTTGGTGGTCCTCTTTCAAAATTGTTCAAAGATTTAAATTCTATTGAGAACTTTGGTTGCTGCGGCATCAAAAAGTGAGAAAAATACCCAAATTTTAAAATACTTTTCCTCCATAATCTGCGTGTGCGATTGCAAGATTATTTGGTAGAAATGTTCCTTAAGTGACCCTCTAAATAAACTGTTGAAGCCATATTGATTTCGTTGAAAAACAGGGCAGCAAGGCGGCATCAGGAAAGGTGCAAAATGACAAAAACTTTATAATTCCATTCTTATTAAAGTTCTTGTTAGATTTCAAGATATAAATGGCCTTTGCTGATAAGCCGTTTCTTGAGAAGTGTCCACTCCTTGCAGTTTCATTTGCACTCCTTGATCAAATTTTCCAAGATATTTGCAGTTAAATATTTGCTACTAATTTACTTTCAATTAGGTGATCGATTTAGGGCCATCTTGACCCTCTTGTTTCTTTTGTCGCCATGTTTTCATAAAGCCGTCTGCTGTAAAGGCGTCAGAAAGCATCTATATGAGGCAAAGGGTTAAGACCCCTACTTGCAAGACAAGCTCATTTTTAACTCACCTGTCACGTAGTGACAAGGTGAGCTTTTGTGATCGCCCTTTGTCTGTTGTCCGTCGTCTGTCCACAATTTCTTGTGAACACGATAAAGTCTTCATTTATTATCCGATGTTTACCAAACCTATTCGTTAGCTAGATATACATGAGAGCTCGGTTCCTTTAGAAAACCAGCAAGATCCATCCATGCATGACGGGATTATGACCCTTAAAAATTGGCAAAATTGCTATAATTGACCTTGTGAACAAGTCGAAGTCATCAGTTATTATCCGATGTTTACTAAACTTATACAGTAGCTAGATATACATCAGGGCTCAGTTTCCTACAAAACACAGCCAGATCCGTCTATGCATGACGGGATTACGGCCCTTTAAAACTGGCAATCTTGCTATAATTGATCTTGTGAACAAGATGAAGTCATCATTTATTATCCGATATTTACCAAACTTATACAGTAGCTAGATATACATGAGAGCTCGGTTCCTTTCGAAAATCAGCCAGATCTTTGATGCATGACTGAATTATGGCCCTTTAAAATTGGCAAAATTGTTATAATTGACTTTGTGAACACGATAAAAACTTCATTTATTTGTCACATGTCATTTACATTGGCAATATTAACACATTGTTGGATGATGCAGATATTGAAAACAGAAATTCTACCTTTACATTTGCTCCTGGAGAAGGTCAACGACCTCTCAGTATTTTTCAAGATAATGATTCAGGATGTTCCTTAAGTGACCCACTATCAGATTTCTTTGAGCCATGTTGATTGGTCGAAATACATGGCAGCCAGGGGGCGAGGCTATTTTGCCTTATATGGCTTGATTGAAAACTTAAAAAATCTTCTCCTCCGAAAGTGTTTGGCCGATTTTCAAATAATTTTGTAGAAATATTCCTAGGGTGACCCTCTATCAGGGCTTATATGGCTAAAGTGAAAAAGAATAAAATCAGGTGAGCGATATAGGGCCATCATGGTCCGCTTCTTATTTCTTCTCTTTTATATCAGTGTTTCGCGAAAGGTTTCAGGATGCTGTACAGAAATACAAAGTAACGTGTCCATGCGTACCGAGGGTTTTCCTAATCACACCAGTCTCATGTAAATTTCCTGCCCCTGGTACTCAGTTTCAGAATGAGAAACATATTGGAGAAGTTGAACCGGATGTCATAGGATTAAAAAAATACTGCCTGCAACTTTATGAACTTACAATGAAAAACGGGAAAGTAAGTGAGTTTGTTTAACCCCATTTCCACTTGCAGACGCATTTTGCAGAATCTGCTTCAGACCACCTTTGAAAACATTGCGGCAAAAGAACAAGTTGCTTTTTATTGAGCCCTGACTTTTCCTAGAAGTCTTCAAAATTGCTAGATTGACTAGATGGCAATGAGAGAAGATGCCCATCAGACTATATAGAGGCACAGGCTGATCTGGACTTGCTTAATACAAAGTCCAGAAAGATTAGTTCTATATAAATTCCCGTAGGTTGGACTAGATAAGTCCAGAAAGGTTGGTTCTATATAAATTCCCGTAGGTTGGACTAGCTAAGTCCAGAAAGGTTGGTTCTATATGAGTCCAAAAGGTTGGTTCTATATAAGTCCAGAAAGATTAAGTCCCGTAGGTTGGACTTGATAATTCCAGAAAGATTGTTTTGTATAAGTCCAAATGATTGGTTCTAAATAGGTCCAGATAGGTTGGTTCTATATAAGTCTCGTAGGTTGATCTAGATAAGTCCAGAAAGGTTGGTTCTATATAAGTCCAAAAGATTGGTGATATATAAGTCCCGTAGGTTGAACTAGATTAGTCAAGAAAGGTTGGTTCTATATAAGTCCAAAAGATTGGTTTTATATAAGTCGCGTAGGTTGGACTTGATAGTTCCAGAAAAATTGGTTTATATAAGTCCAAATGATTGGTTCTATATAGGTCTCGTAGGTTGAACTAGATAAGTCCAGAAAGGTTAGTTCTATATAAGTCCAAAAGGTTGGTTCTATATAAGTCCCTTATGTTGGACTTGATGAGTCCAGAAAGATTAAGTCCCGTAGGTTGGCCTTGATAATTCCAGAAAGATTGGTTTATATAAGTCCAAATGATTGGTTCTAAATAGGTCCAGAAAGGTTGGTTCTATATAAGTCTCGTAGGTTGAACTAGATAAGTCCAAAAAGGTTGGTTCTATATAAATCCAAAAGATTGGTGATAATTAAGTCCCGTAGGTTGAACTAGATTAGTCCAGAAAGGTTGGTTCTATGTAAGTCCAAAAGGTTGGTGTTATATAAGTCCTGTAGGTTGGACTTGATAATTCCAGAAAGATTGGTTTATATAAGTCCAAATGATTGGTTCTAAATAGGTCCGGCAAGGTTGGTTCTATATAAGTCTTGTAGGTTGAACTAGATAAGTCCAGAAAGGTTGGTTCTATATAAGTCCCTTATGTTGGACTTGATAAGTCCAGAAAGATTGGTTCTATATAAGTCCAAAAGATTGGTTCTATATAAGTCCAGAACATGTGGTTCTATATAAGTCCAGAAAGGTTGGTTCTATATAGGTCCTGTAGGTTGGACTAGTTAAGTCCAGAAAGGTTGGTTCTATATAAGTCCCTTAAGTTGGACTAGATAAGTCCAGAAAGGTTGGTTCTATATAAGTCCCATAGGTTGGACTAGATAAGTCCAGAAAGGTTGGTTCTATATAAGTCCAGAAATGTTGGTTTTATATAAGTCCCGTAGGTTGGACTAGATAAGTCCAGAACGTTTGGTCCTATATAAGTCCTGTAGGTTGAACTAGATAAGTCCAGAAAGGATGGTTCTATATAAGTCCAGAAAGGATGGTTCTATATAAGTCCAGAAAGGTTGGTTCTATATAAGTACTGAAGGTTGGACTTGATAAGGAGGAGCAAACTGGTCTTTCTCACCAAAATCTCTCTTATGACTCAACAAAACCCTATGTTGTTGGTACTTAAAATAATCGTCTCACCAAGATAATTCTTGTATAAATGGTTGTTTCTATATAAGTATAAAAGGTTGGTTCTAGATAAGTCCAAAAGGTTGGTTCTATATAAGTTCAGAAAGGTTGGTTCTATATAAGTATAAAAGGTTGGTTCTATATCAGTATAAAAGGTTGGTTCTATATAAGTATAAAAGGTTGGTTCTATATAAGTATAAAAGGTTGGTTCTAGATAAGTCCCGAAGGTTGGACTAGATAAAGAGGAGCACACTGGTCTTTCTCACCAAAATCTCTCTTATGACTCAACTAAACCCCATGTTTTTGGTACTTAAAAGAATTGTCTCACCAAGATAATTCTTTTGAGTACCCACAACATAGGGGTTTGAGTTTCAAATGAGGATTTTGGAATGTGGAATATACACCTAATCTAGAGCTCTGTTGGTTACATCGGGCATTTTCGTGGATTGTAAACCATTGAGGAATCTATATCCACTTGACTTAACAAATTTAAACATCTTGGGGGGAAAAGTGAGAGAAATACTCGACCAATGAATATGTAAGATTAGCAAACAGCGGTGATAGGAAAGAATATGTTAATAAAGAACATTTTAACCCTTTCCCACATACAACAATTCTGCAGCAGACGACTTTGAAAACATCTAAGCATAAACACGGAAAAGCTTCATAAATGTTTGTGACAAAAGAAGGAATTGATCATGTTTCAACTG
The DNA here is from genome assembly GCA_031761405.1 of Serripes groenlandicus. Taxonomy (NCBI): domain Eukaryota; kingdom Metazoa; phylum Mollusca; class Bivalvia; order Cardiida; family Cardiidae; genus Serripes; species Serripes groenlandicus. The sequence continues at coordinate 1,337,206 of JASEVX010000031.1, read as the reverse complement.
TAGCTAGTGCTTATGCTTTCATCGTAGATGTTTTCCATATTTTAATCAGATTTTTTTTAAAAGTTGCCTTTTGCAGATTTGGTTCTATGTGGGAAAGGGAAACAAAACTAATTAGATAAAGGGTCAATATCCATGCATATCATAGAACAGTTTGCTGATTTTCTAATTAATTTTTATAGAAAATCTGTTACGCAGAAGAATATGCGACCCCCGCCATTGCATTGCACGAGATGGCACATAATTATCCATTTGCTGGAATGAACACGGATGATGTTGAGATACAAGCACAAGACTTCGTGACTTTGTGCAAGAAAATCATCGAAGATAAAGACTTCAAAACACACATTGGGGACATCAAGGATAAATGTGTGCTGTTTTATTTTAATGGTTAGTGGGTCTAAGAAATTGTTCAACATCTATCTTTGGTGAAATAATGCCATTTAGAAAACCTTGGTTTTTTTTTTTTACTTAATGAATTCTGGTTGTATTGAGAGATAAACCCGTTCTCACTTGTATATATATGTATCTAAAGCAGACTCTGTGTGTAAATGTAGAAAATTGGTCATTATTACAATTTTGTCCTTTTACCACAATATTTTCAACTTTATTCATGAAGCATACACTCTGATTTCATTTATAGGTTTCAATATTTCTGCCTAGATGTTTTAATCCTTTCCATATATAGACGCTTTCTGATGCCCCTGCAGCAGGAAACTTTGGATAAAAGAAGAAAACAAGCAATTATTTCTCCTTTTGTCACAATATCTCAATTTTATTCAATAAATATTCTTCGATTTATCGAGAGTTTCCATAGTTTTGTCTAAATGTCTTCAAAGTCGTCTTCAGATTTGCTGTATGTGGGAAAGGGTTAAAAGCTGTCTGCTACATATTTGTTGTATGTGGGAAAGGGTTAAAAGCTGTCTGCTCCAGATGTTCTGTATGTGAGAAAGGGTTAAAAGCTGTCTGTTACATATTTGTTGTATGTGGGAAAGGGTTAAAAGCTGTCTGCTCCAGATGTTCTGTATGTGAGAAAGGGTTAAAAGCTGTCTGCTACATATTTGTTGTATGTGTGAAAGGGTTAAAAGCTGTCTGCTACAGATTTACTGTATGTGAGAAAGGGTTAAAAGCTGTCTGCTACAGATGTTCTGTATGTGAGAAAGGGTTGAAAGCTGTCTGTTACATATTTGTTGTATGTGGGAAAGGGTTAAAAGCTGTCTGCTACATATTTGTTGTATGTGGGAAAGGGTTAAAAACTGTCTGCTAAATATTTGTTGTATGTGGGAAAGGGTTAAAAGCTGTCTGCTACATATTTGTTGTATGTTGGAAAGGGTTAAAAGCTGTCTGCTACAGATTTACTGTATGTGAGAAAGGGTTAAAAGCTGTCTGCTACAGATGTTCTGTATGTGAGAAAGGGTTAAAAGCTGTCTGTAACATATTTGTTGTATGTGGGAAAGGGTTAAAAGCTGTCTGTTACATATTTGTTGTATGTGGGAAAGGGTTAAAAACTGTCTGCTACATATTTGTTGTATGTGGGAAAGGGTTAAAAGCTGTCTGCTCCAGATGTTCTGTATGTGAGAAAGGGTTAAAAGCTGTCTGTTACATATTTGTTGTATGTGGGAAAGGGTTAAAAGCTGTCTGCTACAGATTTACTGTATGTGAGAAAGGGTTAAAAGCTGTCTGCTACAGATGTTCTGTATGTGAGAAAGGGTAAATAGCTGTCTGCTACAGATTTGCTGTATGTGGAAAAGGGTTAAAAGCTGTTTGCTACAGATTTGCTGTATGTGGGAAAGGGTTAAAAGCTGTCTGCTACAGATTTGCTGTATGTGAGAAAGGGTTAAAAGCTGTCTGCTACATATTTGCTGTATGTGGGAAAGGGTTAAAAGCTGTCTGCTACAGATTTGCTGTATGTGGGAAAGGGTTAAAAGCTGTCTGCTACAGATGTTCTGTATGTGAGAAAGGGTTAAAAGCTGTCTGCTACATATTTGTTGTATGTGGGAAAGGGTTAAAAGCTGTCTGCTACATATTTGCTGTATGTGGTAAAGAGTTAAAAGCTGTCTGCTACATATTTGTTCTATTTGAGAAAGGGTTAAAAGCTGTCTGCTAAAGATTTGCTGTATGTGAGAAAAGGTTAAAAGCTGTCTGCTGCAGATTTGCTGTATGTGGGAAAGGGTTAAAAGCTGTCTGCTACAGATTTGCTGTATGTGAGAAAGGGTTAAAAGCTGTCTGCTACATATTTGCTGTATGTGGGAAAGGGTTAAAAGCTGTCTGCTACAGATTTGCTGTATGTGGGAAAGGGTTAAAAGCTGTCTGCTACAGATGTTCTGTATGTGAGAAAGGGTTAAAAGCTGTCTGCTACATATTTGTTGTATGTGGGAAAGGGTTAAAAGCTGTCTGCTACATATTTGCTGTATGTGGTAAAGAGTTAAAAGCTGTCTGCTACATATTTGTTCTATGTGAGAAAGGGTTAAAAGCTGTCTGCTACAGATTTGCTGTATGTGAGAAAAGGTTAAAAGCTGTCTGCTGCAGATTTGCTGTATGTGGGAAAGGGTTAAAAGCTGTCTGCTACAGATTTGCTGTATGTGGGAAAGGGTTAAACGCTGTAAAAGCTGTCTGCTACAGATTTGCTGTATTAGGGAAAGGGTTAAAAGCTGTCTGCTACAGATTTGCTGTATGTGGGAAAGGGTTAAAAGCTGTCTGCTACAGATTTGCTGTATGTGGGAAAGGGTTAAAAGCTGTCTGCTACAGATTTGCTGTATGTGGGAAAGGGTTAAAAGCTGTCTGCTACAGATTTGCTGTATGTGGGAAAGGGTTAAAAGCTGTCTGCTACAGATTTGCTGTATGTGAGAAAGTGTTAAAAGCTGTCTGCTACAGATTTGCTGTATTTGGGAAAGGGTTAAAAGCTGTCTGCTACAGATTTGCTGTATTAGGGAAAGGGTTAAAAGCTGTCTGCTACAGATTCGCTGTATGTGGGAAAGGGTTAAAAGCTGTCTGCTACAGATTTGCTGTATGTGGGAAAGGGTTAAAAGCTGTAAAAGCTGTCTGCTACAGATTTGCTGTATGTGGGAAGGGTTAAAAGCTGTCTGCTACATATTTGCTGTATGTGGGAAAGGGTTAAAAGCTGTCTGCTACAGATTTGCTGTATGTGGGAAAGGGTTAAAAGCTGTCTGCTACATATTTGCTGTATGTGGGAAAGGGTTAAAAGCTGTCTGCTACAGATTTGCTGTAGTGGGAACGGGTTAAAAGGTGATTTATTGAAGGAGGTAGAGGGTTAAATCAGTTATTTCAATCAGAGAAAAGAAAGCCTGGGTACCAGCTAGAGTTGGAGTGCCATTAAAACATGTGCTAATCATCATTAATTTACCCTATCTTTAACCCTTTCCCTCATTCAGCAATGCTGTTGCAGACGACTCTGAACATGTTTTGTTAAAAAATGGAAAATCTCTATAATTGAATGGATAACCTGTGACTATTATAAGGTCACCAAACAAATTCCATCTTTGTTTCCATGTAAATCGAGCAGTTTCAGTCCTCAATTGTCAATTTCTAGGCATTTCTCATGTAGAACACCATATATCATAGAAAAGAGTTACCTCCTAGCTTTTAAACAATCCAAAGAAAATGTGGGGTCATGCCCCGTCATTCTGGACCAAATCGGGCCTGGACAAAACCGGTGTTTAGCATTTTCTACTTTCACTTTTAAACAAGGTCAAAACACTAAAAGTGATCAAATCAATCATTTCCAGTGATTCACAATGCATTTAAACTCAATGTCATATATTCTATACATTCTGGTGATGGTATACACTAATTTCTACGCAAACAAATGTATGTTTAGGGACTATAGTGGTGTAGATCAGCAAGTCAGCGGATGTATTGAGCGTAATTTGACCTTTAAGTGGAAAACATTGTGGCAAAAGGAGAAATTGCTTGTTTTGAGCAATTTCTTCTTTTGTCACCATGTTTTCAAAAAGCTGTCTGCTGCAGAGGCGTCAGAAAGCGTCTTTATGAGGGAAGGGTTAAAGATTTACCTGATTTGATAATGTGAGTATCATCCCCTTTAACCCTTTCCCACTTACAGACACATGCTGACACATCTGCAGCAGACCTCTTATGAACATGTGTGTTAAAAAGAGAAATTGATCATAATGAGTATTTTCTCCTTTTGACACAATGTTTTCAACTTTATTTGATGCTTTTCATTACATGATAGAGCATATGTGATACCTTAAAAACGGAAGACTTGAAAACATGCTTGAACTCTTTTTAACCCTTTCTTACAAGCAACAAATCTGCATCAAACAAATTTGAAATCATCTGGGCAAAATTGTGGAATATATCTATCATTGAAAGTATCATGATATAATAGACAGGAAAACATTGTGCCAAAAGGAGAAATTGCTCATTATGACCGATTATTCCTTTTTGTCACAATGTTTTCAATAGTCATCTGGTGCAGAGAACACACAATGCCCGTATGTGGCAAAGGGTTAATTTTAAAACTTAAAATTAAAAAAAAATCCAGTCTTTATTTCTCAAGTGTTTTAACCCTTTCCCTCAACATCAAATCTGCAACAAATGAGTTTGAAAACATCTAAACAGAAGTATGGAAAATCTCTATCAAATGAACATGAAATTATTGAAATAAAAAGCTGAAAACAATACAAAAAAAGGAAAAAATTACTAATAATGAGCATTTTCTCCTTTTCCCACAATGTTTTCAAATGTCATCTTCTGCCGATGTGTCTGTATTTTGGATAAAGGTAACACATATTTTTTCTTCCCTCACAGATTCCATAGAAGAAATGCCGGATGCAGTAGAACAAGAGATACAAAAGATCCCGGATACAGAATACATAATGCCTCCAGATCTCGCTGAAATTCTGAGGGAAACACACCTGACAAAATGAGCCATTTCACACTAAAGCCAACCTCAAAAAGGTTTAGATATAAGTGTTGCAAAAGTGATCTTATTAAATGCTTGTGTAGGTGCCTTTGGGTCATTATCAGTCTCAAAAGGCTTCTAAGATAGTTGTACCATTGTAAGAAGAGCATTGAAGACCCTTATCAGGCTGCCCAATGGTGTTCTTTGTTCATACAACAAATCTGCAGCAGACAACTTTAACCCTTTTCCACATATAGACGCTTGCTGTCTTTTGAAACATTGTGGCAAAAGGAGACACTGCTCATAATAAACAATTTCTCCTTTTGCCACAATGTTTTAAACTCTATGCAAATATTTTCAAAAGAGTTTTCATAGTTTTGCCTCCATGTTTTCAGTCGTCTACAGATTTTTGTTCTATGTGGGAATATAGATGATTCGATCCACTGTATGACGTTAAACATGGCAGAAATAACTTCCCGCATATGCGCTCAGAGTTACTGGGATAGCAATACGACCAAATCATGGGTGCCAGGATGAAGAATACGTGTAGTACTGTTAAATTACCCAGGAAACACCGGGATATGACTGGAATAATGTTGAAAGATTTAATTAGCCAAAGTTTTAGTTATATAGTATTTTATTGCGGAGTTACATGCAACTAAATTAAGTTACGATATTTGGAGAATTTTTTCAATTATACACAGCAATCCTACTGATCCTATGAATGTGTATATAATCGGGGACATCAGACATGTATAAGTCACCTGAGTAGTACGTTATCAAAATGTCATTAAACTTGATCTTCGGACTCGTTGATACACCTGATAACATCCCGTTATCGTGAACTATGTTTGCTTTCCCATACAATTGACTATCCTCTATTATCTTTATGATAACTCCATAAGCCAAATCCAAAGTTATTGCGTATACAGCGTGATAAACTAACGAATACAGTTTTAAAAAAAAAGGAACGAATGAAGGCAGAGTAATAAGGCTTTGTTCTGCTCGCAAACACATTACTTCTACAAAAAACAAGAGCTGTCCGTCAGTCAGCAATGATCGACTTTTAGAATCTGAAACATATTTATTTATTTTTGTATATGTTTTTTTACGCCACTTTCAACATTTTGATATTACGGATTTTCCTGGTTAATTAAGTTACAAGTTATACTGGTCCTTTTATCCTGACACTAGCGAGTCATTCATAATGATAACCCCACAATGCTTAGCGCCAAGTAAGGTAAACCATTACTTCCGGTTTGAAGTCTTTGGTCTGATCTGCACTAAGAAGTAACGCGCGACCTCCTACACCACTAGTTGTGGTTGATTGTCATTGGTTATCATTCAGTCGGCGATCGATTTCTGATCACGCGACGCTCAGATGCAGAAGATTTGAAATCCAGGCTGCGGAAATAAGATAATAGATACATTTCTCGACTGGTCGCGAAGTGTTGACCTTGCATCATTGGTGAGCACCAGCCGATTAAAATCGTTAAACGAACGGATGGTAATCATTGCACTGTCAAGCTGTACAAGAGGACAAGATTAAGATTGTCAGTTGGCAGTATTCCTAGTGAGACTGATGTTTAACTAACATAAATGATCAAACATTCCTTGATTGCAATACATGGTTACCGCCACGTTGCGGGAGGTTGAGGGTTCAATCCCCGACCGGATCATACCAAAGAATTTAAAAATGGTAGTTATGGCTTTCCATCCTTGGCTTGGTGCTCAGGGTTATGGGATTAACTTTACGACTGACTCGCTGGTGTCAGGATAACAGAAGATACAGTTATAAAGTAAATAATGTTCGGAGTTTCGGATGTTCCCAACCAGATACGTGTACACCATCGCTGGCAAAACGGTTTATTTAGCGCAGATAAATTATCAAATTGTGATTTTTCGAAAATTGAAGATAAAGACATGTCTACGTCTATCTGTTCCAAAGCTTTGTTGTATGACGCGCCTAAGATATTTGCTGTTACAAACATTGACACGTCAGGGCACGGTTTTACTTGACTTCTCTTAATCTGGAGCTTAAGCCTTAACATTGGCACAACCTAAAAGTTAATATGTCTGAGAGCTGGAAATATAAAAACTTATATTGCCCTGGCTTCGCCTCACTTGCTGATATAATGTCCCACTTGGCCAGCATAGGTTTCACCCAAAATACTTATCTTAAACCTAAAAAAAATCTCTACATGAATTGAGCTCTATGTGATATAAGAACTCAATACCGGTGTTGTTAAACTATATCTCTATAAATTTTGCTATAGGCTGAGCGGTAGTTTTATAGGCTTGAATAACCTTGGAACGTACTATTGTTTCAAAAAAAAATCCACATTATTTTAATCAAGTTAATGTATCGCGATTCAATTGTTTCAGCTTATCATTTTATAATCCGTTGTAATTGGCGGTCGATGTAGTCCAAAGGTTAATTTCTCATCATTGTGTAAATATACATGTTCAACACCATGTAGCGATAATAACACAGATACGAATTATAACTTCAACATTGATATTCCTCAGTCTTACTACTCATAGCCCCGATAAAAGCGACATTAATACTGAAGAATTTGAAACATTCTTGTTTTTAGCTCTACTGGCCAAAGGCCAGAAGGGCTTATGTCGTGGCGATTTGTCCGTCGTCCGTGCGTGCGTGCGTCCGTGCGTCCGTGCGTCCGTGCGTCCGTAAACAATTTCTTGTTAACACGATACAGTCTTCACTTTTGATTGTATCTCAACCAAACTTATACAGTAGTTAGATATCCATGAGAGCTCGGTTCCTTTCGAAAACCAGCCAGATCTGCCCATGCATGACTGGATTATGGCCCTTGAAATGGTCAAAATTGCTATAAAAGAGCTTGTTAACACGATACAGTCTTCACTTTTGATTGTATCTCAACCAAACTTATACAGTAGTTAGATATTCATGAGAGCTCGGTTCCTTTTGAAAACTAGCCAGATCCGCCGATGAATGACTGGATTATGGCCCTTGAAATGGTCAAAATTGCTATAAAAGAGCTTGTTAACACGATACAGTCTTCACTTTTGATTGTATCTCAACCAAACTTATACAGTAGTTAGATATCCATGAGAGCTCGGTTCCTTTCGAAAACCAGCCAGATCCGCACATGCATGACTGGATTATGGCCCTTGAAATGGTCAAAATTGCTATAAAAGAGCTTGTTAACACGATACAGTCTTCATGCAAGACTGGATTATGGCCCTTGAAATTGTCCAAATTGCTATAATTGAGCATGTGAACACAATAGAGGCTCCATTTACTATCTGATCTTCACCAAACTTAGATAGTAGTTAAATACTGATTAGAGCTTGGTTCCTTTTGAAAACCAGCAAGATCCGCCAATGCAAGACTGGATTATGGCCCATGAAATTGTAAAAATTGATATAATACAGCTTGTGAAAACAAAAGAGCCTCCATTTACTATCCGATCTTCACCATACATACAGTCATGCTCTGGATTGAAAATGACCAAAGAACCATACCAGTAGAGCATAGGCCCTCATGGGCCTCTTGTTTTGTTTAATTATCCTGGCATGTCTTTTGAAAATCAGAATAAATCTGAATGGGAAATCTAAACACAAACCAGGTCCAATCTCTATATCTGCACTTTGCGTTACAAACAGAAGTACATGGCAGCGAAAATTGCACCGGCTACGAAACCTACACTGTATTTGTGGACACTGAACAAAAGTTTAGTCTGGTTCTCCGCGTACTTTATATTCAAAAAGTGCCGTAACAAATTGGTAGGGTCAAGTAATCCGCACTGGACAGAAGGTTTGCTTTAAAAACGACATGGGTCTTGTCAATTTTAGTTATAAAAACTGGCGGTATCAAATTAACTCGGTACGCTGTCATAATTTTTTTTCATCAGAAAAAGACAAATACTAGCCAGTAGAATGCATCTGTAATTATTTCTTTGTGAAACACGCCTCGTATACATTTGAAATTAAAGAGCAGCAAGTAGGGAACATTCAAGCTTTTATTCAAGTCTCAATGTTTACGTATGTTTGTATGCTGGAAAAAAACATATATAGAAATGTCACGGACGTCTTTGTTTGTATGGTGTGTCCAAGAAAATGTGCTTCTATGTATCTATGTTTCTATGTATTTTATGTCAGATAAACTATATAGAAATGTCACTGACGTCTTTGTTTGTATGATTTGCTCAAGAAAGTGCATTTCTATGTTCATTAGTGTTCAAAGAAACTATATTGAAATTGTCTAACTCATATAATAGAGAACGGGTATCACTAAACAGAGTCTGGTAGAGTCCGGTAGAGTCTGGTAGAGTCTGGTCGTCAAATATCCCATTATATCACTGTTTTGTTGTGTTTTTGTATTGAAATGAATGAAATAACGTGTTATTGTATCTTATAAATAAAAAAAAAGAAGGTATTTGCCTATTTTAGTTCATTTTCGAGTGAATATAGATATATTATATGCGTGAACACGGACACTGGTAGAGTCTGGTCATTATTAAGCAATAAATACAAAGTTTTATACGATTTTTAAGTTATAAAAAGTTTAATTTGATTTATATGTGTCATATTATATATTTATTTCTTATATTATTTCAGCTGATAATCGGCAAAATAGTGGAAGATTGAGGAACATTGTGTTTCGTAAATCAAAATGGCTCTACCGGACTCTACCAGACTCTACCAGACTCTGTTTAGTGACACCGTAGAGAACATATATATGTCGATACATTATACAAAGTCCATAGTGTTGGTTTTCTCTTGGAATGGCCCATATACATGTTGACTGCGTGCCTTCAAGCTCAATCAAGTCTAATGCACACGAACAGTAACGATAGCACGCATTTTGTTGGAGTTGTTAAAAGATTGTAATCATTCCAATATGCCTATTTTTAGAGTTATCTCTTTGTTTCATGTTTTCTTGTTCAGCAAATTTCTCGATTATTTTCAAATGTATTAATTTCAAACTTAACGTGATAGCTTGTATTCAGCAGATGCACAGGTGTAAAGTGCACAATGACTATACTTCTAGCATGCGTGTTCATCCCACTGTTTGTATCTTTCCGACCATTGTAATACGCCCATTGATAGAGGGGCCGCACTATGGTAACACCTACGACTTTAAGTCCATTGGTGGATGGCGCTTGTCACAGTGACTTTTGTCAAACGACGGAAAGAATGTTGGCCGAGCTGGGGTTCGAACTCACAACCACTGTATTGGAGCCCGCATCGCAACCGACTGAGCTACCTGTACTTGGCATATAAATAATAGACCGCCCGGTCTCCCAGATATATGGAGTCGTCTTTGCGGCGTTATATCTGTTTGTTTGTGAAGTCTGTATTATAATGTTTGATTAAATATTGCAATCTGAAATGCGAGGCGTCTAGGGCACATAGATAGCATGTTGAATACAACTCGTATCTAAGGTATAATGTATGGTGGCATATTACTGCCATAAGATAACCAGTTAATGTTTTGTACATTATTAACTGGCTATCTAGTTAGGGTTTGCGCATTTCACTTAAAAATTAACATACTAACTAGTTAACTAGTTAGGATTCGTGTTACCACTTATTTGATATTCTCGAAACGTAAGACTAAAACAGGCATGAAAGTGCCCAGAACTGCCACCAGTTACCTTACCATGCTGTAAAATAAGATTTACACGAGCATTAACTTACAACTGAAACACATTCGTGTTATCAGTTATCGATCACGCGTGTATTGCGCAATACACGCGTGATCGATAACTGTACAAAGGAAAAATACAAAGGACCTCCGCAGTATCTATTACTAAGTGGTTAACTAGATAGGATTCATGTTACCAGTGATAAATAGATACTGCGGAGGTCCTTTGTATTTTTCCTTTGGATCGATAACTGTCCAAAGGAAAAATACAAAGGACCTCCGCAGTATCTATTACTAAGTGGTTAACTGGATAGGATTCGTGTTACCAGTTATAAATAGATACTGCGGAGGTCTTTCGTATTTTTCCTTTGGATCGATAACTGTCCAAAGTAAAAATACAAAGGACCTCCGCAGTATCTATTACTAAGTGGTTAACTAGATAGGATTCGTGTTACCAGTTATAAATAGATACTGCGGCGGTCCTTTGTGTTTTTCCCTTGGATCGATAACTGTCCAAAGGAAACATACAAAGGAACTCCGCAGTATCTATTTATAACTGGTAACACGAATGTTATCTAGTTAACTAGTTAGTATGTGACATAATAAGTGGTTAACTAGATAGGATTTCAGTTGTACGTTATTGATACTGCGGAGGTCCTTCGTATTTTTCCTAAATGAACTTGCAACTTCCATAGCGGAAAATACAAAGGACCTCCGCAGTATCTATTTATAACTGGTAACATGAATGTTATCTAGTTAACCAGTTAGTATGTGACATAATAAGTGGTTAACTAGATAGGATTTCAGTTGTACGTTAATTGTCGTTTAAGTCTTATTTTACAGCAAGAAAAGGTAACTGGTGGCAGTTCTGGGCACTTTCATGCCTGTTTTCGTCTTACGTTTCGAGAATATCAAATAAGTGGTAACACGAATCTTATCTAGTTAACTAGTTAGTATGTTACTTATTAAGTGAAATTCGCAAACCCTAACTAGATAACCAGTTAATATTTACAAAACAATAACTGGTTATCTTACGGCAGTAATATGCCACCATAATAATGTGATTGAATGTATGTATAACTTACTAATTTTAGCTAAACAGCTTATTGAGAAGTGAATAAATTGCCCTTCCCTTTTCAACAAAGAGTTAACTGCATGCGTTTGGTTAAAAGAAGAAGGCCGGTAAAGAAAGATATCGTAACGTTGTGGGGAAAAAGATAATTTTGCTGAAATTCTTCAATTTCTTCTTTTTAGATAGTGTATATCGCTTTTGCTCAGCGTGAAACAGTTGTAACTAAAATTGGTATTTTTTGAACCAAGGTTAATCACCTCGCCATAAAGTCTTTAAATGTGTTAAATCATTTGTCTTGGTAAACAATGGAAATTTAGGTGTCATTGCTCGTTCTGAGCAACGGCACCTAAATTTGCATTGTTTACAAAGGGGTCAAAATTGCCTCTAAACCAGGGTTTCCAAATAGATTTTTAGTTACAAACGTTTCACGCCAAGCCCTCGATATGTTATTACACGAGATAGCTGTTTGTTTCAGTTGTTCTGTTTTTGTCTTGTTTTAACCTGTTCCTATATACTCCTTTTCTTCAACAGTGGACTTTGTAACCATCTATGCAAAAATATGAGAAATCTCTTTAAATGAAAGATATTTTTTTAATATAGTTGAAAACATTTTGGCAAAAGGAGAAATCGCTTATAATGAGCATTTTACTCTTTTACCACAATGTTTTCTTAAGTTGTCTTTTACAGTTGCGTCTATAAATGGGAATGCGTTAGACCTTTTCCACCTGCAGGTACATATTGACACATCTGCAATAGATAACTTTTGAAAACTATGCCATAATGCTTTTTTATTTAATAATTAAACTGTCATTAGTCGCCGGGCAGAAGCCCGCGACTTCTATTTTTAATAGCTTTTCGGAAATCACATGGGAGGGCGGCTTATTATTAGAAAGAAACAAATCTAGATGATTTGAACATATTACAAGTGTGGCTGTTTACGAACACTAATAAATGACACCTCTAAAATGAAATAAATATTCCGATTTTTTAATGTTTGCAGTTTTTTTTTATTTCACTCGCATTTAAGTTTTTTGTCTTATTTACGAAGACAAAAGTGGTCCCTTCAAGACGTGAACCAACACCCCCTAATGCAGACTCTTATGTGTCATCATTGAGGTAAATTTCGGATTCTCCTTTTAATAGCAATTTTAACTTACTAAATGTTGTTTTCATGTTCAAAGAGATGTCTTGATTTGTGTAGAATTCATTTAATAATGTTAATCCATGAATATCTAAAGTAGGAACTGTTTCTAAGCTAAATATAGACCCTATTCTGTTGTGTAGGTTCGTGACCTTTAACATCGATTTTCGCGCATGCGCATTTCGATATGAAAAAGCGAGTGATATTATTTTATTTTAGACAAGTACAAGACGAATGTTTGACGCAAAGCGTCAAAGAGAAGCCGCAATATTTCGTTGTACATGTAGAAATAAGAAAAAAAGAACATTTTTAAATCCACAAACAATAGAACAATTTAAACTGTAGACGGTAATGCTGATATATTTCTCCTTTTGAAGACTTTTGTTTTCTTCAAATTACCTCCCTTTAAAGCAATACCAGGATATTTACCTTGTGATTCGAATAAGATTGACAAACATTGAAATTATATGAATGAATACTATTATTTAAATAAGTAACAACAGCAAAATTAAATTTAAGCCAAGATAAATGTGTACACATTTCGTTAATTTTTTATAGATACCCTAATGTATAGGTATGCATATAAAATTTATAAGCAAATGTTTTCATTTCAACGTTCCTAATGTTTGAATAGACTAAGGAAAGTCAAGAATACATAAATAAATCAATGCAGTCTTTTCCGGCGACATTGATGCCTTGCATCAACTTTCTCTTGTATATGGAGATATTTCACATTTTCAATGCAGTGTGGGAGACTATGTAAAGAAAAATATACATAGTGAAAAGTATTACTAGATAATTTCACTGTTTTAAAACATTGAGTTTCTCAATAATGCTTTGACAAGTATGTAATAAACACATCTCTTTAGATGAATTTTGAAAACATTATTTTAATTAATTCATCAAATCTTTTGTTTGTTGAAATTCTTGGTATCGTATCCCGTATCATGCTCGCTTTTCAGAAATTGTCGTTTTGATCGTTTTCAGTGGTTTCAACGAGCGCCGTACTTCTCACACGATTGCTCTATCGAATGCACTTGTTATTTACTCTTTTCTTCAAAATGAACATATATTGATGTTAACATTTTATATACCACATTTGTCTTTGACTGCCATATGAATCAATGTTTGATGTTAACAAATGACTTTGTAAATAAAGTAGGCCCCAAAATCGATAGATAAAAGATAGATAGATTATGACCGCCTATCGTCACTAAGTAGAATACGGTATCTATGCGCAATATCACGTGATTGTTGTTTGTAAAGACTGCATAGTCGTCTGGGCCCGGCATAACGCTTTTGACTTTAATAGAGTTCTGACGTGTCTAACATATTATATTGGGGGAAAAGAGCGGTGCGCAAAAAGGATAGAGGATTGAATTGGTGAACTTCGAGAATTCGGTAAGTTATAATTTTTGACTTTTTGTAGAACATTATATTTTTTTCCTCGTTTATCCAATGAGACCGAACCTAACATACTTACTATAATTTTGGGGGAAAACAAATTTGCAAACCGTGCAGTATATAAATGTGATGTAACATGTGGAAGAATTATTTCACCGGCACTTGCTATCGGGGATAATTTACCATATAGAAATAAAGACTAGTTGTAACTTTAACGACCTATAATACTTTTATTAATTAAGTCATCGCTTAGGTGTGCAAACGGCTCCACAAAATATAATGATATATCTGTAATATGTATATTTTATTTTTCGAGAAAAAGATAATTTAAATAGGTTGAATAAACGTTGTCAATATCATAAAGACAAAGAACAAAATAAAATTACCCCTTCACTTGTAGTCGATGTATATCAAATATTATTATAGATATTTCTTAGATGCAAACGGTCTCGGATTCGGCCCTTCTTCATCTACAATATAATTTTCATTTCATCAAAATAAATTTAGATTTATATGGTCTTTTTTGATGATATATTTGTAACTTCATGGTTTTAAATGTATTTGTGATAGTTCGGAAATTCTCCCGATTCGATCCGAAGTTTTATGACCCTCATAAAATAAATTCGTATCCCCAGGGGGTCTTAATCCGAATTATCTTATACACAACTCTCAATGTTGGACAACTTAGTTAGATTTTGTATGAAGTCTTTGTAACTTTAAAAATAACGTTCAAAAGATTTAGTAACAGAAAGTTATTTGGTTATTAAACATCCCTGATAAGATTCTTTCGAATAGTATATGTGTTTGTTTTTTCTGTTTTTTTTTTTTGCTGTTTCTGTCTTTTGTGTAGGCTAGGTTTTTTCTTTTTATCATTATTATCCTTTTATAAAATAAATAATCTGATCGGGTTTATTGTATTTTGTAACTCATGTACATTTGAAATGACGAGGAACATTACTTAATTTCAAGTCAAATAATAAATGAATTGAAACTTTAATTTAATTTGAGTATCATGCAAAATATGTACACATATAATAACTCATGTACATTTGAAATGACGAGAAACATTAATTGAGCCGTCCGCGAGAAAACCAACATTATGGCTGCGTAATTAAGGTAAAGAGTAATGATTCTTGAAACAGAAAATCAAGAAAAAGCGAAAAGTGTCTGTCCGTGTTAAAATGCTTAGGCTGATCCGTGTCGATACTTTACGCAGAGACCACAATATTGGTTTTCTAGCGGTACGGCTCAATTGTTCAAGTCAAATAATAAATTAATTGAACATTTAATTTAATTTGAGTATCATGCAAAGTATATGCACATATAATAAGACAAAATATGATTAAGTTTATTGAATTTGGTCTATTTCATGTTGCCCACGTGTACAATCCTAGAACAAAAAATGTACACTTGAAATAGACATGTTGCTTTTTGTCCGGCTTTCAGGGCAAAACAATGTTGCTTTGGATCCGGTCACTTTGTATTTAATTACCTTTTAATTGAGAACATGATATAACCATTTTGAAGGGTTTATTTTTACTCCAAAGTTAAACTAAGTAGGTATTCTACTATTTTTAGAATTAGTTTGTCTCATTTCGTATTTGTATTATTCATTAAATTTTAAGGTATCAATTTAGTCACGTGCAGAAAGGTTATAGTGAGATAGGTCTAACCTGTTCGCAACACGATCCAACTCGCGCACATCAGGTTACTGGTTAACGTTTGAAGCTTATTTAGTTATTTTGTTGTACAAAACTGATTTAAAGTGTGGTTTTCATATATACTGATATCATTTTAGGACAATGCTTTAACTTAAAATAAATGATTATGTGAATAGCCATTGTTGAATTTATTTCTATTCATCAGTGTTCGTAAGATCGCTTTTTTTGATAATGGATATGCATATTACTAGATTATTTGCTGTTTTTCTCTCTTGAATATGAAAATATATATATAGTGATATATAATGTATTAGTTCAGTTGAATTTATACGATTCTATACATGATACCTTTTCATCTACAAATGTTTGTATAATATATTTGTGAACTGTCGCCGTGATATAGCTGAAATAATGTTGAAAGCGGCGTGAAATCCCAATACAACAAACAAACAAAACACTAAATTACGAACTTCATTATTCCAGGGATCTACGTCCCTGATTATTCTAACCAAATAAAGATTAAACCTAGTGTACTGGTTCGTTGTCCAACACGACTATTGTTTTACGATTCTCTTCACAGCGTGTGATCAATTATCGGTAAATCACGGAACCTTATGGAGATTAACGAATATATTGCTTCCGTGGGCAGATAGGATTATCGATATTTAATGACTTAACCTGATGATCGAATTTCTTGGGTACGAATGTGTAGAGAGTAATTCATAACAGTTGCTTCTAATAAATAACAAGGATTAGCTCAATTTAAACTGCTCCCGTTTTTGAAATATGAAATAAAAAGTATATAGAACAGAAAAGGCAGCTAGCTGAAAAAAAAAATGATAAAAATTCGTCTGCGAACAGTGATTCAAAAATATTGTCCTTGAATGTTTGTGGTATTGTATCTTACCTTAAGTGTCCCGACTTTTTGTCATATTAATGTAAGTTTGATGTAATTGGTTTACAAGAAACGGAAACCGATGAAACCGATGTGCTCCAGGCTATATAGTACATTTATACAGGGACACTATATTACAGTAATATAGTGTCCCTGATTTATATAATAGAAAAATAGTCAACAAATATATCAGCCGGAATAGTCTTATTTATTAGAGAAACTTTAGCATGTGATCACAAACACTGAATGTAATCATAATAGTAACAAAAATGAATATTTAAAATGTAGAATTGTTTATGTTCCGCTAGTTAGTTTTAGGTTTGCTCATGTCGATCCATATTTGAAATTCAAAAAGAAATATTCAGATACTTTTCGAATAACACACATTATTATATACCTACTATGAATCAAAGTATTTGATTGGACGAGAAGCAGTCACGTGTGATTCAATAAAAAATGACTATTTGACTCCTTTTCGCTTTTATTCTAAAATTCAGGTCCAATAGTCCATTTTCGAGTCAATAGTTCATCTGTTATGACGTTATTGTTTGAAATGACGTCATGCACGTGCATAACCAACATTTTAACGCGCGTTATAATTTTATAAATAAACTAGTTAAATTATGCGTTTTTCATGAAGATATATAATAAAACAGCTATTTACTCCCTTTGAGTTCAATGGTAAAAAACTATTCTTCCTCGCAAATGACTATTGACCCGAAATAGGGGACTATTGACCTCGACTCCGTCTCGGTCAATAGTTCTCTATTTCGGGTCAATAGTCATTTACTTGGAAGAATAGTTTTTCACTATTGACCTCAAGAGGAGTAAATAGCTGTATACTATTAAAGTCATGTCGTAACAATTACATGTCCTGTGAACGGTAGAATGAAGGGAGATGTTTGTACCCCAATGATAACATGTAAACATTGTAGCACGGCAGATTATATTTTATCTTCTACTTTTGTTTTTGAAAATGTTGTACATTTTAAAGTCGACGAATTATGTAACTTATATTCAGATGTTCACTAATAAATTTAAAAAAATCGCGTGTCTGAAAATAAAAGCGAAAGTGATATTAAAACAAAAGCTTGGGGGATAGCAAAACAGCTGACTTATTCATTGAACATATTGACATCATTAAAAAACTGAAACAAATCTTGACCATATAATAGAATACAGTACAGGACATACACCAGACATTTCGATTTGATTTAGCAATTGATCTAAAACATCATTTTGCACCATGACTAGTGGTAAAGTAGTTAAAAACTGCACGCTTGCTTATTCTGGTTTAATTGAACATGCCATAATATGAGAGATATATATTTATTTGGGTTTAACGTCGTTTTCAACTTTCAAAATGTGTTCAGTCATATCACGGCGACTAGTTCACATACTCGTGTGTTTCCTGGTTTTCTCACACCAGTACTCCACACAACATTCCTCTTTCCAAGCAATTGGCTGCTTTTCCACATAGACTGTTAGCCCATTGGTGGAAAACGAATAACGCTTGTCACGGTGAATTTTGTCAAACGTCGGAAAGAATGTTGGCCGAGCTGGGGTTCTAACTCTCAACCCCTGGATTGACAGCTCTAGTCGCTACCGACTGAGCTAACGGGGCTTGACATGAGTGATCTATATCATAACACAAAATAATATAAAACGCCATATTTTTACAAATACTGAAATTACATGGCGTTAAGAACATATCAACTTTAATTTAAATAAAATACTGCTGTACGAAAAAATATTGGAATATCATAAATGGCAATTAAATGAAAATGTAAATAACGACGAACCTGCAAATAATAAAAACAAAGCAGCAGGATATGATGAAATAATAAATGAACAAATTAAACAATATAAAAATTATATGATAAATATCTATACAATGTTATAGTTATGTGGAATTGGCAGGCAGTTGCTTGTAAAATTGGTTGTACTATATAATCTTTTTTTCTTCCAATATTGAAGATTATAAGAATACAATATAAATGAAATTCATAAGAACAGAATGGAGATACAATTAAGACTGATAGAAAAATAAATAAATATATACATGCAGATGTCACCACACCCAACCTGTTGTGAGGGAGGCTGCGTCACTGAGTAGCGGTGATGAAATAAGCAGACTTATCTCCCGACAGAACTCTTCATCGAAACGAACAAGGAAGAGTTCAAGAGAGACATTCCCCTTTGTGAGACCCATACTTCAATTATCTTACCTGTGAATGTGAATATGCACACATGCATTCAGACGTATGTACGCCTCCATAATGTGTACAAGTACAAATTCACAGCCATGTACAAACATAGACACACAATATAAACATGAACATGAAAAACAATATATACATGAACATGGTAAACAAACAAACAAACATAGACAAACAATATATATATGAACATGAAGAACATACAAAACATGTAACCCTATCCCCAATGCAATGAAACTATTGCAGAACTCTTGAACTATTGGAGCAAGATTTTAAGCACTCATGATTTAATACTTCTAGCGTTGATAAAATTAGAGAGCATAAGGAAAATTACCCAACATAAGTTATCTCCAACGCTTAGACAATGCGTCCGAATGTCATCATAATAAGGAAATTCGTCTACATGGGGGCAAGGGTTAAATTTACACCAATCCACATGAATAAATTACACTAATTGAGTCGAAGTTATCGTCGTAGCTAGCAAAAACTTGCGACACATTGGAAGCGCAGCAATGTTAAACACGAGGGGGAACTGTCCCACTTACCGAACGTAAATGTAACAGTTCCAAACAGTGTGAAATTACAAAATGAAAGTCCGATAGAATTTATGGTAGTCTGCACGAAGAACCTGCTCAAATAATCATTCACTCCAAATAGAGCTCTAATAAAGTCAGTCTTACTCAAGGATTTTAACCGATCAAAAACTTGGTTATTAACTCATAACGTATTCTACGCTCAAATGCGGATCTACAAGATTGTAAACGATTACGGTGTAGTAAAATATGCTCAGTAACACTTAAATATATATCGTGCCTATCTCAAAGCGTATCAAAAGTAGACGAGTACGCAATTAACTGCGCCACAGAAAAACAAGCATACATCATACCAGGATTATGTTTTGCAAAATATTATATAGGAGAACTGCTCCTGAATGTGTCTATATAGTGCGAATTCGTGCGAAGAAGTTCTCTCGTTCCATGAATTAATACACTGATTGGTTAATGTGATGTTAGCCATCCTTTACCACACATTTTTAATTGGAAACCCACCAAATGTCGAAAAGTCCTGCACGACATGCACACATCATGTTAACGCTAATTAGAGACAATATCAGAGATATAACCAGTACTACTAAGACCATCATTGCATGAACATAAATGCAGAAGAAAAAATACTTTTTTGTTGACAGTCCCTCTCTAAAGGACACAATTGACCAAGGAAGGTCAATTTCCTCTTATCAATTTCAGTCTGCAGTGGAAGAACGCCTAATAGGCCGAGGACAATATCTGTCCTCCATCTACTTTTCAATCCCTGAATCTGTTTTAAGCATAATCCGCGTGACCTGTCCACATTCAAGTTGTCTCGGTCAGAAAGCGACTGTAACATTTCACAGCCAAAGAGAGCTCTTGGCATAACAATAGATTTGTATATTTTGAAACTAGTAATTGGACTAAGATCATTTCTGTGCAAACCTTCCTTAATTAACCCATAGAAAGTCCCCCTTAATTTCCTAGCTACATTTTAAACAATTGCAGATGATGAGGAATACTTATTACATAAAATTCCTAAATGAATAACATCCTCTGTTTCTTGTATGAGGCTATTATCACAAATGAAGTGCATTTATTTGGATTGTATTGAAATCTCCATAAACAAGAATATTTATAACAAATCAATATCATTTCTGGTAAGGCTTTGCTCGATAGAGCAATAAGGGTCAAGTCGTCTGCAAAGGACGGGGCGCATACACTACAGCCTAGCACTTGAAATCCTAAATTACTGATTTCTAACTGCTCTATCAACGAGTTAATATTTAAGAGACATAATAAAAGGGACCATACCCCACCCTGTCTGGTATCTTGTAAAACTGGGAACCAGTCAGAATAAATACCATTATACATGACATAACTGTACATATCATTGCGCATGGAAATAACAGCGTTTGGGTGACTTGTAACTCACGTAATGTATAGAATAGACAATCATGCCAACCTCTTTAAAATGTTTGACAGACATCTAAAATTCAAGCGAACAATTTACTGTAAGCTTCTTTGCAATAGCTTATACTTTCTGTTAGTATGAATGAAGTCATAGTACTACCCATGTTTGGTTGAAACCCGCCCTGGAGAGGATGTAATGGTTTAGCTATAGATTTTAGGAGGCGTTTGAAAAGAACATTTTCATATAGCTTTAAAATAGAAGAGGGAAGGGTAATTGCCCTATAACTACCAGAGTCCTTTCTGGGTTTACCACCACCTTTGTATAAGGTTATAATCATACCTAGTTTAAGGGCTGTAGGTACGTGACCAAAACAATACATTAAATCAAGTAAAACAGTCACATACTGTTTTTCACATTAATACACCGTGAATGAGGTGTTCATTGCAAACCCGGTCTAGTCCACACATGTTACCATTTTTTAAAGTAGTTAAGGCAGATAACATTTCCTCCTGTGCTATGTGATCCCAATGTACTAAAATCGACTCTTCCTTAATACAATTAACACATGCCGTCACGTTTTCGAAGTGCACCCGGTCATAGGAATCACTCTCCGTATCTGAGTAAAGGGTTGCAAAGTGACGACCCCATACACGACAAATTTTCAATGGATCACGAACGAGTAAATCGCCTAATTTAATCTCTTAAGAAATAGTTTTCTGTTATGTTTTCATCTTCTATTTGACTTATTTCTAAAATAACTAATACCTATCTATACCTGCCGCATTGTCAATGTCATTATTGACTTGTTGTATGTACTCTAGAAAGACATTTCTGTGTAACTTTCGGAAACAGATTTTTGCATCTTTGTATTCTCTGTATGAATCAAAATCATCACCTCTTGGTCTGCCATCCCGAACCCAAACTATGCACTTAGATCTCATAAACGCATGGGTTTGCTTCAGGCTGACTGACCAATAGAGCTAAAGATGCGATCTGTATGACGTGCGCGGAAGATGTGCAGTTGAGGCTATACTGATGTTATTAACAATACACTGGTAATTGATCTACACTGTTTTTCAGGCATTGACTTAAACTTATTTGATATTTTAAGAGTTCGATTTCGGACACCCTTTTCCACCTTACTGACTCATTAAAATTGTCTTTGACACTATAAGAATATTAATAATTTTGTAATTTAAATACAATCGGACGGTGAGAAGACACATTTAACAGACATCGTCAAGTATAATACAATAAACAATAGAATGAACTAATTCATCCGAAGTGATAATATGATCAATTAAAGACTTGATACGATGATCATAAGAAACATAGCCCCAGTACAAAGGGATGAAGTAGAGATATTAATCAAATCGAACATAGACGTCAGCTCCGAAAGAGCATTGCATCTACTATCTATCTGCTTAATAAACATAGATCCATTCAAATGAGCATTAAAATCGCCTATTATAATTACTGTTCCAACTTGCGAAATCATGTAACAGTTCTATGTGTTGACGGAAGTATGCTATACTGTGATTTGAGCTGGGCAAAATATACTTGTAATAATACATATGTATACTTATCACATGCCGTTTGAACTTGTATTCCTATAACCCGATCACTATCTATAGAAAGAGGAGAAAAAGATTCGTTGAGTGATTTCTTCCACAACATCGCAACGCCACCTTTTCCTCCATTATATCAACTGTTACCAAAAAGTAATTTCTATAGACAAAATGATAGGGAAATACATAACATAATATAAATACATTTTTTACATTATGAAAAATGTCTCTAAAACTAAAAGTCTTTCAACTGCATATAGAAGTATTGTGCTTATTATGCCACATTCGAAGAAGAGGGGTATATTGCTTTGCACATGTCGGTCGGTCGGTCGTCGGTATGTCGGTCCGTTGGTAGACCAAAGCTTGTTCGAGTGGTAACTCAGCAATGCCTGGACCTATGGTCTCAAACTTGACATGGAGGTTGGGCCTGGCCAGTAGATGAACCCTATTGATTTTAGGGTCATCGGATCAAAGGTCAAGGTCACAGTGACCTTGAACGCGAAAAGCTTGTCCGAGTGATAACTCTACATTGCCTGCACCCGTGGCCCTCAAACGTGACATGGAGACTAGGGGTGACCAGTGATTTTGAGGTCATTGGGTGAAAGGTCAAATTTACAGTGACATTGAACGAAAAAAGCTCGTCCACGTGATAACTCAACATTGCCTGCACCCATTGCCCTCAAGCTTAACTAGGAAGCTGGGGTGACCAGTAGATGACGACCCTTATTGATTTTGAGGTCATCGGATCAAAGGTCAAGGTCACACTGACCTTGAACGCGAAATGCTTGTCCGAGTGATAACTCGACATTGCCTGCACCCATGGCCCTCAAACTTGACATGGAGGCTGGGGTGACCAGTAGATGACCCCTATTAGTTTTGAGGTCATTAGGTCAACGCGAAATATTGTCCTAGTGATAACTCGACATTTCATGCACCTATGACCCTCTTAACATGGAGGCTTGGAGTGACCAGTAGATGACCAATATTGTGAGGTCATCAAGTGAAAGGTTAAGGTCACAGTGACCAAGCTTGTCCAAGTGATAACAAAACAATGCATTGACCTCTGGTCCTCAAAGTTGGGCCTGACCAGAAGATGACCCCTATTGATGTTGAAGTCATCGGGTCAAAGTTCAAGGTGACCTTGAACGCAAAAAGCTTGTCCGAGTGATAACTCAACATTGCTAGCACTCATGGCCCTCAAATTTGACATGGAGGCTGGAGGTGACCAGTAGATGACCCCTATTGATTTTGAGGTCATCTGGTTAAAAATTGTCCAAATATTCCTTACAACATGGCGCTCAGATGGGCATAATGGCCCTCAAACTTGAAATGGAGGCTGGTGGTGAACAGTAGATGACCCATATTGATTTTGAGGTATTTTGTACCAAAACCATTACGGATATTGCTCTGAAACTTACCATTCTTGAACACCAACAGTACCTCAATCAACAGACAAGAGCACATAACTATAGCCCTTTTCCAATTTGGAATTTTAGTTAAGTTTCCGTACTACCCATTTTTTCAAATCTTTAGAGATATTGCCTTTAAACATACAGTACTTATTAACCATCATTATCTCCATCAACAGACAAGAGTACATAAATCTTTGCAGGTTTTTGTCAGAATTATGGCACTTTTTCGATTAAGAAAATACATTGAATCTGGTGAATTGTTTAAGGTGATTTTATGATGGGCTACCACCGTGCCTTTGTTTAACACATATTTAATTGAATTTGACTGGAGGCTCAGGTTCTCATAAAGAAACGTGTATGATAGATTTACGATAAAAACAATTTCCCCAAAAATTCTAACAAGCACACGGAGATAATTAACATAGAACTATTGTGGTATTGGGATACACCTTTTCTTTTCTTTTTCTTGTTTTCTAAATTATAAATGCATTGTTTTGTAATCGGTCATACCTGTATTGTTTAATATAAAAATGTGTCAATTATGTTGTTCTTCAAACGTTTAATTAAGAGCCGACTAGTAGAGATAGTGCAGTCGGTTCTTTACTAGTTATCGATTATGGGGTCAGGTGTTCGATTTCCGGTACGATTCCTTTTTTTTGTCGATATTGAGATCAACGCCGGCCTTCTGCCTCTGATAGGCTAAATAAGCAATGTGTGAATGTGGTCATGCCTTTAAACCCTTTCCTACCCGCAGACGCATTTTGACCCAAAAGCACCAGACGACTTTTGAAAACATTGTGGCTAAAGGTGAAATTGCTCGTGATGTCAATGTTTTTAACTTTATTGAACAATTATATATATATATATAAGCTATCTTTTATGGAGATTGTTCAGGTTTTTATCACTGCTTTCAAAGTCTTCTGCCACATATTTGTTGTTAAACATGTAAAGCGGTGTACTGTACGATTATTTACATGATAGGTGGACTGACTACCGAGATATAATTAACCTACTGTACATACTGGGCCCATAGCAGTTTTCCAACACTATTTCTGTTTCAGATCTATACTTGTTTATGTGGGAAGCAGATAGCAAACACCACATGAACATCGACTTTCGGGACATTTTAATAAACCAAGGCTCCGATAGACATATATATGTACTCTAATATTTGTCTTCCTTTTTCACTATACGGCCATTCAAGAAATATAGGATTTCCTTCGAACAAATAATGAGTAAATATAAAAAGAGTTCAATCTGAAGCGTTATTTATAACGGTGCCTTCTCTCTTTGACACTTGTTAGTTTTAAGATAAGATTTTATGGGTAAAAAGAGTAGGCAATGTGAGACTAAGCTCCAAATTCCACCAAACGTACTTAGCGCTATATGTAAGATATAAATAGTTGCCTTGCTAACTGACAATCCTTTTTGAGGATTTTTTTTTTGTTGGCATTTTTACATGGGAAACAAAAATTATGAAATATGCTGTTAAGTATTTAAGAATTTATGAACGCTAAGCAAGTTTTGGGAAATTGGACACAGCTCAACATGTGTGAATTAGCCAGGGGCCAGGGTTTGTCAAAGTGTAGCTCTTCTTATTAGATATCTTGTGCAATTAGACAAACCCTTCTAATGTCGCATACAAGTTCATAGTCAAATACAAACATGTATACATACAGAAATGACGTGCCATTTAAATTATACACCAACAATTGTACATTCAGAAATCAGTGATAGTAAGATCGCATATGAAATGACGTAATCATCGCTCTAAGTGTGACGTCATTCCGTGTGTGTACGCGGAAGTAAACTCGCATGTTTACACGGAGTTTGATCATGTCTATAAACGTAGTGTTCATCGATAAAATGAATTTATTTATTTATTGGGGTTTTACGCCGCTTTCAACATTATTTCAGTTATATCACGGCGAAAGTTCACTTATGCATGATCCCTGGGTAAACAAACCAGTTATAGGCTAGAAAATGTGCTTTGCCCAAGGGTACTCCACCATGACCGTAGTGCCGCGACTAGGGATCGAACCCGGGACACTCGGCTTCGAAATCCCCGACGCTAACCACTCGACCATAGCGGATAAAAATGAAGAGCGACATAGTGTTACGAGCAGGTTAATCTCTTCCTATTACGTTATCTAAAAAAACAACGTTCAATACTTGTTTGCATATTTTGAATTATTTTCCTAATTACTCTATCAAATACAAAACATTTCATATATCTACAATCAGAAATAAAAAACGCAACTTTCCCTATACTTCATATGCATTAATTGTGAAAAGCCCCTAATTAACACATTAAATTACTGGTCACTTTCCATAACAAAAATGAAGATGACGTGTAAGACAAATGTGCGACAAAAGCTACAAGAAAGCCTTGAAAACTTAAATTATCTTTGATTTAGCGTAAAATTACGTCTGTTCTCTCAGCTGACTACTGGAAGGATTTGGCGACATTTTCAACTAAACCGTTTACAGTCAAAATCAAACAACATGGAGTTCGATAAAGAGAAAAATAAACTTAGTGACACTTACATTTTTACGCGTTGTTTTTTGTTTTCTAAGATTTAAGACATTATAATTCGGATAAATGAGCCGTCCCGCGAGAAACCAACATTATGGCCTCTGCGTAATGTATCGACCAAGATCAGGGGAATAGAGGTATAGAGTAATGATTCCTAAAACAGAAAATCTATCCGGGTAAGCCTGCGCGGCTATTCCGGGTATATACGCTATGTCCACAATCGTGGGACGGCTCAAATGTAAAATAATACAATTGGATACTTTTTCATAGATTATCTGGCATGGTTTGAAATAAGTTGACCGGTTTTATTAAAATAATCGTTGCGTCTTAAAAGTGTACCCCTCAACGCACACATATCGTATTATCAATCACGCGACGTTTTAAGCACTTAAATTAATACTCTTATATTTATGCAATAAAAAATGAAAAACATACATAAAAATGCGTTTTTCCCATAAAGACCACATCTAGCAAAAATGGTGATTTTGTATTTAAAAACATGAAATATATAAGTTTATTTTCATTACTCTAAAAAATGTCCCCTTACGTCATACAAAATATTTGTATTTCTGCATAATAAAGTAAACACTGGTAAATTTGGTGGACTTTACACAAACACAAAATTGAAAATATGTGTTTCAACATCATTTCAGGCTCATCATATAGGGAAAAAAGTAATATAAACTCTCATTTGAGACAAACATACACAATAGAGAAACAAAATCGGCAGACGAAGAGAGATTTATTATTTATATTTCAACAAAGCAAAATGAAACAAATTATATTCCCAGAAACCCTGAGGCATCATTAAACGAAATATAAAGACACAAGAAAAAAGACATGACTGAAAAAGAATTGTGAAAAAAGCAAAATCATAGGGAAAGTCAAAAGTGCTCATGTTCCCACATGTATGATTTAAATTGTGTAACTTACAATTATTTGTCGGTGTTTTCGTGTTTGTATATATATATGAAATGAATATGCGTTTCGGTAACATGTATCTGTAAAATCTAAAGCTTATGTCGAAACTTATGACGAAATTGTTCATATTTCGAACCGGATATAACAGCGACTTCAAAAAAGTAATAACTACGTCTTTGAGATTGTTTTAAACTGTTGATAGATACGCATTTCCGTGCATTCTTTTTTTCTTTCCATTTTTTCTCGATGTAATATATTGTAGTTTGAATCCGTGTCTCTCTGAAATTAATTTTAACACAAACGATATTCGCATTCTGCAGGATTCATGTACCTGTTCACCCCTCTATCATATTTCAATGCAAAGTGTTTTTACGTTGTACTGGTGTAATAAGATGCTGTATGCATAACATTTATCTGCATCTGCGAAACCTAGCAAAGTGTTATGAATATCTAGTCAAAGAATAATACATGAATATGAAATAAATCCGTGTGAATCGGTCAACATTGCGGATATAATTGCTTAATGTGTTTTGTGTCAGTTGTTATTCAACTTATAGATGTATAATTTAGCTGAGGTTTTCTCAAACCAGCCAAAGTGCTGTACGAGTAGTAAAGAAACAAATCAGTCTGCATATTTGTGCAATTTAATATGCATTTATGTGTTTAGGTATTTACTGCAGTATTGAGTTTTAGCTATTTGAAATATATATGATTATTAGTTATAATGAAATTGTGTCATATTATTAAGTCTATAAGCTGCTGAGTGTCTGTCGCGAAGTTGATAACAAGTTAAATGTTATGTATGCGAGAATTTTGACCCCTTTGTAAACAATGCAAATTTAGGTGCCATTGCTCAGAACGAGCAATGGCACCTAAATTTACATTGTTTACCAAGAAAATTTATTTAACGCTTATAAAGACTTTATGGTGAGGTGATTAACCTTGGTAAAAAAATACAAATTTTAGTTACAACCGTTTCACGCCAAGCCCTCGATATATAGTTATATATGTATGTATGAGAATATGTTATTGTATGTATATGGGTATGCATTTATATACATGTATGTATGTGTATGTATGTATGTTCGTGTGTGTGTGTGTGTGTGTGTGTGTGTGTGTGTGTGTGTGTGTGTGTGTGTGTGAGTGTGCGTGTGTGTATGAATGAGTATAGATTTATACATAAGTTGAAGGCCTTGTAACAAATACCTTCATACTACCTCTGACTAACAGTATACACAGAGATCATACTGGATAGATGTGCAGGACAATCTACACTCGTCCAGAAATAATATTGACACTATCTAGAGCACAGCTCAATTATATCACGTACATTACAGACCGCATACAGTTTTACAGTGGTGTACTATAGATACGTTATGTTTTTCCACATTTGTAAAAGATATATGAAACTCAAATGATGTCTGAAACATGTCCCCCTTGCAGGAGAATGACTTGCACATTTATATGCTTGTTTTATTCTGCATGTTCTACATAAATCTGCATTTAAAACAGAGACATTTAATACTATGTTACTGTTTAAATATTGAAAGGCATACTGTTCATGTATAATACATAAACGGAATACACACACCACTTTAACATATTTTTAGTTTTGTTTTTCAATTCTATGGCCCAACAGAAAAACAACATATTTGGAAAATTAACCCATTGTAGGTCATCAGTTTATCTTACTCTGATTTTGATTCTAAGAATTAGTCATTAAGCGTTCGAGAAGTTTCTAACAAACGGTTAGACGATTAAATCAGTTTGTCAAAAAAAAAATCGGATTCAAATGTTATTTTATAATCAGGCACCGGCTCTTTCACAAGTAATTAACGTATACACAGATAATACACAAGTAATTAAAATATACACTGATAAAACACAAGTAATTAACGTATACACAGATAATACACAAGTAATTTATTAAAGTATATACAGATAATACACAAGTAATTAAAGTATACACAGATAAAACACAAGTAATTAACGTATACACAGATAATACACAAGTAATTACAGTATACACATATGATACACAAGTAATTAACGTATACACAGATAATACACAAGTAATTAACGTATACACAGATAATACACAAGTAATTAACGTATACACAGATAAAACACAAGTAATTAACATATACACCGATAAAACACAAGTAATTAACGTATTCACAGATAATACACACGTAATTAACGTACACACAGATAATACACAAGTAATTAACGTATACACAGATACAACACAGATAATACACAAGTAATTAACGTATACACATATAAAACACAAGTAATTAACGTATACACAGATAATACACAAGTAATTAACGTATACACAGATAATATACAAGTAATTAAAATATACACTGATAAAACACAAGTAATTAACGTATACACAGATAATACACAAGTAATTAAAGTATATACAGATAATACACAAGTAATTAAAGTATACACAGATAAAACACAAGTAATTAACGTATACACAGATAATACACAAGTAATTACAGTATACACATATGATACACAAGTAATTAACGTATACACAGATAATACACAAGTAATTAACGTATACACAGATAATACACAAGTAATTAACGTATACACAGATAAAACACAAGTAATTAACATATACACCGATAACACACAAGTAATTAACGTATTCACAGATAATACACACGTAATTAACGTACACACAGATAATACACAAGTAATTAACGTATACACAGATACAACACAGATAATACACAAGTAATTAACGTATACACATATAAAACACAAGTAATTAACGTATACACAGATAATACACAAGTAATTAACGTATACACAGATAATATACAAGTAATTAACGTATACACAGATAAAACACAAGTAATTAACGTATACACATATAAAACACAAGTAATTAACGTATACACAGATAATACACAAGTAATTAACGTATACACAGATAAAACACAAGTAATTAACGTAAACACAGATAATACTGAAGCAATTAACGTATACACAGATAATACATAAGTAATTAACGTATACACAGATAATGCACAAGTTATTAACGTATACACAGATAAAACACAAGTAATTAACGTTAACACAGATAATACACAAGTAATTAACGTATACACAGATAAACATATAATAAACGTATATAAAGGGATACAAATTGTACCGTTTCGTCGTGAAGTTATAAACTCTGAAACAGCACGTCTTTTTCCGGTTGCTCGTTCAAGCAACCAGAAGAGGCACTATAAAAAAGCTTTTACGAGTAACTGTTGACTGTACATAACTGATAGAAAAGTAGCCATTCACATCTCTTGTTCATTCGTATATTTCCCCCCATCCCCTCTTTTTTAAAATATATAAAACATCAACACTGCCAAATTACATTCAACGGTTTCATTTGTTCAAAAATGACCTTTCATTATGAATTTTCAGAAGTATTTTATTTATGTAAGATTTGCATATATATATATATATCTGTTTACAATGTACGTACAATTGTAAGGTTGAATGACTGTATAGAGCGGTCTTTACTCACATCATCTTTGAGGCAAAGTCAGCGTCATTTGAAGGTCATTTGATACATATAAAAGTTTGTCTATGGATAATGAATTAGAATAGCTCATTATTAGTACCTTTTGGTTGTGACATATCGCAAGAAGGTCGATAATACAAAAAGGACACCATGCAAATTCAGTGGCTATCATGTTTTTACAATGAAATAATTAATATAATAGTCCATAATTTTGTCTACTGACCTTCTAGAATCACAATGATTTTAGATAGTTTTAAAACCACATCGTAGTTTGATGAAAGAATTTTAACCAATTGCTAGGTTTAGGCTGAGTGATGTGGTTATTGTTGAATACTTGTAGTTGCAACTGTATTTCTGTTAACATGGTGCAAATTTGCAAAAGAAATTGTTTCTAGAGGTATTATGAAGACTGAGATCTAAATAATGGTTTTATTTTTAGCTCACCTGAGCTATTGTGATGGTCTGCTTCCGTCGTCAACAATTTCTTTCAACGAAATCTCCTCCTTAACCACTGTCGAGTCCCGGTAGCTCAGTCGGTAACGACGCGGGCTGTCAATCCAGGGGTTGTGAGTTCGAATCCCGGCTCGGCAAACTTTCTTTCCGACGTTTGACAAAAGTCATTGCGACATGCGTCATTCGTCTTTCACCAATGGGCTAAGTCTTTGTGGAAAAGCAGCCAGTTGCTTGGGAAGATTGTTGTGTGGAGTACTGGTGTGAGAAAACCAGGAAACACTTGAGTAGGTGAACTGGCCGCCGTGATATGATATGATAGGAAACATGGTAGGAATGATCCTTGGGTGGCCCTCTTTCGGTGATGCTGAAAGAAAGTAATTCCATGAAGAACTTAAAGGAAAAACTTTAAAAAACCACATGTCTGAAACCGAAAGGCCTAGAGCATAGATAATTGTTGTGTACCATTTTCTAGTGATCCTCTACAAATAATGTTTAAATTAAGCGGTAATTGCCCCTGGATTCAAAATTTACACCTTTTTAATAGGGAGAAAATTTGAACATTTTCTTGTCTGAAAAAGAAATGCATAGAGCTTAGATATATGGTGACATTGACTTGTGGTCCCCCACCTCGATTGCTCAAATAATGCCCATTGGTTTAAAATTAGCCCCGCTTCTGGGTTCACGTGTTTTACATGCAGTATATAGTGGAACACTTGTTCAAGCAGTGTCAGCTGATATAACACTACCATAAAGGGCAGGTTAATTTTCACTAGATCTATATTCTTATAGTGGAAGGTTTTAAAATCTTCTTCATAAAAATAGCCATCTGTGCTCCCCCAGTAGGAGGTCAGCGTCTCCAAATGAAAGCTAAATACTCACTTGTGTGGTTTTTGCAAGCATATAATATTCAGTAGCCATCATCATCTTCATTTTTGTCATTTTAACTCACCTCTATTTCTTGACTCCGGTCCTAATTTATATATCTGTGTTGCAATTAATGACGTAAAACCCGACTCATTAATTCTGTAACAAAATGATAGGTATTAATATTCCAGGTGAGCGATCCAGGGCCAACGTTGCCCTCTTGTTTAATATATTCAATTTAAGGGAATTTACAATCGATCGTTAGCAGAGGTTGAACTATAATGTGAAGACGAAGATTAATCACTACACATATGTAGACATAGGCTACTTTGGCTATAATATAGATCGAACTGTTATTGAGCCTCGCTATGTGTACAGGAAACTCACAATGAGCCGCACTTATATGCAATCTGATCAAAGTCTACAACATTGCTTATGAATAATTAGCCTGGAAATGTGTAAGAGGATCAATATATGAGCCGTCCCACGAGAAAACCAACAGTGTGGACTCTGCGTAAAGTTCAGCCTAAGTATGCCGCCCAGGCTAATCTGGGCAGACACTTTTCGCCTCCTGTGAATGTTCTACTTCAGGAGTCATTACTTTATACCTCTATCCTACGGATTGTGTCGGCCTAGATTAGCCTGCGCGGACTGCGCATGCTGATCTGGGTCGATACATTACGCAGAGGCCATAATGTTGGTTTTCTCGTGGAATGGCTCATATTGACTGACGCCAGTAAAGTACAAACTTGCGCATGATAAGAATCGTCATAACTGATGTCATTAGAATAATGACGTCATTATGAAACCCGACCGTAGCGTTCTTTAAGAATACATGAACACGAGCATCTAGACGTGTTGACTGCAGATTCATTGTTTTGAAATAATCACGCTTTATATCTACTTGGTTTATTTAGCACGATTTCCAATAGAAAAAAGGTATTGTTTATATGTATATGTCATTCTTCAGTTTATTCATTCAATTTTATTATCTATACCCTGATCACCCTGCGCATCCAGGGAGTTTGATCTCGTTTTCACTGGTCCCTTATACGTCAGAGAGACGATCAAGATTGAAGATTAGACCGTTAGACAGTGGATGGTTTGATCAGATACTCGCAGATAGATCCAAATGGATCTTTGATAATTGCTTGTTAAAACATGTTAAGATGACCATGTAGTATATTGTCCTAAAGCACGCCTCATTTAAAAGATATTATTTATTTATATTCATATTCATTCGTTTAGTCTTACATTGTTGTCATTTATTAAATTATTACTCGGTCATTTATTTTATTTCAGAAAGTCTGCAAATAAACCAGTGATCTGTGTGTGGTGTTGGGGCAATTGTGATCAATTGTGTCTAAAGAAAAGAATCGAGAGTAAGTCAATTATAGTGCATTTTTGCGTTTTCTTCTTTTTTGCAATAATTGATATAAATCTTTCTATGAAATAATTTTAAAACATTAAAAGCTATAGATTATAAGATATTGGTAATTTTATAAGATACTTACCACTAGACCAAACACATCATAGATCTCTAAGTGTGCATGTTCTTCATAAAATATAGCTTTAAGCAACACTATCTGTATAGGGACCGTGCCCTAAACAAGTAACTCGTTTGCCCTTGCGAATAGTGTTGATCCAGATTACTATAATCTTATCAAGATCTAACTAGTTCACACACTACGTACACAAGTTTGTTAGGAAATTCAGCCAACTTGAGTCGTTTCAGATAAGACTTATTTAATAAAGGGTTAGGAAGAAATGTCAATATACACGGTAGGTCAGACACTTAAAGTCCTTTAATTTTAACTGTTGCATGATGATTTCATATCAAATTTAGAATACATAGAAATATAAAATATACTGTCTTACCAGCCCCGTTTCTTTGACAGTTCACTTATACAATATTTTAAGGTGTCTGGATCTATATAGAGTAAAAACATAGTAAACCCTGAACAAACATCTGATGAATTAATTATTCTCAGTTTGTCTGTGAAACAATGAGTTAATCAGGATATAAATGATATATTTCTCAATAAAATACTGAAAAGCATGTGATTTAACTTTAATTGTCTTTTATTCCTATGTTTTCAGCCAGTCAGTAAATCTACATCGTGGTGGTCTTCGAGTTTGGTTATTTATTGTGTAACAGACCAAAAAGTGGTAAGATTTGTTATTATAATTTCTGAATATGTTAACAGTAGACTGAGTGATTGTTGTAGAAATAGGATCCTTGATCAAAGTCAACCGAAAGGATATTTGTCTTCACTGTAGACCCAGCTCAAACTAATCTTTCATGTTATCTGATCTTGTTTTGCACAGATTGCAACTTACTATGAAAGGAAACATCCATCTTCTAATGAACAGTGTGAATATATATCAGATATGATATTTGCTCGGGGAAAACCATACAGTAAGATATGTGACATCCGTGTACACCCAAATAAATCTGCATTTTCGCTTAATCTGTTCTGGGTCTATACTGGTTGAAACTTACGTATTGAAACGTCCAAGAAAAGTCTAACAAGCAGTGTGAGTATGGATCAGATAGGGGTTTTACAGTCCGATCTTTTTCCACACTTGTCATCAATACCAAAGGGTTCATTCCTTTCATCATGGCATATACTATCATAATCGGCATTAACCCTTTCCCTCATAAAGACGCTTTCTGACGCCTCTGCAGCAGACGGCTATTTGAAAACAGTGACAAAAGAAGAAATTGCTCAAAACGTGCAATTTCTCCTTTTGCCACAATGTTTTCCACGTTTAGTCATTGGTTATTCATTCAATTAAAGAGGTTTTTTATTTTCCTAGAAATATTATCTTACCTTTTCTTTATAAATGGTCAATTAACTACATGCACTTTCTTTTACAGTAAAATGGGAAAGGCTCAAACCAAATTGGCTAAAACAAAGAGGTCCGGTCAAGATGAACTCGATGTAAACCTTTATGGACTTAAATTCGATGAAATAAGAGAGGAGACATTACAAACTGAAAAACAAGTGTTGAATGAACAAACCAAATTAAACCCTTTTTGTGATATTTGCTCTCAGTTAAATTTTACTAAAATGTCTGCTTTATTTTTATGTTATTTATGTCAACAATATATGTGTGGTAAATGTAGTGAGAGTCATGATAAATCCCATCGTATGATAGAACTAGAGAGTGAAGGGGGCGAGCGAGAACCGAGAAGGAGAGATTTTCTGGGGGAAATGAGGAAGGAACGTAAGAACGAGAGAAAAAGTGAGAGAAAGGAAATGTTTGATAGAGAGGAAGTTTCTGTGGTCGATAGAGTTAATTTTAAACATGAATTGGATAAAAGTGAGGATTATAATTATTGGATATCTGGATTATGTGGACTGGATCACACAAGGTGGGTTATTTGTGATTATCATAATCATTGTATTAAAGTATTCAGTGTTGGTTCGCACATATTACAACGCTATATACGGTTTGGGTCTGCACCTTTCTGTGTTACAGAAATAAAGGATAAACGAGAACCCACTGAGCAGGTCGTAATGGCCGATATGTCCGTGACGAACCCAGCAGAGCCGAATAAACAATGTATGGTAGCTGTTACGTTACCAAGGGAACGTATAATATTGATTATTAATTTAACACAAAATCCTGCCGTAATCACTAAATCTATAAAAACGGAGAAACACTGTCGTTCTATAGAGTCTAGTGGAGATCAGTTGTTTGTCCTCTGTACTGATGAGTACCCTGATGGTCCCTGGTTTCTATGCGTGATGTCCACAGACGGAGTCACGATAAAAACCATAAACACTCCTTCCTTCCGTGCGTTTCTTCCTTATCTCGCTGTTTGTCACGGAAGGTTCTATTTAACTGACCTGGACAACCACAAAGTATTTTGTATGAACGATGAGGGAGAAGTAGTCTATCACAAAACAATAGAAGGGTCACGGCCATGGGGGATTAGTGTAGACCCAGACAACAATACTATTTATATTTGTGCCGAAAGTCACCGCAAAGTTTACCGACTTGATTCTCGTTTAGAGAGTTTCGAGACTGTCGTAGATTTAAAGTCGGTAGATTCGGAGATGCCCCACGCTATTTGTGTATACAGAGATAGACTATATGTCGGTCATGACGGGTCTACTCATGTAACTGTAGTCAGAGTTTTATAATATCCCATCCTTGGTTAATGTATACACTGTTACATAGTAACACTAATCTAACATGGACGTGTTCCATGAATGTTCTTTTGTTACCATGGTTACCGAGTCACGAGATTACCTTCTCTCAGTAATATGCATTGCTTTGTTTACATTATTTAGTCTGCCGTGTTGTTTTGTACACTCAGTGGATAGAAATCTTATTAATTGGTTTTTGGTTTCCGTCATTCATTTTATTATGATGACCAGACCCACAT
The DNA here is from genome assembly GCA_031761405.1 of Serripes groenlandicus. Taxonomy (NCBI): domain Eukaryota; kingdom Metazoa; phylum Mollusca; class Bivalvia; order Cardiida; family Cardiidae; genus Serripes; species Serripes groenlandicus. The sequence continues at coordinate 1,300,662 of JASEVX010000031.1, read as the reverse complement.
ATTTAACACTTTTGATAACAATTATCTAGCAGTGTTTATCCGACAACTGTTTCCGTGCGTCATTCAGATCTTTTTTTTCTCTTCTTCTTTAATGTTTAAACTGGTTTACTGTACTTATTAGCATATTCATATTCAATTCAATTCAATTTTATTCAGGCAAGTCGGCACATAAGTACCATTGGCCATTTACAAGTATATACACGTGAAGAATATGGCTCAATGACGTAAAATACATTACAATTACATAATTTATATACATGAATACAAAAGAAGAAAAATTAGTTATAATATTTCAGATAAGTACTATTATGTTTAGATAACCAAGAATCATTTTCAATGAATACAATTGGCAAATAATTCTTAGTTATTACTAAACACCATATTTTGATTAATACAATATTCTCTATACTCAGACGCTTTTGAAATATAATTTGCAATATTCATTTGAACTTTTTTACTTTTTGAAGATAATAAGTTAATAAATCGAGAAATAGAAGGCCATGAAGTTGATATATATTGTGTACGTATGTTTCTATAATTCAAACATACAAGAAGAAAATGATATTCGGATTCTAAAACCTTTTGCGAACAAAAAATGCACGTTCTATTGCTCCGTTCGATTCCTAAATATCTACCCGTTTCGATGGCTAATTTGTGTCCAGAAATTCGAAAGAGTGTTAATTGTTTTCTTAGTTTGTCATTTTGAATATTTAGTAGATATGATTCAAGTTCAAAAGTAATCTTAAATTTGCGGTAATAATCAAGTTTTGGAGATGAATCAATAACTGCATGCCAATTTTGGATATAGTTGTCTCGAATTCTCTGTTTAACTAGTTTTATTGTTCCTGCAGATATGTTCTGTTCTAACCATAAGTTGCTCATACCTAATCTGTCTAAATACCGTTTCACTTTGGTCGACCACAAAGTATTATTGCTATTTGAAATAGAGCATTGCTTAAGGAAAACATCATGTAGTATTGAATTCTGATTATTTTTCATTTTTGACCAGAACTTAAGTGTACGTTCGATGCCTATAATCGATAACGGAAATCTCCCTAGTTCGCCTAGTACTGCTGCATTTGTTGTTTGTTGTTTAACGCCAAGGATATATTTGCAAAACTTAATATGTAATCTATCTATTTCAGAAAATTGATAAATACCTAAGACTTCGGAAGCATAAAGAAGAATAGGTGTTACCATACTGTCAAAAAGAAGTAATTTAGTTTTGATGTCGAACTTTATACGCTTAAATAGTATAAAAAGACCATTCATTGCTTTTAAGGCTTGTTCAGAAAGGGCTTTTGCAGCGCTATTTAAATTTCCATTCTTTGTAAATTTGATCCCAAGATAAGTGAAACTATCCACTACTTCAACTTTTTCATTATTGATAAACCAATCATAATTTAAGGATTGTCTCCCTTTTTCAAAAATACAAATTTTAGTCTTTTTCACATTTATGGTTAGGCCCCATGCTGTAGAATATACGTACAAACTATCTAAAAGGGACTGTAAACTAGACTTATCAGTTGTAAAAAGAGCAATATCGTCCGCAAACATCAACATATATATAGATAGAAGATTTAAATCAGATTCAGTGAGATTATTAAAATTCATATTCTCGCTTATGTCATTAACAAATAAAATGTATAAAATAGGTGAAAGAGGTTCCCCTTGTTTCAAACCTATCGAAACATCAAAGAACTCGGACAAATTGAAATCTGTAGATCTTACACATGAAGACAATTTATTATATATTGATTTTATGATATTTACAAACTTGGTGCTAATACCAAGTTTCAGTAGTTTTTGCAATAGATAGCTATGAGGAACAGTATCGAAACATCTTTTGTAGTCCACAAAAGCGCAAAATAATTTGCTTTTACTTGCTAGGATGTTTTGTATGATGCTATGGAGAATAAAAATGCAATCAACTGTGCTCTTTTTATCTCTGAAACCAAACTGGCAATCATTGATTATAGCTTCATTTTCACAAAAAGCATTAAGTCTATTCCTCAAACATAATGAGAATATTTTACCGAGAGCACATATTAATGTTATTCCCCTATAGTTAGAAGGGTCATCCGAGTCTCCCTTTTTGTAAATTGGAACTATTATTCCTTTCGTCCATAATTCTGGATATTCTCCGCTTTCATAGATATGGTTAAATATGGTTACTAAAAAAGGTGAAATAAATTCATTTGCATCTATAAAAAAATCTGGAACAATTTTATCGTATCCACTACTCTTATTACGCGCAAGATGCTTAATGGTATTCATAATCTCTGTTTGGTCAAATGGTTTATCTAAAAGATCTATGTTTATTTCAAAATCAGACGAATTATCATCACAAGAAGAGACGCCCTCATTTAAATTCATTTCGCTAAAATACTTTACAAAATCCTCTGCGGTTGGACCTGATGTAGATGATTTGCTATTTCGAAGTTTTTTAACATGTTTCCAAAATTTTTTCGGATTTGTTTTACATATAGAAGAAAAAATATTACCCTGTTTTACATTGTGTTTATATTTTGCTTTTTTCTTGGTAGATGCATATTGGTTTCTGCTGCGTAAAAAATCATGTCTACTGTTAACAGTAGGATTAGTTTTAAACAATCTTTTATATTTAAAAAAATCACGTTTAGCGTTTTTACAATTATTATCAAACCAAGCATTATGCTTGGTATTACTGGTATAGGAATGGGAAGCCTCGGCATTGTTATACCGGTAAGATTTTCCAAAAACTGAAAAGGAAATGTCATGAATCAATTCTGATAAATGATTAATACAATGATCAATAGAACAGTCATTATTTACAAAATCATTATGCAACATATCAAACGACTCACGTTTGCTTTCAAGTACGCACAACAGATCACTTTTCTTTTCACAGTCCCACACTATCTTCTGATAAAAAACAGATTCATGGCTATTTGTGTCATTTAAATCCGTATCCATAGAAAATACAATCGGACAATGATCAGAATGTTCCGTAAGGTCCTTCACTTCAAATGACTTAATCATATCAAAATTATGGTATCCCGTGATTAAATAATCAATCAAACTCGCTCCTGAAACACCACGTTTAACTGAATAGCATGTACATAAACCATCGTCTTTTCTACCGTTAACAATTTGTAAATCGTGCTCCTTACAGAGGGTGAGCAGTTTTAACCCAAACTTGTTTACAACTTTGTCATGTGATTTTCGAGGTGACAATGAACTAACGTTTTGCTCAGGTAAATCAATATAGTTGTGTAATTCCAAATTTTCAACAAAATCATCACGTTCGCTAACTCTACTATTCATATCTCCCGTTACGTAAATTTCACCCAAATCACAGTAGCTCCTTATGTCATCACTAATCTGTTCAAAGAAATCATAGTCAAATATATTTGATTCCACATTTTTATATACATTCGAATCTTCTGGAGGTATATACGTTACACAAAAAAATAAGTCATTATCAGCATTAAAGAGACTTTTGTGTAACCTAAACCATAAAATTCCATTATGATTCACTTTCAAAAGGTCAATTTTCCCACTTAACCATGTCTTGTAATATACTATAATACCACCACTAAATCTTTTAGCCTTTTTGTTCGATCTTGGTCTATGACAACTAAATTGATTGAAACCGTTAATGTTTATATTGGATCTTCCTGCATGCCATGTTTCTGTAAGCAAAAGCAGGTCGTACTCACTAACCAATTTAATGAAGTCAGTATCCTCAACCTTTGTCCGTAGACCGTTAACATTCCACTGTAAAACAGTAAGTTGCCGCTTGCTCGATTCTCATTTTCCGGTACCAGAGGTACCGGTATCTGTAGTAAAACCAGGTGGAGGGTTATTGACTGAGAACATCTGTCCGTTGATGTACAGTTTGTCATATGAGAGAACTGCTTTCTTGTTTTCCCTCTTGGCTTTGATCAGGGCTGGTACCAGTTGACGTCTACGCTCCTGTATTTCCCTCGGATACTGGTCACTGACCCGGTACTCACTCTCTCTTAATTTATCTATAGCTTCTTGTTTAACTCGCATTTTATCCTGGTAAAAGTTAAACTTTACTACAATCGGGCGTGTCTTGTCATTTCTAAAACCCCCTATTCTGTGGGCACGGTCAAGTTTTATATTTTTTGAATCCGTAATGCCTAATTTCGTCTCACAAAATTCTTGTATTTTGGAAAAGCAGTTTTCAATTTTTCTTTCCTCTATGGATTGACATTCATTAATGTTAAAAAATAACAGATTGTCTCGCATCGATCGTGTTTGTAAGTCGAGTAAATGTTCCTTCAGTTTCTCATTTTCTGATGACACAAAATGCATGTTTTTTGACAGATCGTCTGTAAGTTTGTTTATTCCCGTTAATTGGTTTGACATATTTGTTTGTGTAGCTTTGATTTCATCACATGTCGAGGAGTCGAATGCGCGACTAGCCTGTAATTCAGATAGTTGATTATTGGATTCGGTCCATTTTGTTTCAAGAGATGTGACTCGCTGTTCAACCACCGACATTTTAATGTTTATTTGAGAAACCTTGTTTTCTATACTATCTAATTGGTTTAATTTAGAATCCATTCCTCTCAATCTCTCGTCTAGTTGACCAAACATAGATTGTATACACTGTAATAAGGGTTGATTACTGCTCATATCATTTGTAATTTGCTGTGAGTTTGTATTCCACTGAGGGTACATACCCCCGGGTTGTTGGTACACAATGCCAGGTTGGGTGTTAAACAATACATTTTGACCCTGGGGAAGTTGAGTTTGAATCGGTATTGCTGCTGGGCTGGATTGATTTTGGAGTATTGTCGATACCGAAGGTGTTTGCTGTAGGTAACCATTTATAGTTGGACTAACTATTGGTGTTGTTAGATGAGAATTCATGTTCAATGGTTGTTGAATGTAAGATGATGATAACTGTTCTAACATAGTGTCATTATTATTTGGTCGTTTACCTGGAATGATGTTTAAGTCACTGTCCGGGGAGATCGAAGCTGGCCTTTTCTTGTTCTTTTTTCCTTTTCCTTTGTTCGAACCTCCCATCCGTAAAATTGAATTATCGTCTTTTATCGTGTAGAAACGATGAACAGTATATACACATCAGATATAATTTCACAATTACACATAAACGTGTTGCTCTGAAACAGTTTACGGTTTGTTTTTATTGTTTTATCCATTTTATATCAAATTAATCTTCCTGTTGAAAAATTCTCAACCGCCATTTCTCACGCATGCGCAAAACAGCCTACCTTGTGTAATTCAGTAAATACAATCCACTTAAAACTTGATAATTGATGTTTTATATTTGATAATTCAATTCGTGTTTTACACTTAAATGAGAAAGAGATATAGAGTCTATATATATATATATCGCGCGTTGTTGGGGAGGGGGGGGGGGGGGGGGTTGAGAGACGGGTGACGGACACACATGCATGTACACACACATAGAGGGAGACAGACAGTCAGAGAGAGAGAGAGAGATATCGCGCGTTGGGGTGGGGGGGGGGGGGGGGGGGGTCACACACACAGAAACCGGAGGGTGGGGGAGAGACAGACACACATGCATGTACACACACATAGAGGGAGACAGACAGTCAGAGAGAGAGAGATATATCGCGCGTTGGGGTGGGGGGTGGGGGGGTCACAGAAACCGGAGGGTGGGGGAGAGACAGACACACATGCATGTACACACACATAGAGGGAGACAGACAGTCAGAGAGAGAGAGAGAGAGAGAGAGAGAGAGAGAGAGAGAGAGAGAGAGAAAGATATTTGCATTCTGTTAAAAGAAAGAGAGAGGGATAAATATATTTGCATCTGTTATTCTAGTTATATGCTTTTTCCTTATTTTATATTATTGTAGTATTCATGTAGTCAACTATGTTTTAAAGACCAATGCAATTATTAAATGTTTTATAATATCCTATAAAGTTTTGACTTGCTGTGTTTTTTATTTATACACATTAATGGATTAAGTATAGATATCGTGTCAGGCGAAAACAGATCTCCAACTTTGAGCATCACATGAAGACGTACTGAAGAGTCTGGCGTAAATCATAGGAAGTCAACAGTTTGAAAACATTGTTCGAAAAGTAGCCCAACTTATCACTGTCATTATCACTATTATTGAGTTATTGATATTAAAATATCTTCGTCCTTTTGAAAACATTGAAAAACATAAGATAAATCGACTGACGTCGATGATATCACGGCGACAGTCCAGTAATTCGTTACTGCTTGTACAAGTAAAGACAATGTGTCTGCAGTCAACCAAAATCGCTGGGCAGGAATCGAACACAGAGCCCTGATCTTCAATCCAACATACAACTGAACGCTGATCGAGGAAATCAAACCTATATATATAGGCGTTATGTGACACTTATGCACGAAGGGGACATCTAGACGAAATTCTGTTAAAAAGGAAACTGTAATTTTCGGAAGTTTCTAGAAAGCTTCTAGGATTTATTAGCGAATACCCAATTGTTCCTGAGCGTCTCTCAATCAATTTGCAGTAGATGACTTTGGAAACATCTTGAAAAAATGTGGAAGATCTTTAGAAGTGAAAGTATAAATATTAAATCACAAAATTCAAAACATTGTGGCAAATCGAGACAAAGCTCATTGTGACAAGTGTTTCCCCTTTGTCACAGCGTTTTCACAAGTCGTCGATTATCAAATGATATGGGTTAATGCTCCATAAGTAGCGACCGTGTATGCATATTTGGACACAGGCGAAGGATATCCTTGGGAACAACACAAATTGTATCAACCAGCGTTTTTAGCTCACCTGTGCACGAAGTGCATGGTGAGCTATTGTGATCACATTTCGCCCGGCGTCCGTCCGTCGTGCGTCGTCAAAAATTGCCGTGTTAACACTCTACAGGCTACATTTTGCATCTGATATTCATGAAAGTTTATCAGAACATTCATCACCATCAAATTTTGGACAAGTTCCTAAAAAAGCATATACAATTACGAAAAGTAAAATTTGTGTTGGACTGAAAAGGGAATCAGTAGAAGTGCCCAACCTCAAGATGTATACCCCTACCCGCGCGCACCCCAAACAGAACATGTCGGGGAGGATCCTTCGTAAATGACCCAGATATCGCCATCCACCAGACACGCAATGAAAATTAATGTATGGTCAAAGGGAGAACACTCTGTAAATGTGATTGTTGGGAAATAGGTCTAAAAATAGATTTTTCACAATGTGCGTGTTGCTGTTTTAAAATAATGGATTTCTAAATGTATATAAATGGAATTAAAATTACATCAGGAATAAAATTACTGTAGAGGTAGGTAATTAAATATACTTTGACCCCATACAATGTATTGATTGCAGGTGTCTTGGTCTTGTAAGACAGTAGATTGTGAGTTTACAGATTGTCTGCAAACGGGGGAATTTAACAACGGTAAAAATAAACAGAAAATATGTTGGAGAGTCGTATTAGGGTATACTGGAATAGAGCTTCAATCACAGAGTGAATCCCACCAAATAAGTATGTAATCTATGATATATAATAAGGGTTATGACCAAACATAGTATTGTAGTAAAAAACACTAAGAGGGAATGGGTCGTATGACGTCATCACTTTGGAATGTGATTTTCCCACGGCTTAAAAATGTAAACTTTAGGTCAAAGGGAAGGAATTCATTTTCCATAGGCGACCATTATGGCATTATGGGTTATAGTTCGTTACTAGTAAATTAACACATATACATACCTATATCAAAATAAAGTTCATTCTTAGAACTACGAAAAAAGCAAAACAAACCCACTGTTCACCGTTTTTTGACAGAGCTAGGTGGTCAAATCGAAGGTGACCCTTATCCCGCACTGAATTTTACTTTCAATTTCAGAAAATACAGCATCTTCTGAAAATAGCTATTTAGAGTGTCACACAGGACGCCTTTGGAGCGAACATTTTTATTACAACCCGTGCAGAGTTTAATCTCGACCGATTCAATTGCTAATTTGCTTTAGTTTTATTATTATTATAACCTTTGGGAGGTAGATGTTTTTGAATCTCTTGTGCAAACAAAGCATTTAACTTGGTCACATTTACCGGTTGGCCATTTAGTGTTGCCAGACTTATTAAGTTATTTATATTTTCAGCATCATTATTCAAGAAAGTTTCTGGATTTTTCCCATTGACCATTAATTTACTGGTTGTAGTATAAATATTCAAGGTGTAAACCCCCTCTATCTTTATTATATGTTCAATCACATTACCCGCTCTATCCGTGTTAGTTTTAACCTCAGCGTTCGCATGATTGCTGTAATATATCAACGCAGCTTCCTTGGTGAGTTCAAACGTCGCCGCATCCGCTTCTATCACAATCCCCCCGAAGTAAGCGTGAATTCAAGGCACTCGACCCTCTTTGTTGCTCGAATTTTTTTTGCCAGACTTCTGGAAATGTTCAGCTCATAATTTTTCGTTGAGTTGTCGCTCACTCCGTCGCCTCCCATGACCCCCTCAATGCTCAGAGGTCTACTCATATTATAGACCCACCGGGACCATGAACCTCCCCAGGCCAGGGATCCACTGCACCGCACCAGCCAGACCAAAAGTTTACAGTTACAAAACAATGATGAATGTCTTTTTAAAATTAATTTAAAAGTAACTCAAGACAAACTATTATAGTTTTAAAACCATAAAATATCTTTCATGTAGTATAAAAACGGTCCATTAGTTGTTTGAAAACATTTAAAAGTCAAAGTTTGCAGAATTTCCAATATGGCGGCCACGGCACGTCGCCAAATTTTTGGAGGTCATTCAAATATCTGAGAAATTCCTACTACTTTCGAGACAAGGAGCAGCCGTAAGCTGTCGTACAAGTTTATGAACACCTTACCACCTTTACCCGTAGGTAAATTTTAAAATTCTAAGAATAGAGTTGTTTAAAAAGTTAAAAGGTTAAGAGCGTATAAAAGCACGTCCTTCCACCACCACTGCCACCAAAAATTTAGATTGAATAAGTAATATGTTGTTATCACACATATAACTCATAATGAAAATATATACATAATTATGTATATTAATGCTGAAATAAGGTTTTTTTCCACAGATCTTTAGAATTGTCTGAAAATACGCTTGTCATATGATTCCTTTGAAATTAAGAAATTACATTTCAACAAATGCATTTAATTAACCCTTTCCTACATACAACAATTCTGCAGCAGATGACTTTGAAAACAATTTGACAAAAATCTCCATAAATGCGAGTTTAACTATTAAATAGAGTTGAAAACATAGTGGCAAAAGGAGAAAATGCTCATTTTGAGCAATTTTGTCACAATGTTTTCAAAAGTCGTCTTCTGCAGAGGCGTCAGAAAGCGGTTGTATGTGGGAAAGGATTAACAACTACAACAGTACAAGTCAGTCAAGTAGTAATGTTTTGTGCAAATAAACTGTCTGAGAACTGTTAATTCAGTGATCAATGAACATCAGAGACCTTAATATACGTTAAAAAAATGCATTTATATAATCTCTAACACATGAACTTAATAGATAAATGAATAAAACATTTCAGTGTCATTATTATTTTTCACTCACAGAAGTTTCATTCAAAACTGGCATGAACCATACAGCATCATTATTGGATATCCTACTGCAAAATGATCAGACTAAATGCACAAAATCACATATTCAATGATGACTACAAAAATAATGCAAATCACTGTAAATAAAATTATTAAGAGGAGTTGAAACCATTGTGGCAAAAGTAGAAATTGCCTACGACAAGCAATTTCTCCTTTTGTCACAATGTTTTCGATTGTCGTCTGTATGCGGGAAATGGTTACAGCAGAACCCTTTCCGTGATAATATAACAGTTTGAATATTGAAAAATTGTTGAAAATGGAGCTATTGCTGACAATGTGCAATTTCTCCCTTTCACACAATACTTTCAAACACGTTTCAAATTAATTCTTTTCATATTTAAACGTTTTACTATGGACATTCTTTAACACTTTCTCCTTTCCGGACCAATTTTGAATAACATGCTAGAGATGAATGATAACGAGCAATTTCGCCATACATCAAGGGGAAAAATATATAGTTTATAATGGCTTTGTGGAAAAAGAGGAATTGGGTCTCGATAAACAATTCTGCAGCCGTCTGCTGCACATGCGTCAAAAGCGACTTTAAGCGGAAAAGGGTCAAACCGTTTCCGTTATAGCTACTTAGTTACATACGAATGTTGAAAGTATATTTGCCAACGGAGCAATTGCCGACAATGAGCAATTCCTCCTTTCCAAACAATGCTTTAAAACATGAATCAATTTTTTTATATTACCTAGATAACGAAAATATTTGTTATACAGTTATTATTTTAACCTTTGCCCCTTTTAGACACATTTGACTAACCTTAACAGGTGAATGATAATCAGCAAGTTTGTCTTTTTCCACAATGTTTTAATCACTATTTAAAATAATACTTTTATTAATTCAGGTCAATATTTTAGTCTTAGTTAAATGTTGTTTGCTGTATATTTAGTCTATGTGACATGTTATTACATAATCCGTCCAAAGAGAGAGGTCCTACTGTGTATACATGCCATGAAAGAATGGTACTAACGGTCTCACCGCTACTGGGGAATTGTGGTAAAACAGGTCGCGTTTTGTGTTGAATATTCTCATGTGTCGCTGTATGTCCACCCAACTAGGAAATAGAAATTAAATCTACAAATTAGAGATAAGTTAATTTCAACAATGATTGATTGGGGTTTAACGCCGTTTTTAACATTTCCTAAGTTATATCACGGCGGCCAGTTCACCTACAAATGTGATTCCTGGTTTTCTCACACCAGTACTCCACACAAAAATCTTCCCAACCAACTGGGTACTTTTTAGTCCCCTACCGGCGTGCCGAAGGGGACTATTAGGTTTGCACTCCGTCCGTCAGTCCGTCAGTCCGTCAGTCAGTCCATCTGTCAGTCAGTCAGTCCGGCAAATCAGTTTTCCGCACTTTTTTTCTACATGCTTTGAGGTATTGAGCTGAAATTTTGTATATGCCTTTGTAATCATGTGTCACAGATCAAGTTCACGTTTCCTGGGATTTCGTCAATTTTTTAATGAGTTATGCCCCTTTTTGGACTTAGAATATTCGTTTTCCGCATTTTTTTTCTACATGCTTTGAGGTATTGAGCTGAAATTTTGTATATGCCTCTGTAATCATGTGTCACAGATCAAGTTCGCGTTTCATGGGATTTTTTTATGAGTTATGCCCCTTTTTGGACTTAGAATATTAATAAGTCAAAACGTGCAAACCGGTAGGGGATTATGGTATTGCTTGCAATCCTACAGTTACTTGTTCACATAGACTTAGCCCATTTATGAAAGTCGCATTGACTTTTGTCAAACGTCAGAAAGAAAGTTGGTCGAAAATGTCAACATACACACGAGTTATAACCGCAAGGTCATTATTTATTTTATAATTGAGGGGCTTCTAGTGATTTTTGGACTAAAATTATAATGTATATGCAGTTGCGTTAATTGAAGACTCGACGTCTGTCAACGTGTAATCTAGTCCTAGACGTATCTGTTGACAAATAAACTAGAAATATAGTCTAAATATGTTTTTGTAAATTAACCTTGTACGGTCCCGTTTCGGAGATACAATTAATTTGCAAATACTTTACAAATACCATAATCTAAGCTTTCCTAAGCACAGACGTGTTTCGACGCATCGAACCAGTCTTCCGTAATCAATACTTTATAAGTTGTCTCTGTCTGTAAAGCTTGGAGGTATAGTCCGCCGTCCGGCCGGCTGTCTGCCTGAATGTGCATTCGTCCGTCCGTCATGGATTGCATGTATTGGTCAAAACGTTGTTTCTGTATGGCAGATTAATTTCAAAGTGGTCACACTTATACCGTGTGATCAGGAAAACGGCAATATACTAGGTACATAACTCTCGACTCTTATTTTAGTTATCTCCATTTTTCCTTATTTAGTTCAGCGATTGTCTCAATTAATTTCCATTGTATCCATTTCAAACTTGGTTTGTAGGTAACTTATGACCTACAGATTTGGAGTGTGTATATTTTTGTCTTTCCATGATCTCACTTATTATATGACTTTCGCATGTAACACATGCGTTCCGTGAAAAGCCCTTGTTTCGTTAATGAGTGCTTCCCAAGCATTGTACTTTGTCCGGAGCGACTGACTGTCTGTCCATCTTTCTGTTCATCCATCCGTCTGTCTGTCCGTTAAAGTTTGCATTAATGGGTCAACAATTTGTTTCTGTTTCGCGGATCCATTTCAAAGTCGTCACACGTATACATTGGGATTAGGAGATCGATACAATATTTTGAACACAAATCTGATCTGTTTTTTTCAGGTGTGAAACTCATTTTTTCATTTCTTCGGTTATTGTCTCAATAGATGTTTCAGCGCTTTGATTGAATTTGTACTGGTTATGAGGAGATCTTGGCCAGTGTGAGACAATTGCAAAACATATGAGGTGGGACTGCATCAATGTCGCCTGAAGACACAAAACTAACACATGAACAGCAGATTCTGTGCCATTTTACAAAATTTCATAGAGCATCAGCCAATTTATTTGTGCAAGTTCGGCTTCTCCTTTGATTTGCCTAATGTCATTTAACACAATGAGTGAAAAATACATATAATGTAAGTGTGTGTATTATATAATGAGAAACTGCATCTACAGAAATTAACTTGACCCTTCAGAAATTAACTTCATGGCCCCAGATAAGATCAAAGAGGGCCAATTAGTGATGGCGAGGGTCTCAGCTCATGTTAACAGTTATAAGTGATTTACTAGCTGATAAGCCCTTGCTGAATCTCAGTAGGCCTCTGGTATAAATGCGTAGGACTGTAAGGTGGCATTTATAACACAGTTCAATGAAAGAAGTCCAAGACTTTCGGTTTCTCGTTTTATCATCTGTCATTATTGGTCTCGTATGCAGGATAATAACAAAATGAAAAATGAGCATACGCGATGTTTTTATTGAAGGACTAAGTTGAAAACTGATTTTTAGCTCGCCAGTAAGAAGTACAGGAGAGCTTATGTGTTACCCCCGGCGTCGGCGGTGGCGTAGACACCTAGGTTTAAGGTTTGTGTTTTAGGTTTTCATTTGGGTTTTAAGGGTTTATACCTTTAGGAACCATTTGTCATCCATCTACGCACACCACTACATCCGTCCTGACCCTGGGTCAAGGTCAAGGTAATTTCTACTTGGTTCAGTTACAAGGTTTAAGGTTTGCGTTTAACGTTTAACATATCACTCTGCATTCACTATTATGACATTGATTGCTTTCATATTTAGTTTATACATTTAGGAACTATTGGTCATCCATCTACGCACACCACTACACCCGTTCTGACCCTGGGTCAAGGTCAAGGTCATTTCTACTTGGTTCAGTTACAAGGTTTAAGGTTTGCGTTTAACGTTTAACATATCACTCTGCATTCACTATTATGACATTGATTGCTTTCATATTTAGTTTATACATTTAGGAACTATTGGTCATCCATCTACGCACACCACTACACCCGTTCTGACCCTGGGTCAAGGTCAAGGTCATTTCTACTTGGTTCAGCTACAAGGTTTAAGGTTTGCGTTTAACGTTTAACATATCACTCTGCATTCACTATTATGACATTGATTGCTTTCATATTTAGTTTATACATTTAGGAACTATTGGTCATCCATCTACACACACCACTACACCCGTCCTGACCCTGGGTCAAGGTCAAGTTATATCAAAGTTATTGCCCCTTTTCTGTCAAAAAATCTAACTTTTTCGTCACGTTTTCAAATAACTTTTTTTCTACTCAAAGGATTAGATTGAAACTTCTGACAAATGTTTATATCAATGTGTGTGATTTGTTCACAAAAGGGGGATAATCCAAATAATTTTATATCAGAGTTATTGCCCCTTTTCTGTCAAAAAATTAAATTTTCAAATAACTTTTTTCCTACCCGAAGGATTGGATTGAAACTTCTGACAAATGTTACTTTTTTTTTTATTCGACGTCTGTCTGTCTATTTTTTTTTTATCCGGCGTCTGTCTGTCTGTCCGTCACACTTTTTTCGTCACGTTTTCAAATAACTTTTGTTCTACTCAAAGGATTAGATTGAAACTTCTGACAAATGTTTTTATCAATGTGTGTGATTGGTTCACAAAAGGGCGATAATCCAAATAATTTTATATCAGAGTTATTGCCCCTTTTCTGTCAAAAATTTAAATTTTCAAATAACTTTTTTTCTACTCAAAGGATTGGATTGAAACTTCTGACAAATGTTTATATCAATGTGTATGATGGGTTCACAAAAAGGGGGATAATCCAAATATTTTTATAGCAGAGTTATTGGCCCTTTTCTGTCAAAAATTTAATCTACTCAAAGGATTGGATTGAAACTTCTGACAAATGTTTATATCAATGTGTATGATGGGTTCACAAAAGGGGGATAATCCAAATATTTTTATATCAGAGTTATTGCCCCTTTTCTGTCAAATATTCAAATTACTTTTTTTCTGCTCAAAGGATTGGATTGAAACTTCTGACAAATGTTTTTATCAATTTTTGTGATGGGTTCACAAAAGGGGGATAATCCAAATATTTTTTATATCAGAGTTATTGCCCCTTTTCTATCAAAAATTTAAATTTTCTGACAAGGCGCCGGCAGGTGACACACGTGCTCCGGGGAGCACTCCATTCTAGTTGAACTTAGAATTTTTGTCAAAAGTATTGAAAAGGTGTATTATCTTGCAATAGGTGATACTGTGCGACTTTACCTAATACTTTAAGGGTCCTTCTGAGATAAACTGCAACATTCATGGACAATCATGAATACCAAATTTTCAAATCCATTTTTTTGTAATAATTGCTGTTTAGAAATCTAGTTCAATTATTTAATTTTGCTAATTTGGACATTAAAAGATAGTTATTACACATTTAAGCACAAATTTGGATTTTTTTCTGTGGCGACCGAGCCGTTATGGATGTTACCTTGACACCACTGAAAATGATGAAACATATCGGTAAACAAAACAAAATCACCCCAAAGTGCTATTGATTCTGTTATTCCTAAACAGATGAACAAATCAGAAAATAACTTCCTTTGTTATAAGTAATACATATACAAAAAAAATGAATATTGACATCATGTTACGGACGTTACTGAAAATAGAAAACTTTTCTTTGTTTAAATATGTCAAAGTGACTTTTATTTTCCATTATGCATTTACAAAACTTTGGTGAAAGTATAAAGCTCAGTTGGCCAAGATCTTAGTATGTTTCCCATTGTGAAATATGGATCTTTATTATCTGAATCGTTATGGACGTTACCATTGACATTTTGACACATGCATCAAATAACGTCCATTCAACCATGTCAAGCGGTAACGTCCATATCATTTCTTAACGACTCCCCACCAAGTTACAAGTATTTTAGTATTAATTACAATGCTGTAATATGTAATACTAAATATTTGTAACTTTGTGAGAGACTGAGAGTGCTAAGTAGCTTTTAACTTGCTTTTAAATCATTATAAAATTTGTAAATATTATGTTTTGTGTGTGTACAATCAATGCCTTAACCCACCTTGTGCTCAACTCTTGCACACGTTTATTAAAACTGTAATCAATGCCTTAACCCACCTTGTACTCAACTCTTGCACACTTTTATTAAAACTGCAATCAATGCCCTAACCCACCTTGTGCTCAACTCTTGCACACTTTTATTAAAACTGTAGCTGTAGATTAATGTACCTTATCCCGTTCCTGTACTAATCTCATACACTTGTGTGGATGTTGTGGTTTGGTTATAATGTAGTACTAGTTAATCATTCATATTGATAGAGAAAATGTTGTATAAATTTCTGGTTGGGTTTTTTGTATTCACCATAAAAGTATATGTATATCTTGTTTCAATAACAATGGTTTTACTAAAAGCTTACAGTGAATTCAAAACATGCAATAGAAGTACTTAGCAGTCCCAAGTCTGTATAAAAAGCGGGAGGGAGGCATTATGTTAAATGCAAAATTAATAAGAAGATAATTGTACTATTTTGTTGTTTTGACTTAAATATGACATATGTGAGGATATCCATACTAATGAGTGTATTAAGTGTGACATTAATTACCAATTTTCAAATCAGTTCAAGACTAGTTTGCTTGACTTAAATCAAAAGATAAATATATCAACTTGTAGAAAATAGTAACAGGAAGATAAAATGAAACATATTTATTGAAAAGTATTTTTTTATTATAATTATTAATATTATTAAATGTTATTATCATCTTTGTGTTGTTTTGTTGTAGCTGAATGTCATCATTCACCATATTCCATTGAATACCCAAGAGTGCTTTGTAATGCATAGAATATATACACTTCTGGAGGACCATGTTATTTAAGCTTCCAAATGATCATATGTTTATAAATGATCCTGAAATGAGTAATAAATTCTAGATCCTGAACAAGTTATTGATGGAGTATCGAGGCATTTATTGATGTCAGAGTACACTATGAAATGGCGTTCATCGTTCAGTATCCATGATCTTTTGCACTTCCTAAAGTAATGAACCCATATCCCCAGCAGCGAATCAGTCTCGGCATCAACAACCTGAAAAATTCAGAAGTGAACTTTTTATAGGTTTATCAAAATTACATTCATATATGCACTAGGCCTATTAGGCGTTTCAAATTCTAATTCATTTATCATAAAATTTATAAAGATAATATATCTAAATCCTCTAAATTTATAACAATACACTAGTCTTGATATTTACATTTAATTATTAAAATCTGTAAATATGCCGCTATTGTAAATAGTTGTTGTACATTTGAATATATGATGATTTCAATGTGAGATTTCCTAGAAAACTTATTTTCTCATTCTGTATATATATAATTGTATATATATTAGCATACATGTACATACTCATATTGTTTCAACCAAAAGTAGACTTGGAACCTTGGTTATCAGAGTGGACCCAGATTTGACCAGCCTGCATGAGTGCAATTCAAGAATTTGGTCAGAGCCAGTTTCTGACAGTCATGTATGATTTGAAAACATCTATGAACAAAAATCAAAGTATTGCTTATGAAGCAGGTTTAGACAAGGAGAAACAACCAACTCAATAGGGTTCAACCCTTTCTCTCATACAGACGCCTATTAAGCCTTTGCATTTATTGTGGCAAAATGAGAAATTGCTCATAATGCTTCCTGAAGACTTAACCAGTACTCAACCCAAAGGCAGAACCCACTTATAATAGTATATGAACCAGATTCATTTGGCCTTTAACCCTTTCCCTCATATTGACGCTTTTTGACGCCTAGGCAGCAGACAGCTTTTTGCAAACATTGTGACAAAAGAAGAAATTGCTCAAAATTTCTCCTTGAATGTACAATGAAAAATGTGGATCATGTTCAAACCCCAAGGTCACATTTCGCATGACATGGTAATATGAAAATCAGTAATACAATTAATGAACAAGAACATTAAATCAAAATCAAAAATTAAGAACATGAAAATAAGAACTTTCAAAAGAAACACCAACATTTTGATTAAGTATTGTGAAAACATATGTATCCATTGGGTACTCATTTTGTAGATTTACATTTAGGAGAACTTTGTATTTTTGCCTTTCACTTATTATTACTGGTATAAATCCATAAATCCAAGTTGCAAAAATATGCCTTTTTTTATCATACCCATGAATATAAATGCTTTCACATTTGACTGTCAAATAGTAACATACATTTCAATATCACTTGTTCAAACATCCATTTCAAACGTATTTATAAAAATCATTGGTCAGACATGAAAAGAAAATACAATAGTTCTACATCGAGATTTACGAAAACCGATCACCTCTCTGAGAATTGTTACTCAGCAAAATTAGTTATGGACGTAACCAAACGACAATTTCACTCGTCATCAATAACGTCTAAACACTTTTTGTTGCGTCAAAAATTACGTACATAAATGAAACAATAATAAACTCGGTCATTATGAAAGTGTTCGAAGTTCTAATCGTTCCTTTAAAAAAATACAAATGCGAGCGACATAAAATGCATAAATATATGTGACAATTCATATTGTTTGCATTATCATGAAGCACTAATGTTGAGTACGTAATTTGACATATAATTTTCAGTCTAATAATGTCAAAAGTTCACATCCGTTTATGTTTTCAACTGAATTTACATCGATCGGTAGTTTACAAGTCTGTAGATACGTGTTGCGTACACAAATCCTTTAACCAGCATAAATTAATTATTAATAAACATTTAATTATGCATCATTTGTGCTCCCAAACTGTTATTATGTTTGGTTATGGACGTGAGTTCCTGCAGAAGTCATGACCGACAACACTTACCTCCATTTTGCAGTCGCCAGAAATGCGTGGTCTTCACAAAAACTGATGACGTAGTACACGCATTTATTACGAACACAAACGGCATTCGGCCCTCGCTGTATACGACCCACAGCGTGATTTAACCGGCATAGTTATGGACGTCACTTTTTGACCGACAACCGTCGTATGTTCTACAACACTTGTGAGAACGTTAATTCAAGTTTTTTCATGCTTTTGAAGGGTTTTCATTGCTAAAAATGGTTTTAAATAGCACACTGCTTTATATGTTGTAAGCATAGTAGCGTTAGAAATCATATGAAAAACAACATAAAATGTTCGTTATTTTGACCGACAGGGTAACGTACGTACAATATTTTTCAAAGTCTAATAAATATTTAAGAACACATAAAAAACAAAGAATAAGTTTATTTAATGTCTAAAACATTTATTGTCAACAGTTTAATAACAGAAAAAAATGGAAAATGCACATCATTAGTCATATTTTCACATTTCAAATTTCCAGCTGATTTTGTCACAAAAAACGTCCAAAAATAAGGGTGTTTTTGAGAATGAAAAATTAAAAAAAATAAGAAGATGACCAGTAAACAATCTGAAATTGTTTATTATATCATTTCAATGTATTTTCTTCAAATTAAATCTTCCATTTTAATTTTGTTTGTTTTCAATGATGTAGAATCTTTTATCAGAATGACCTTATATAGGGTGTTGCAGTTTATCTCAGAAGGACCCATAACTGTTCTGAAGTAGGCCCTGATATACGATGGCCCTGATAGGCGAGCTATATTGTCCTCCGACAACTCTTGTTTGTTTCCTGGGACACTCCAACTTTTATTCTCTCATTATTTCTCATAATATCCATACTGGTTTGATAAAAAGAGTTTTCCTGTATCAAGGAGTGCCAGAATTGTAGGAAAATGACTGGAAGTCACACTCTCAGTCCATATTATGGAAAGAATTGGCCACAAAAGTGGTCTGAAACAGGGTGAAAAAAGTAGAACAGAAAGAGCAATTTAACCCTTTATAAGTTTATTCCAAAAAAGTATACCCATCAAAAACGCAGGGGGTTAGTGTAAAATTGAAGAGCTGCTAATTCTCTCAAAACAATAGGCAATCTGTGGATGCAGTCAGAAATACCACGTTACCATGCAGCTCCTTTTCAAGCAATTTTGGACGCGAAAGCTGGTATTCAAATTTACATCTAAATTCATGCCTAGCTGAGACTGCAACCAGTGTTGTCAAACCGGAAGGAGAAGTGGGTTTTTAAAACTGAAAAATTCAATCCCATGCTTAGAGCTTACTATGTGAAAAGTAAGCTCTAAGCATGGGATTGAATTTTTTTATAAACATCAAAATCAACCATTTACCCAAAAATGTACCCAAAACTTACTATTTGTCATTATTTCTATTTTTGGCCCTGGCCAAAATCCAAATATCCCGAAAGCTAGTGTTATGTGTCACCTAAAAGCAAACACTATTTTGGGGGTATAGTAGGTTCTACGAATACCTTGTTATCGTGAATACCAAGGTAAACACAAAACTGGTGTTTTCTAAGTTGCGCGCGCGCAACCGGATATCGTATGATTCCATCAGGAAACCCCGTTATCACGACTTTCAAATGCTACAATTTTTATCCCCCGCTTTTTTTTGTCCGTCGGTCTGTCTGACACACTTCGTTTCCGTGCAATAACTGCCACAAATGTGCACAAGGTTAAATGCCTTACGGCTAGGCCAAGTTCGATCGTCACTTTCGGCGGACTTTATTCAGTGGAGTTATGGCCCCTTAATTAACAAAAATTGTGGTTTGTTGCTGTTTTTAGCTCACCTGAGCTTTGCTCAAGGTGAGTTATTGTGATCGCCTTTTGTCCGTCGTGCGGCGTGCGTCGTGCGTCAACTTCTTCTCCTCAGTAACCAGTGGGTCAATTTGGATGAAACTTCACAGAAAGCATCCTCTCAATGACCTCACCAGAATTCCTTCAAATTTTTGGTATCCATGCAAAATTCTGGTTTCCATGGCAACGAAACAAAAACAACTTCAAAATTCTTCTTCTCCCAAACTGCTTGGTAGATTTTCAAATAATTTTGTAGAAATGTTCCTTGGATGACCCTCTATCAGATTCCTTCAAGCCGTGTTGATTGGTTGAAAAACATGGCCGCCAGGGGGGGCGGGGCTATTTTGCCTTATATGGCTATAGTGAAAACTTAAAAAATCTTCTCCTCCGAAAGTGTAAGGCCGATTTTCAAATAATTTTGTAGAAATGTTCCTTGGGTGATCCTCTATCAGATTCCTTCAAGCCATGTTGATTGGTCGAAAAACATGGCCGCCAGGGGGGGGCGGGCTATTTTGCCTTATATGGCTATAGTGCAAACTTAAAAAATCTTCTCCACCAGAAGTGTCAGGCCGATTTTCAAATAATTTTGTAGAAATGTTCCTTGGGTGATCCTCTATCAGATTCCTTCAAGCCATGTTGATTGGTCAAAAAACATGGCCGCCAGGTGGCGGGGCTATTTTGCCTTTTATGGCTATAGTGAAAACTTAAAAAATCTTCTCCTCCATAAGTGTCAGGCCGATTTTCAAATAATTTTGTAGAAATGTTCCTAGGGTGACCCTCTATCAGATTCCTTCAAGCAATGTTGATTGGTCGAAAAACATGGCTGCCAGGGGGCGGGGGCTATTTTGCCGTATATGGCCAAAGTGAAAACTTAAAAAATCTTCCAACATCTTCTCCTCAGTAACCAGTGAGTCAATTGGGATGAAACTTCACAGAAAGCATCCTCTCAATGAATTCACCAGAATTCCTTCAAATTTTTGGGATCCATGCAGAATTCTGGTTTCCATGGCAACGAAATGAAAAAAAAATCAAAATTCTTCATCTCCCAAACTGCTTGGCAGATTTTCAAATAATTTTGTAGAAATGTTCCTTGGATGACCCTCTACCAGATTCCTTCAAGCCATGTTGATTGGTCGAAAAACACGGCCGCCAGGGGGGCGGGGCTATTTTGCCTTATATGGCTATAGTGCAAACTTAAAAAATCTTCTCCTCCAAAAGTGTCAGGCCGATTTTCAAATAATTTTGTAGAAATGTTCCTAGGGTGACCCTCTATCAGATTCCTTCAAGCCAAGTTGATTGGTTGGAAACTATGCCCGCCAGATGCGGGGCTTATAAATATAGCTAAAGTGAAAAAAAAATCAGGTGAGCGATTCCAGGGCCATCATGGCCCTCTTGTTTTTCAAACTTGGTAACAGCGTAAAATGCCTTAAGGACTAGGCCAAGTTCTATCGTCACTTTCTTCGGCTGACTTTATTCGGTGTCCACGAGTTATGGCCCCTTGATTAACAAAAAATGTTGTTTGTTGCTGTTTCTGTGCAATTACTGCCACAAATGTGAACCGTTTTTAGCTCACCTGTGCACGAAGTGCTCAAGGTGAGTTATTGTGATGGCCTTTTGTCCGGCGTCTATCGTCCGTCAACTTTTTCTCCTCAATAACCATGCAGTGGGTCAATTGGGAAGAAACTTCACAGGAAGCATCCCCACATTGACCTCACCAGAATTCCTTCAATTTTTTGGGATCCATGCATAATTCTGGTTTCCATGGCAACGAAATGATTTTTTTTTAAAAAATCTTCTTCTCCAAAACTGGTTGGCAGATTATCAAATAATTTTGTAGAAATGTTCCTTGGTTGACCCTCTATCAGATTCCTTCAAGCCATATTGATTGGTCAAAAAACATGGTCGCCAAGGGGCGGGGCTATTTTGCCTTATATGGCTATAGTGAAAACTTAAAAAATCTTCTCCTGAAAGTGTCAGGCCGATTTTCAAATAATTTTGTAAAAATGTTCCTTGGATGACCCTCTATCAGATTCCTTCAAGCCATGTTGATTGGTCGAAAAACATGGCCGCCATGGGGGCGGGCTATTTTGCCTTATGGCTTATAATAGAGAAAACTTAAAAAATCTTCTTCTCCGAAAGTGTCAGGCCGATTTTCAAATAATTTTGTAGAAATGATCCTTAAGTGATCCTCTATCAGATTCCTTCAAGCCATGTTGATTGGTCGAAAAACATGGCTGCCAGTCGGCAGGGCTATTTTGCCTTATATGGCTATAGTGAAAACTTAAAAGATCTTCTTCTCCGAAACTGGTTGGCAGATTTTCAAATAATTTTCAAATAATTTTGTAGAAATGCTCCTTGGATCACCCTCTATCAGATTCCTTCAAGCCATGTTGAATGGTCGAAAAACATGGCCGCCAGGAGGGGCGGGGCTATTTTGCCTTTAATATGGCTATAGTGAAAACTTAAAAAAATCTTCTTCTCCAAAAGTGTCAAATAATTTTGTAGAAATGTTCCTTGGATGACCCTCTATCCGATTCCTTCAAGCCATCATGGCCCTCTTGTTTTTCAAACTTGGTAACAAGGTTAAATGCCTTTCGGCAGACTTTATTCCTACAATATTTCCTGCAAGCGGGGGATATAAATTTCATGAATTTGCTAGTTTATTCAAACAGTCAATATTCTCAGAAATTACAACACATCATGATTGTTACCCATAATTAAAAGAAAATCCTACATGCCCTGACCCCTCACAAACAGAATCGTCTTTTTTCAGCTCACCTATGCAAGAAGTGCAAGGTGAGCTATTGTGATCACATTTTGTCCGGCGTCCGTCGTGTGTCGTGCGTCGTCAACATCTCAGCTTGTTAAAACTCTACAGGCTACATTTTGCATCCAATCTTCATGAAAGTGTATCAGAACATTCAGCTCCATCAAATCTTGGACAAGTTCGAAACTGGGCCATATGAGGTCAAAAACGAGGTCACTAGGTCAAATTTAAGGGAAATCTTGTTAACACTCTGGAGGCCACATTTTCAACTTGAGCATGTTGAAACTATATCAGAATGTTTGTCTTGATGATATGTAAGTCAAGTTCGAATATGGGTCATGTCAGGTCAAAAAGTAGGTCACTAGGTCAAATTGAAGGAAAATCTTGTTAACACTCTATAGGCCGCAATTTTTGCTTCAGCAGATTGAATGTTGAGCTTTATGAAATCTAGGCCAAGTTCGAATATGGGTCATGCCGGTTCAAAAACTAGGTCACTAGGCCAAATTGAAGTGTAATCTTGTTAACACTTGAAATTTGGTCAGAATGTTTGTCTAAATGATATCTAGGCCAAGTTCGAATATGGGTCATGCCGGGTTAAAAACTAGGTCACTAGGCCAAATTGAAGGGTAATCTTGTTAACCCTCTTGATATTGCATTTTTAACTTGAGCATGATGAAACTTTATCAGAATGTTTTTCTTGTAAAGTTAAGTTCGATCATGGGTCATGTTGGGTCAAAAAATAGGTCACTGCTTTATTTGCTTTAGAAGTTTGAAATTTTGTCAGCATGTTTGTCTTAAAGATATCTAGGTCAAGTTCAAATATAGGTCATATTGGGTCAGAAACTAGGTCACTAGGCCAAATTGAAGGAACGTCTTGTTAACTCTGTAGAAGAAGCATTTTTTGCAACAGCAGCTTGACATTTAATGAGAATGTTTATCTAAATGATATCTAAGCCAAGTTCGAATATGGGTCATGTATGATATAGGGTCAAAAACTAGATCACTAGGCCAAATTGAAGGAAAATCTTGTTAACACTTTGGTTGCCGCATTTTTTGCTTCAGCAGCTTGAAATTTGGTCCGTATGTTTGTCTGAATTATATCTTGGTCAAGTTCGAATATGGGTCATATTGGGTTAGTAAAGGAAAATATTGTTCAAACTCCGGAGGCCGTATTTTTACCTTGAGCAAGTTGAAATTTGTCAGAATGTTGTCTTGATATTATCTAGTCCATGTTGGAATATGGGTCATATCAGGTAAAAAAGATATAGATCACTAGGCCAAATGAATGAAAATCTTGTTAACACTGTGGAGGTTGCATTCAGAATAATAATGTCTTGATGTGTTTTGCATTGCAGTACATTGTATAATTAAGGTGAGCGATCCAGGGCAATCATGGCCCTCTTGTTTAATAGAAAACCTGTTGTTGATTTTTTCTTTCACATTTCAACAGGTTGTCTATTAACTGTTTATGACATCATAGGAATTTTAAGTCACATGATTACATTCCGTGAAGTTTTCTCGACTATAGAAAACATGGAAGAAATTTTAACATATACTATTTTTAAACTTCTAAATCATATACTGTGTTACAAAAATTAAGGATGTCATTATAAGGACTAAAAATATAACAAAGAAATGGGTCATTTTTGGAAAATATGATTAAATTGTGCCAATAAGAAAATTTAACAAATTGATTCTGAAAATATCGTGTAAATATAAAGTTCATAGTTTGGAACAGTTAATAAATTAACATTTCAATTAGATATAACTGTTTTAGTGACAAATGTTTTATAGGATAATCATTTTTAGCTCGACTATTCGAAGAATATGAGAGCTATACTACTCACCCTGGCGTCGGCGTCCACGTCACACTTTGGTTAAGGTTTTGCATGCAAGTTCTTAAATACTACATGTATTGCATTGAAACTTTCTACAACCCTACCAAACTATCACACAAATGTAGATTATCAAGTTAGATAACTCTGTCCTGCATTATATGCAAGTTATGGCCCTTTTTATGCCCCCGGAATCATAGATTCGGTGGGCATATAGTTGTTGGCCTGTCTGCACGTCTGTCTGTCTGTCTGCACGAAAAAAACTTTAACCTTGAGCACTACTTTTGAACCATAACAGGTACGGCTACCATATTTCACATGTGTATTCCTTGTGACATGACCTTTCTGTCAGTACCAACATTTTTGACCTTGCGACCTTGACCTTTGACCTAGATGTTGCCATTCTCGAAAAAAACTTTAACCTTGGCCATTACTTTTGAACCATAACAGGTACGGCTACCATATTTCACATGTGTATTCCTTGTGACATGACCTTTCTGTCAGTACCAACATTTTTGACCTTGCGACTTTGACCTTTGACCTAGATGTTGCCATTCTCGAAAAAAACCTTTAACCTTGGCCATTACTTTTGAACCATAACAGGTACGGCTACCATATTTCACATACATGTGTATTCCTTGTGACATGACCTTTCTGTCAGTACCAACATTTTTGAACTTGCGACCTTGACCTTTGACCTAGATGTTGCCATTCTAAAAAAAAACTTTAACCTTGACCACTACTTTTGAACCATAACAGGTACGGCTACCATATTTCACATGCGTATACCTTGTGACATGACCTTTCTGTCAGTACCAACAATGCCATTCTCGAAAAAAAACTTTAACCTTGGCCATTACTTTTGAACCATAACAGGTACGGCTACCATATTTCACATGTGTATTCCTTGTGACATGACCTTTCTGTCAGTACCAACATGTTTGACCTTGCGACCTTGACCTTTGACCTAGATGTTGCCATTCTAAAAAAAAAACATTTAACCTTGACCACTTCTTTTGAACCATAACAGGTACGGCTACCATATTTCACATGCGTATACCTTTTGACATAACCTTTCTGTCAGTACCAACAATTTTCACCTTGCGACCTTGACCTTTGACCTACATGTTGCCATTCTCGGAAAAAAACTTTAACCTTGACCACTTTTGAACCATAACAGGTACGGCTACCATATTTCACATGTGTATACCTTGTGACATGACCTTTCTGTCAATACCAAAATTGTTCACCTTGCGATCTTGACCTTTGACCTAGATGTTGCCATTCTCGAAAAAAACTTTAACTTTGACCACTACTTTTGAACCATAACAGGTACGGCTACCATATTTCACATGTGTATTCCTTGTGACATGACCTTTCTGTCAGTACCAACATTTTTGACCTGGCGACCTTGGCCTTTGACCTAGATGTTGCCATTCGGGGGCATCAGTGTTTCACAAACACATCTTGTTTACTTAGAAATTCTGGTTTAAGTTTTGCGTGCAACTAAGGTAAGAGTCCATATCTCAGTATTTACTCGATGCATTGCATTGAAACTTTCTACAACCCTACCCAACTATCCCACCTGTTTAGATTATTAAGTAAGATAACTCTATCCTGCATTTTATGCAAGTTATAGCCCTTTTTTTACTTAGAAATTCTGGTTAAAGTTTTGCGTGCAACTAAATTAAGAGTCCATATCTCAGTATTTTCTTGATGCATTGCATTGAAACTTTTTACAATCCTACCCAACTATCACACCTGTGTAGATTATTAAGTAGGATAACTCTATCCTGCATTTTATGCAAGTTATGGCCCTTAATTTACTTAGAAATTCTGGTTAAAGTTTTGCGTGCAACTAAATTAAGAGTCCATATCTCAGTATCTACTTGATGCATTGCATTGAACCTTTATACAACCCTACCCAACTATCACATCTATGTAGATTATCAAGTTAGATAACTCTATCCTGCATTTTATGCAAGTTATGGCACTTTTTTTACTTAGAAATTCTGGTTAAAGTTTTGCATGCAACTAAATTAAGAGTCCATATCTCAGTATTTTACTTAATGCATTGCATTGAAACTTTCTACAACCCTTCACAACTATTACACCTGTGTATATTATCAAGAATGATAACTCTATTCTGCATTTTATGCAAGTTATGGCCCTTATTTTACTTAGAAATTCTGGTTAAAGTTTTGCGTGCAACTTAAAATTAAGAGTCCACGTCTCAGTAATTACTGGGTTCGATCCCCAGTCGCGGCACTACGGTCATGGTGGAGTGCCGTTGGGCAAGGCACATTTTCTAGCCTAGTACTGGTTTGTTTACCCAGGGATCATGAATAATTAAATTTAATTGCGCGCTAAATGACCTTAGCTGTCGATGCGCCATAAAACAATACACATTCATACTCAGTAAATACTTGATGCATTGCATTGAAACTTTCTACAACCCTACCCAACTATCACACCTGTGTAGATTATCAAGTATGATAACTCTATCCTGCATTTTATGCAAGTTATGGCCTTTTTGGACTTATAAATTCTGGTTAAAGTTTTGCATGCAACTACATAGACTGAGACCATCTCTTAGTAACTACTTGATGCATTGCATTGAAACTTTATACAGCCCTTACCAACCATCACATCTATGTAAACAAACAAGTATGATTACTCTATCCAGCATTTTATGCAAGTTATGGACCTTTTTGGACTTAGAAATTCTGGTTAAAGTTTTGCAACTACATTTAGATTGTAATCTCAGTTACAACTTGAAAAATTGTACTGAAACTTTATACAACCTTTTCCAATTGCACAACTATAAACACTACCAATTAAGATAACTCTATCCTGTATATGGTGCAAATTGTTGCCCTTTTTTTACTTAGAAATTATGGCTTAGGTTTGCGTGAAACTACATTAAGAGTCCATATCTTAGTAACTACTTGATGCATTCCATTGAAAGGTTATACAACCCTTTCTTACCATCACACCTATGAAAATAATCATGTTAAATAACACTATCCTGCATATAATGCAAATTATCACCCACTAAGAAATTGTGGTTAATGTTTTGCATGCAACTACATTAGAGTCCATAATCTCAGTAACTTAAATAAGCGGTGGATAGTCGAGCGCGCTGTCCTCCGGCAGCTCTTGTTACATTAAATCTCACATGATACAACAGGACTACCATACTAATGCTTTTTGTAATTACACCGGTGAGTGATTACCTTGAAAGTCAATTTCAAAATGGATGCGGATGGACTCGATATTTGGAACTTTGCACAGAACTGAATGATTATTGTGTGTTTACAAGTTAATTAGCAAGGACATATGAAGGAACACATGACACTGGATATAATTTACAGTTAAGTTTGCTTTAATTATTTTTTTTTTCCAAAAAAAACGTAAGCACACCCATTATCCCTTTCCCTCATATAGACGCTTTCTGACGCCTCTGCAGCAGACGGCTTTTTAAAAACATAGTGACAAAAGAAGAAATTGCTCAAAACGAGCAATTTCTCCTTTTGCCACAATGTTTTCCACTTTTAGTCATAGAGTATCCATTCAATTATAGAGGATTTCTATTTCTTGACAAAATATGTTCAAAGTCGTCTGCTGCAGAAATGTTGTATGAGGCAAAGGGTTATAGGGAGTCCCAACCTATAGCTAGTTAGCGAAAACAACTTTTTATATGACTTTAAAACCCATGTAACCATATTTTTTCATTAAATATCACTTAACCCTTTCCCTCATAAAGACGCTTTCTGACGCCTCTGCAGCAGACAGCTTTTTGAAAACATAGTGACAAAAGAAGAAATTGCTCAAAACAAGCAATTTCTCCTTTTGCCACAATGTTTTCCACTTTTAGTCATAGGTTATCTATTCAATTATAGAGATTTTCCATTTTTAGCTCACCAATGCACGAAGTGCAAGGTGAGCTTTTGTGATCGCTCACCGTCCATCGTCGTCGGTGTCATCGTCGTCCATCCGTTCACATTTCCCTACAAACAACTTCTCCTCCTACACCATTTAAGCAAATTCAAAATAATTTTACAGGAATGTTCCTTGGGTGGATGTCTTTCAAACTTGTTTAACGAATTCTATTCCATGCAGAACTTTGGCTTCCACGGCAACAAAAAAGGGGAAATTAACCAAAACTTAAAAAATCTTCTTGTCTGAAAGTAGAAGGCCCATGCCTTTGATATTTGGTATGTAGCATCATCTGGTGAAATTTACCAAGATTGTTTAAGTTATAGCCCTGGGATCAAAAATTACCCCTCCCCGGGGGTCACTTGTTTTACATAGACTCATATAGTGGAAAAACTACCCAGGCCTTTGATATTTGGTATACATGTAGCATCATCTAGTGGAACTTTACCAAGATTGTTCAAATTATAGTCCTGGGGTCTATTGTTTTACAATTAGACTCATATAGAGAAAAAACTTAAAAAATCTTCTTGTCTAAAAGTAGAGGCCCCAGGCCTTTGATATTTGGTATGTAGCATCATCTAGCAGACCTCTACCAAGATTGTTCAAATTATAGCCCTGGGGTCAAAATGACCCCTCCCCTGGGGTCTATTGTTTTACATAGACTCATATAGAGAAAAAATCTTCTTGTCTAAAGGTAGAGGCCCCAGGCCTTTGATATTTGGTATGTGGCATCATCTAGTAGACCTCTACCAAGATTGTTCAAATTATAGCCCTGGGGTCAAAAATGACCCCTCCCCGGGATCACTTGTTTGACATAGATAGGGGAAAAACTTTAGAAATCTTCTTGTCTCAAAGTAGAAGCCTTTGATATTTGGTATGTAGCATCATCTAGTTGACCTCTACATAGATTGTTTAAATTTTAGCCCTGGGTTCAAAATTTACCCCTCCCCAGGGGTCACTTGTTTTACATAGACTCATACAGGGAAAAAACTTTGAAAATCTTCTTGTCTAAAAGATATTTGGTATGTAGCATCATCTAGTGGACCTCTACCAAGATTGTTCAAATTATAGCCCTGGGGTCAAAAATGACCCTCCCCTGGGGTCACTTGTTTTTCATAGACTCATATAGGGGAAAGAACACTGAAAACGTTTTAAGTTTGATTAAATCAGGTGAGCGATATAGGACCATCATGGTCCTCTTGTTTGACAAAATATGATCAAAGTTGTCTGCTGCAGAATTGTCATATGAGGGAAAGGGTTAACACAATTCGTTCTATTTTTCCCGTCAACAATGAGACGACATATTTCCGTTCCACCAGCATAATCTACGCATTTGTTGGGTTTAAGCCTATAGATGCTGATCCCCAAATACATATTTTTCGATAATAAATACAAAATAATGTTATAAAATAGATTTAATTTGTTATGAATCCATTTAACATGTCATGTCGTCTCATTGTTGACGGGAAAAATAGAACTAATAGTTTAATATTAATATTAATTGACAGTAAAGTAGGAACAAATCAGCTTGAGGGGTTAGTGCGAAACTGTATCAACTAACATTTTGATCAAAATTCTTTTTTTTTGATAAAATGAATAATTATACATGTATACAGATCTGCAGTTAAATTATTGAATTTGATGCATATTTTATAAAAAAGATACATAGCAATTGTCTGTGCACTAACTAACCTAAACCTCAAACAAGGGAATGCGAAACTGTATCATGTGTATGAGTGCAGTTAACACTGTTTCGCACTAAATAAT
The DNA here is from genome assembly GCA_031761405.1 of Serripes groenlandicus. Classification (NCBI taxonomy): domain Eukaryota; kingdom Metazoa; phylum Mollusca; class Bivalvia; order Cardiida; family Cardiidae; genus Serripes; species Serripes groenlandicus. The sequence goes on along the minus strand of JASEVX010000031.1, from coordinate 1,270,168 downwards.
ATTAGTTTGAGCGAAAGTTTTTAATGTACTTAAATTTTAAAAAAAAAGTTATTCCAGTCATGAATGAATAATATAGGAAAAACTAACATTTCATATGAATTTTAAATAAATAATTACTTGATACAGTTTCGTATGTAAAAAAACATACAAGTCCTAATATATTTCAGGTGGAAATTTAACTGTATCAAGTGCACTTGTGTGCTATGATTAGAACACAACAATTTTTAAAATATGATGTCATCATTTGAATTATGATTCCATACATACATAATAATTATGATGTTGCTATGGTTGCACAGGAGAAATAATACAGAGGCCCTTCTCATCTAAATAACAAAAGTTAAACCCTTTCTCTATTGCAGACAACATTTGATGCCTTTGCTGCAAACAATTGTTGAAAGTATTATGGAAAAAGGAGATGATCAATATCATCTTTTCCCTAAATTTATTATACTGTCTAAAGTAAACCTGCAAATTAACAGCATGAGCTCATTTATTCCTTAAATCTTTTCAAAGAATTTGAATGAAATAGTAATGAAAAAATGGTTAAAAGCATACAAAACTTAAAATTTAAAAAAAAAAAAATAGAGAAAAATTAAATAGATATTTTTAAGTTAGACTGACTACTATAGCAATCAATTGTTTCTGTTTTTCCACAATCTTTTCCAAATATTGTAATCATATTAAATTGAAGACATTTTTTTTAAACTCCGAACTTACTTTGAGATAAACAAATTTTGAAGTATGTAAATGGTTCTTAATTTTTAGCTCCACTGGCTGAAAGCCAGTCGAGTTTATGTCATGGCGAATTGTCCGTCGTGCGTGTGTGCGTGCATGCGTTAACCTTTTCCTTTAAACGACTTCTTCTAACTAACCACTTGCCAATTTGGTTGAAACTTCATAGGAAGCATCCTCTCAATGTCCTCTCTTAAATTCCTTCAATTTTTTTGGATCCATCCATAATTCTGGTTTCCATGGCAACCAAAAGAAAAAAAATAGTGTAAACTTAAAAAATCTTCTTCTCTGAAAGTGTCAGGCCGATTTTCAAATAATTTTGTAGAAATGTTTCTTGGGTGACCCTTTATTAGATTCCTTCAAGAAATGTTGATTGGTCGAAAAACATGGTCGCCAGAGGGCGGGGCTATTTTGCCTTATATGACCATAGTGAAAACTTAAAAAATCTTCTTCTCTGAAAGTGTTGAGCAGATTTTCAAATAATTTTGTAGAAATGTTCCTTGGGTGACCCTCTATCAGATTCCTTCAAGCCATGTTGATTGGTAAAAAAACATGGCCGCCGGAGGGCGGGGCTATTTTGCCTTATACGGCTAAAGAGAGAATTAAAAAAATCTTCTTCTCCGAAAGTGTCTGGCTGATTTTTAAATAATTTTGTAGAAATGTTCCTTGGGTGACCCTCTATCAGATTCCTTCAAGCCATGTTGATTGGTTAAAAAACATGGCCGCCAGAGGGCGGGGCTATTTTGCCTTATATGGCTAAAGAGAGAACTTAAAAAATCTTCTCCTCCGAAAGTGTCAGGCTGATTTTCAAATAATTTTGTAGAAATGTTTCTTGGGTGATCTTTTATTGGATTCCTTCAAGAAATGTTGATTGGTGGAAAAACATGGCCGCCAGGGTCGGGGCTATTTTACCTTAAATAGCTATAGTGTAAACTTAAAAAATCTTCTTCTCCGAAATTGTTCAGCCGATTTTCAAATAATTTTGTAGAAATGTTCATTGGGTGACCCTCTATCAGATTCCTTCAAGCCATGTTGATTGGTCGAAAAATATGGCCGCCAGAGGGCGGGGCTATTTTGCTCTATATGACCATAGTGAAAATTTAAAAAATCTTCTTCTCCGAAAGTGTTGAGCAGATTTTCAAATTTTTTTGTAGAAATGTTCTTTGGGTGACCCTCTATCAGATTCCTTCAAGCCATGTTGATTGGTTGAAAAATATGGCCGCCATGGGGTGGGGCTCTTTTGCCTTATATGGCTATGATGAAAACTTAAAATATCCTCTCCTCCGAAAGTGTCAGGCCGATTTTCAAATAATTTTGCAGAAACATTCCTTGGGTGACACTCTACAAGATTCCTTTAAGCCATGGTGGTTGTTAAAAAATATGGCCACTAGGGGGCAGGGCTGTTTGGAGATTTGATTTTTGCCTTATGGCCGTGGAGCGATACTGGCCCTCTTGGGCCTCTTGTTAAGAAAAAAGTAAACCGAAAACAACAGACCAATTTGCGCAATAGTCACATGCAGTTTAAAAGAAACAAATGGCAGATTATTAACCCTTACCATGCTGAATTGTTTTGAAGGCTATGTCAGCTCACTGCTGAATTGTTTTCAATTTTTCTCATTTTTTTCAATCCTATGTTTAAAATAGCTGTAACTTTGTTGAAAAATGTCAGAAATCAAAATAATTTGGCATGTGATGCAGAAATAGAATGTTGTATCTTATCCACTTAGGTTGGCGTTTATAAAATCCTAGCCATTACTATGACAACCAAGACACATGCTTAATAGAAGGTTCTCCCTCACAAAAGTGGCCGCAGAGCTGCTGACTAACTGATTTATTGTTTAATCCGCTATGTATATTGTTTAACATGTTGCCAAGGTATCTGCGTTGAATTCTCATCGAGAGAAAATAGGAACAATTTGCACCTGCTAACATTCTAAATATGTTCTAATGAGGCTTCAAAGAGCAGTAATTATGTCTCCCAAATTAAATGGGGGTTACATATTGTTTTTGACCGTTCCGTCCGTCCTTCCGTCTGTCTGTCACACTTGTTTCCGCTCAATAACTGAAGAACGCTTGGGCGTAGGAACTTCATACTTGGTATGTAGGTTGGCCATGCCCAGTAGAAGACCCCTATTGATTTTGAGGTCAGTACGTCTAAAGTCAAGGTCACAGTGACCATGAGCTTGAAAGGTCACAATGACAATGAGCTGAAAAATAGTTTTTGCTTGGGCCCAGGAACTTCATACTTGATGTGCAGGTTGGTCACCACCAGCAAATGACCCCTATTAATTCTAAGGTCACTAGGTCAAAGGTCAAGGTCACAGTGGTCAAGGTCACATCTGTCACACTTGTTTCCACTCAATAATTGAAGAACGCTTGGGCATAGGATCTTCATACTTGGTAGTAGATGACTCCTATTGATTTGGATGTCAAAAGGTCAAAGGTCAAGGTCATGGTGACCTTGTGAGGTAAAAAATGGTTTCCGCTCAATAACTGAAAAACGCTTGGGCGAGGAACTCCATACTTGGTATGTAGGTTGGCCATGCCCAGTAGAAGACCCCTATTGATTTTGAGGTCAGTACGTCTAAAGTCAAGGTCACAGTGACCATGAGCTTGAAAGGTCACAATGACAATGAGCTGAAAAATAGTTTTTGATTAGGCCCAGGAACTTCATACTTGATGTGCAGGTTGGTCACCACCAGCAAATGACCCCTATTAATTCTAAGGTCACTAGGTCAAAGGTCAAGGTCACAGTGGTCAAGGTCACATCTGTCACACTTGTTTCCACTCAATAACTGAATAACGCTTGGGCATAGGATCATCATACTTGGTAGTAGATGACTCCTATTGATTTGGATGTCAGAAGGTCAAAGGTCAAGGTCATGGTGAGCTTGTGAGGTAAAAAATGGTTTCCGCTCAATAACTGAAGAACGCTTGGGCGAGGAACTCCATACTTGGTATGCAGGTTGGCCATGCCCAGTAGAAGACCCTATTGATTTTGTTTGATTTTGAGGTCAAAGTCAAGGTCACAGTGACCTTGAGCTGAAAGGTCACAGTGACAATGAGCTGAAAAATTGTTTTTGCTTGATAACTGTAGAATGCTTTGGCCATGGAAGTTAATACTTGGTGTGCAGGTTGGTCACCACCAGTAGATGCCCCCTATTGATTTTGAGGTCACTAGCTTAAAGGTCAAGGTCATGGTAACCTTCAGCTGAAAATGGTTCCCTCTCAATAACTATAGAATGCTTATGTTGAGGAACTTCATACCTGGTGTAAATGACATTTATTGAATTTGTTTGATTTTGAGGTCACAAGGTCAAATGTCAATAACTCAAGAACGCTTATACCCAGGAACTTCATACTTGGTGTGCAGCTTGGTCCTAATCTGTAGATGATCCCTATTGATTTTGATGTCAGTATGTCAAAGGTCAAGGTCGCGGTGACCTTGGGCTGTAAAATGGTTTCCGCTCAATAACTGAAGATTGCTTGGGCCCAGGAACTTCATACTTGGTGTGCAGGTTGGTCACTAGCAGCAAATGACCCCTATTGATTTTGAGGTCACTAGGTCAAAGGCCAAGGTCATGGTAACCTTCAGCTGAAAATGGTTTCTGCTTAATAACTGAGGATTGTCACTGTTGCTTCATCTCCAGTCCAAAACTACAAAATTCATCTCCATCATTTCTTTTTCTCCCCTACGACCACACAAATGGGGAAACAAGCGCTTTTTCAAAAAAGCAATCTCTAGTTTTGAATACTTTTTAAGTGAAGCTCTATTCTAATTAAAGGGCTAATCCTTTGATAGAAATTATTAAAATGAAAATTATTTAGCTAGTGATGCCATAATTTAATTTTGAAACTCTTGTTGCAATAACAACTTTATGGTGTCAGATACAGTTTCCATGGCAACCTAGACACATGCTTAAAAGAAGGTTCTGCCTCACAAAAGTTGCTGCAGAGCTGCTGACTAACTGATTTCTTGTTTCATCTGCTATGAATATTGTTTAACATGTTGCCAAGATATCTGCGTTGAATTCTCATCGAAAGAAAATAGGATCAATGTGCACCTGTTAACATTCTAAATATGTTCTAATGAGGCTTCAAAGAACAGTTATTTTGAATACTTTTTAAGTGAAGCTCTATTCTAATTAAGGGGCTATTCTTTTGATAGAAATTATTTAAATGAAAATTATTTGGCTAGTGATGACATAATTGAATTTTTGAACTTTTGTTGCAATGAAAACTTTATGGTGTCAGATACAGTTACCATGGCAACCCAAATAAGAGTAAAAAAGAAGATTTCTATTTCATCCATATAGGTAATGGAGCCGTTGAGTTATTGACACAGTTTTTTATCAGTGATGTATGAAGTTTATATGTTTTCAAGATATTGACATGGAAACATAGGCCAGAAGAGTTGAAATTAATTGCTTATGAAAAGCTTCTAAATTTGTTTCCTGCAGATTTAAAAAAAAAGATGTTTTGAATGACTTTGAAAAAATTATATATAAAACAATTATCTCTTTAACTTCTTAACATATTTATGTATTTTCAAATCACTTGGTACAATTGTTTATCTTAATGGGACAGTTTATTATTTGCAATGCTTAGGCAGCGCTCACGTTAATGGACGTATTGGGCGTTTTTACGCCCGAAAATCGATCCCGTACGCCCAAAATTGACAAGGGAGACGTCCAGGTACGTCCAGGAATTAAGGGTATACGCCGACAATCAAAACACAGGACGTATATATGTCCACTAGAAATTGTGTGTAATTATCTAAAGACACTGTGTATTGTGTTTTATGAAGTGTCAATTATGGACAGTGGGAGTTATCAATTGGTAGATTTATGCCAATCACGATCGAGAATGCGTACCCCACCCACCCCCAGATTCGATAACGACTTCACACCAATCAATTCTATTTTTCATTATAAACAGCGTAGGGGTAATTAATTTCAATAACCCATGTAAAAACATACTAGGATATGATAAAGAATGTCCCTATATTAATTTAACTGTTTAAAGATTATTATTTTGTTTGCCTGAATCCATAGGAAACACTTTTTAATTTGCCGATTTTTTAAAAACAAAGTTGACATGAAGATCTATCAAAATCACAGCCAGCTGTCAAAAAGGACTTGCCTATGAAATAAATTGCATATAAGCCCATTTTAGTTCATTATTTTTTTTAAAATATAAAAGAAACTGAAGTCTGGAGGTGAAAATACATATTGTAAATTGTAATGGGTTTTCGTGCATTTTCTGCATTTTGGAAATCGGAAATGTCATTCAAGAAAGTATTACTCACACTCATTCTTATTTGTTTTAAAGTTGACTATTATGAAAGTTTAGTGCCCTTAATGTGTGTTTGTAATATGTCTCACTGCAGAACACTTTATTTACTGGAGTTTAAAATAAAATCAATAACTCATTAACAGAAATCATTCCTTTTGCCATACTGAATGTGATTTAAGAACATAATTCATGTTTAATGTGAATGTAATGAATCATGGCCATGCCAATCTTTTGATGAATTTTATGCTGGATAGCTTTTGACACATGACTGGAAAAAAGCATTCTATATCACATAAAAACCTACTGGTTTAAAAGTGTTATGATAGAACCAACAATAACATTGTTGACAAAGGAGCAATATCCACTTTCTGTATTAATTAGCTTCTTTTCCAATAATGTATTTAAAAATAAAACAAAGGGAAACACAATAAACTGTGCAAGATGCGAAAAAAGCCAGCGTGCCACCTGGGACTTCCAAGAATTATGAGCAGGACTTCCAAAATTCAGACCCAGGAAGTCAGGACTTCCTGTTTCAAAAAGTTAGTGCAAGCACTGATTAGGCTGACAGCTTATGGTCAAGGTCACACTTTAAGGTCAAAGTTCAAAAACAAGCGAAAGTATAACTATTCATAATTTTTTCAACTTCAACTTACATATTTTCAGATAATTATGCACTAATGTTAATGTTTATGAGACAGTGTTTCACATACAAGACTAAGAGTTGTAACTCACAGGTCAAGGTCACGCATCAAGGTCAAATGTCAAATCAGGTTAAAACAAGCTTGTCAGGGCATTAACTTGTACCAATATAAGCATTTTTTCCCTACAAATAATTTTGTATAAATGTTCATTTTAATGCAAATAAGAGTTGCAACTCACAGGTTAATGCCACATTTCAATGTCAAATGCTACAGACATTTTTAAGTTCTTGGCATAGTTGCTAACTTTAACAATATGAGTCACTTTGTTGCATACAAAACCAATATTGTAGCTCTATGGTCAAGGTCACACTTCAAGATCATAATCAGAAGAAATAGACTGTGTCCTGTTGTCAATTTTAACAGACATGAATAAATTTTGAAATCACTTGGCATATGCAATTATATACTTTGATTAAAGGAACATATGCCAAAATGTAAACCCATTTTTTTTTAAAATCAAGTTCTTATACTTTGTATTATCAAAAACTCCATTTCTTTAATCCCTTTCAAACATTCAGAGCATGTTTGAAAAGATATTTTTTTGTCACAATAAGTTGTACTCTATTTTCTGACTCTGTCAATGGTAGAAATATAACATATTTTTTTGTTTAAAATTCCTCAATAATTATAATTGCATTCACAGAGATTTTCCACTTTTTTTGTCTAGAGGTTTATAAAGTTGTCTGCTGCAGATTTGGTGCAGGGTTAAGTGGTGGGCTCAAACTTGCTATGTCACATTATTATGTGCATGGAGGGCAATCTGAAGGTTACATCACATGTTTCTGCTAAAGAGGTCTTTAAGTAATGCATATAGAAATATATCTACCAATTTTCTTGAATCTTATTTTTTTTAAAAAAGAGTTATAAATCATGATTTTTTTTTATTGATTTTTAGCTCCACTGGCTGAAAGCCAGTCGAGCTTATGTCATGGCGAATTGTCCGTCGTGCGTGCGTGCGTGCGTGCGTGCGTTAACTTTTTCCTTTAAACGACTTCTTCTCACTAACCACTTGGCCAATTTGGTTGAAACTTCATAGGAAGCATCCTCTCAATGTCCTCTCTTAAATTCCTTCAATTTTTGTTGAAATGTTCCTTGGGTGACCCTTTATTAGATTCCTTCAAGAAATGTTGATTGGTCGAAAAACATGGTCACCAGAGGGCGGGGCTATTTTGCCTTATATGACCATAGTGAAAACTTAAAAAATCTTTATCTGAAAGTGTTGAGCAGATTTTTAAATAATTTTGTAGAAATGTTCCTTGGGTGACCCTCTATCAGATTCCTTCAAGCCATGTTGATTGGTAAAAAAACATGGCCGCCGGAGGGCGGGGCTATTTTGCCTTATACGGCTAAAGAGAGAATTAAAAAAATCTTCTCCTCCGAAAGTGTCAGGCTGATTTTCAAATAATTTTGTAGAAATGATCCTTGGATGACCCTTTATTAGATTCCTTCAAGTAATGTTGATTGGTCGAAAAACATGGTCGCCAGAGGGCAGGGCTCTTTTGCCTTATATGACCATAGTGAAAACTTAAAAAATCTTCTTCTCTGAAAGTGTTGAGCAGATTTTCAAATAATTTTGTAGAAATGTTCCTTGGGTGACCCTCTATCAGATTACTTCAAGCCATGTTGATTGGTAAAAAAACATGGCCGCCAGAGGGCGGGGCTATTTTGCCTTATACGGCTAAAGAGAGAACTTAAAAAATCTTCTCCTCCGAAAGTGTCAGGCTGATTTTCAAATAATTTTGTAGAAATGTTCCTTGGGTGACCCTTTATTAGATTCCTTCAAGAAATGTTGATTGGTGGAAAAACATGGCCACCAGGGTCGGGGCTATTTTGCCTTATATAATAGCTATAGTGTAAACTTAAAAAATCTTCTTCTCCGAAAGTGTTCAGCCGATTTTCAAATAATTTTGTAGAAATGTTTATTGGGTGACCCTCTATCAGATTCTTTCAAGCCATGATGATTAGTTGAAAAATATGGCCGCCAGAGGGCGGGGCTATTTTGCTCTATATGACCATAGTGAAAATTTAAAAAATCTTCTTCTCCGAAAGTGTTGAGCAGATTTTCAAATAATTTTGTAGAAATGTTTTTTGGGTGACCCCCTATCAGATTCCTTCAAGCCATGTTGATTGGTTGAAAAATATGGCCGCCATGGGGTGGGGCTATTTTGCCTTATATGGCTATGGTGAAAACTTAAAATATCCTCTCCTCCGAAAGTGTCAGGCCGATTTTCAAATAATTTTGCAGAAACATTCCTTGGGTGACACTCTACAAGATTCCTTTAAGCCATGGTGGTTGGTAAAAAATATGGCCACTAGGGGGCAGGGCTGTTTGGAGATTTGATTTTTGCCTTATGGCCGTGGAGCGATACTGGCCCTCTTGGGCCTCTTGTTCCTATAGATCTGATTTGATCACTGTGATGAAATGGTAGTCTTCCCTCCTTGGCACATTATTGATAATAAACCAAGGCAACGCCATATTATGTCTGTAGGAATTAATAAATGTTGTAAGTTGCATAAAACACCAACAAGTATAAATATATCTGACCGACTGAACATAGCTCTAATCTCCTACAATTAATATGTATGGAATCATCATGCAGGGAAGATTTGACAACTGTGATAGTCATCATCATTTTGTGTGTAAAGTTAATTCTTATTGCTTAAATATGTCTATCAAACTTTGATAATGTGGAGTAATCACTCTGACAAGGTTTTGTGTTCAAGGTCACTGACCTTGACCTTTGACCTGATGACCTCAAAATTAAAAGGGGCCATCTCCTGGTCAAGCCAAACCTACCAGTCAAGTTTGAGGACTAAAGCTCCAGGCATTGTTTAGTTATCATTCAGACAACCTTGGTCACTCTGACCTTGACCTTTCACATGATGATCTCATAATAAGGGTCATCTACTGTTCACCCCTAGCCTCCATGTTAAGTTTTAGGGTCATGGGTGTACGCAATTGAGTTATCACTCTGACAAAATTTTGCATTCAAGGTGAGTGACCTTTACGTTTGACCTGATGACCTCACAATCAATAGGCGTCATCTAGTGGTCACCCCCAGCCTCCATGTCAAGTTTAAGGGCCATGGGTGCAGCCAATGTCGAGTTATCACTAGGATAAGCTTTTTGCATTCAAGGTCACTGTGACCTTCGACCTAATGTCCTCAACATCAATAGGGGCTTCTATTGGTCACCTCAGCCTCCATGTCAAGTTTGAGGTCGATTTATCACTCAGACAAGCTTTTCAGGTTCAAGGTAACTGACCTTGATGTTTAATCCACTGACCCTTAAAATCAATAGGGGTCATTTACTGGTCAGGCCCAGCCTCCATGTCAAGTTTGAGGGCCATGGGTGCAGGCAATGTCGAGTTATCACTTGGACAAGCTTTTCGCGTTCAAGGTCACTGTGACCTTGACCTTTGACCTGATGACCTCAAAATCTGAAGGGTTCGTCTAATGGTCTAATAGTCATCCCCAACCTCCAAATTAAGTTTTAGGACCATAGCCTATGGTAGGTCCAGGCATTGTTGAGTTATCACTTGGACAAGCTTTGGTTTACCGACGGACCGACCGACATGTGTAAAGCAATATACCCCTCTTTTGAAGAGGGCATAATCATATAACTATGCAATTATCCATAAAAAACTGTACTCTTCTTTGTTGTATCACAGATCTTTAAAGTTAAATAATCTCTGGTAATATCTATTTTGTATTTACCATTACTATTCAGTTGTGTAGATCAAGATCAGACAATGCACACATAATATTTGAATTTGTTTTGCATATACATGTTAGATCATTATACCATTAAAAAAAATTGAAATACCAGATATAAGATTAGTAATTATTACTAAATATTTTCAATTACAAATATTGAAAACTATTCTTTCAATGCCCCTTATTTTAAAATCACTGAACAAAAATATTTAAACTCATTATTGGAAGCCGCCAGGCGGCTTCCTGTAGGGATGCTTTTAATTTTAGGTCAAGGAGAATATTTAGACCTGCCAGCATGACCACATATCTTGATTTCTCTTTGTCTTTTCTAAGTACATTAATATAAGGTAATGACTTTTTATATCAAAAATACATTACCAGTCATTTAATACCTGATATATCATCTCTATACACCTTAATTATCCAAAAAAAACGCCCACGCTAGCATATCCCTCACGTATCCGTGACATACACGGCCGCCCGGAAGTACAGGCGCGCACGTGAGCGGGTAGTCACTTTTCATTTTTGGATTCACCGGAGTAGTCGATAAGAAAAATTTATATTATTATTTCTTCTTCCAATTAACTCTTTTGTTTTATAAGGCCCTGCCTTATAATCATTTAATTGTCCAAAGATATTTTGTCTACATTAACGTCACAACCGTAAATTATTTACTTTATTGCTGTATTTATTGTTTTGTAGCAGACGATACGCTGAGAAGCACGTGGATTACCCCACCCGCTAATTTCAGTTACCGTCTTCGGGTGCGGAAGTCTTGCTGTTTTCAATACTTTTTCCCTACCCTGTTAGCGATAGTACATTAACTATTGCTGTATGAATTATTGACTGTCCTATTCAATATTTGTGAAAAAATTTTGAAACAAAATTTATTTCAATATACGTGTCCAAACTACCGGTGTCACCGTGGTGTGGATATATTAAAACGGATTACAAACGGATTATATACGGATTATTTACTGTTTGGTGAGTATTTTTGAATTATGTCAATGTCAATTACTGGTGAAGGGATGCGGAGCCCATGTGGTCATGCTGTGCACCTATGGGATTCGCATCCGACCTGCGTTGTGTGCACCAAATGCACACAGGCTTCACCTTGCGAGTACGGCTCGACATGGCCTATTTCCATTTGGAAAAAGGTCGTGCGGAGTAAGACTCGTAAAAGCAGGAAGATAAAGAAGACCCCTAAGAGGGTGCCTTTATCTTCATCGAGTGAGGCAGAGTTCGAGGGGTTCTCCCAACCGGACTCTGCAACGGTGTTGAGCGAGTCGAAGGGCAATGCTGAGCCTTCTTCTCCGCTCAACACAGCCGTTTTTCCGCGCGCTGAGGAAATTCGGATGGTAGCTTTGGGTGAGAGTTGCTCCGTCGGGAAACTTCAGAAACCGTACGGAAACAGCGGGGAAAATGCTCAGCTGGATCATTTAACCGCTGAATCTCACCATCTGTCGCCTGGTGTCAGGGCTGGGCCTTCGAAAGAAGGAGTGCCTTTGGTAGCTTTCCGGGAAACCGCAGGTTGTACCAATCCGACACCATACTCTGGGCTACAGCGGTCTTCGGACAGCTGCAGAGTACCGGTTACTTACGTCGGGGGACGTAGTATTCCGGAGACTTTGTATAGTGCAGCTTCACTCCTGCCTATGCATAGTCAACCTGGGTTTTGTTGGGCTGAGCAACAAAACCCAAATACCGAGGCACGTCAGGTCACCGGGCAACCGGAGAGGAGTCATTCGTTAATGACGCGACCTTTCACCAGTCAGTCCGGGTTGGACTGGACTGGGCCAGTCAGTCACGTTGCCATGACTAGACCAGGTAGTCGCTCACGTATCTGTGATGCGACAGGGCAAAGGTCCGATTGCAAGGACCCAGCCAGGCAAAAGGTTGATCGTTTAGCACCGATTCATCCTGGCAGTCAGACTATCTTAATTGATTCGACGACTAGCCAAAATCGCGCGCATGGAGACATGCCGCATCAGGTCAGTAGCCCATTTCGTTATGGTGCTACGGGCCAATCGGTCACGCCTGTGAATACGACACAAACACCAGTGTCTTATGTAAACACAGGCCAACCGAGTAGTAGGGCATTTTTCAATACCTCGTCTACACTGCCAGACGACTGTGTAAACATGGCGCGTCTAGGCACGGGTTCTGTGGTGATAGACCGAATTGATGCTAATTATCGATCGATCTCTGCTCCACTACAGAATCAGAATAATTTAAAGCCTGGTGTTGCACCGGGTTCGATTATTCCTCTGTCTTCCATCGGGTATGGGGGTTACGAAAAATCTTTTTCTTCCCCTGGGGGGACAGTGTATGTCGCAAGACAATATGCTGCTCCTCAATACCAGCCACCGGTCCATAATATGGAACCGTTAGGTGTTAGACAGGCCTACCGGGATCAGCATTACCCATCTCATGGGGATTCACTGCTCTCGGGGGGACACCTATTTGATAGGCAGTCCGGTTATAGGCAACCTCGGGATGGTAGCTTTGGGTGAGAGTTGCTCCGTCGGGAAACGTCAGACACCGTACGGAAACAGCGGGGAAAATGTTCAGCTGGAACGTTCAACCGCTGAACCTCACCATCTGTCGCCTGGTGTCGTGGCTGGGCCTTCGAAAGAAGGAGATGCCTTTGGTAGCTTTCCGGGAAACCGCAGGAATTGTACCAATCCGACACCATACTCCGAGCTACAGCGGTCTTCGGACAGCTGCAGAGTACCGGTTACCTACGTCGGCGGACGTAGTTCTCCGGAGACTTGGTATAGTGCAGCTTCACTCCTGCCTATGCATAGTCAACCGGGTTTTGTTTGGGCTGCACAACAAAACCCAAATGCCGAGGCACGTCAGGTCACCGGGCAACCGGAGAGGAGTCATTTGTCAATGACTCGACCTGTCACCAGTCAGTCCTTTTTGGACACGACCGGGCCAGTCAGTCACGTTGCCATGACTAGACCAGGTAGTCGCTCACTTAGCCGTGAGGCGACAGGGCAAAGGTCTTATTGCAAGGACCCAGCCAGGCAAAAGGTTGATCATTTAGCAACGATTCATCCTGGCAGTCAGACTTTCTTAAATGATTCGACGACTGGCTAAACTCGCGCGCATGTAGCCATGCCGCATCAGGTCAGTAGCCCATTTCATTACGGTGCTACGAGCCAATCGGTCACGCTTGTGAACACGACACAAACACCAGTGTCTTGTGTAAACACAGTGCAACCGAGTAGTCAGGCATTTTTCAATGCCTCGTCTACACTGCCAGACGACTATGTAAACATGGCGCGTCCAGGCACGGGTTCTGTAGTGATAGACCGTATTGATTCAAATTATCAGTCGATCTCTGCTCCACTACAGAATCAGAATAATTATAACCCAGGTATCGCACCGGGTTCTATTATTCCTCTGTCTTCCATCGGGTAGGGGGGTTACGGAAAATCTTTTTCCTCCCCTGAGGGGACAGTGAATGTCGCTAGAGAATACACTGCTCCTCAATACCAACCACCGGTCCATACTATGGAACCGTTAGGTGTTAGACAGGGTTCAACGGCCTACCGGGATCAGCATTACCCATCTCATGGGGATTCACTGCTCTCGGGGGGACACCTATTTGATAGGCAGTCCGGTTATAGGCAACCTCGGGATCAGAATACATTGCGTCATTCAGTGAAAGAGAGGTCGAAACCGTACAATACGGTCAGTTCGGCCCCGGCAGAAGTTTTTGCATGGCCGTCCTCTGCTGCGGAGAGGGGGCCTGCTTCGCAAAATCTTCGGCAGAACATGTATTTTCTGATTTATCCCTGTCTGAGTCGGACATAGATCTACCGGTTGGAATACCGAGTAGACAACCTCAGAGGAGTACCTACAACCCTACATCTTCGTCTGACGATAATGAGGGAAATAGGTCAACTTCCGATGAGGAGCCAGCTGTAGAGCGTTGGTCTCTTCAGCAGGCTATTGACGAAGTATTTCGGGTGGTGCCGAATACTTCATGCCCTAAGGTTGACGCTCCCCACGTCGCAAAACCTTTCGAGCCTAGAGGAACTTAATGTACAAGCTTTTCGCCAGTGCACTTGCTTCCTCAAACTAACAACTTGGGCAGGTTGTTAGACCAATTGCAGTCGGCCAGGTCTCTGGAGGCTATACCTCCAGGCTGGTCGGTCCCAGGACCCATTTCTAGGAAATGGGTCAACTCTAAGGCGTATTCTACGTCTAAGGAGTTCTTCCCGGTCAAAGTGCCAGCTTTAGACGGGGATGCAGCTACACTGGGGTTAACTGCACCCGCTTCTGTCCAGGTCTCTTTTAAGATACTAGAGAAGTGGGAGGCCAGAGCAAGACTGGGTGTATTGGTGTCATCTCATGACAACCATTTCGCAGTCGCTCTGTCTTTGTTGTTGAAAAAGGAGAATATCTCTAGCCTAGGGGCTAACAGAATTCTCGAAGCTTTCGACACAGGCAACAGGCATCTCATGGCACTGAATCTTCAGACCATCACAGAGATACTGTCCATGAGGAGGGACGCAGTTATAGTTGCTCCTAACTCATTGCTACGTGCTAGCAAGGACAGCCTGAAAGCCGCACCATTGGAGTCGAAACAACTCTTTGATGGAAGGATTGCTGCGGTGACAGCTTCTGATGCTTCAGAACAGTCGACGCCTTTCGGCGAACGCAGCTAAGGCTTTTGCGCAGGGCCAGAAACGTTCAACGTATTCTGCGAATGTGGGTAGTTCTAAGAAACCCAACCCAGGAAAGAAGCCAAAACGGTATGTGAAGGCGTTTCAGCTTCTACTTCTATTTCACGATCTATCCCTAGCCTGGCGGACCATTCTGCGGTTGGGTTTAATACCCAACACGCAGAAGTCGGAATTAATTCCGTCAAAGAGGTTCACGTTCGTGGGTATGACGTTTTTCACCGACTTAGCGGTAATTCGAGTACCTTCGGACAGAGTCGATTCACTAATACAGAATAGACAACTATATTCCACTCATTCGGCAGTGGACGTTCAGAATTCGCAAAGGAATAATAATAATTACTCCCCGAGTTCATAATGAGGCTGAGAACCAGTTTGTCAACTTCCGGTTTCACTTCTGATAGGGAAGATGATGACAGGACACTTCTCTGGCCCAGAGACCGTGGTTATACGTCCTTCTGGCCTGCCTATCGACATAACCGTTACATCTTCCTTAGATATAGACAGTTCTTACCGATTGATGTTAATAAGGTAGGTCAATCTCTCTGAACGTTTGTCGACGGCTACCGCTTCTCAAGTTTTACTGAGAATTATAAATTCGTATTGCTTGGCGAACACTAACAGGGAAGTGAGTTCTTTGCTTTCAGTAGAAACGAATTACATTAAGTTTCACAGACTGATGGTTAGAATTAGGAAAAAACCCAATTGTAGGAGTTAACTCCAAAATAGGATTTGTCTTGCGTCCTTTGGTCGCTTACAAGAGCTCCATACGAACTCTTGAATCGACGTCTTTAAAGTTTTTTACTTATAAAACCGTCTTTTTATTAGCTTTAACTACAGATCGTCTCTGTAGAAACCGGGCAGATCAGATTCAATGAATCTGATGGCTCCTTACTCTACTGTGTCAACAAGGGTTCCTGTCTAAGAACCAGTTGCAGTCGGTCCTGCCTGGGTCCCCTTGTGGCTTCACAGCGAGTGGTTTGCTAATTCACATAATCCAACACATAAATAAAGTGAATACCGATTGAACCTGTATTCAATCCCCTCTTTCCCTTTATACATCCGTTGGAATCAAGTATGTTTGTTCTTAAAAAAATATGGAATAATATACTACAACGTACCTGGAACGACAGTAAGTATTGGTCGAACCTCCCGTCCTATGCTACGAAGTCATCAGGTATTAAATGACTGGTAATGTATTTTTGATATAAAAATGAAGTTTTTTAAAGTAAAACATATTTTTATTAGAAAATACTTACCAGTCATTTATAGAGTCCCACCTCCCAACCCCGCGTCGTCACCAATACTTAACGGTGAATGAAAAGTGACTACCCGCTCACGTGCGCGCCTGTACTTCCGGGCGGCCGTGTATGTCACGGATACGTGAGGGATATGCTAGCGTGGGCGTTTTTTTTGGATAATTAAGGTGTATAGAGATGATATATCAGGTATTAAATGACTGGTAAGTATTTTCTAATAAAAATATGTTTTACTTTAAAAAACTTCATTTTAAAACATCCCTTTTACACTCTATATACATGTGTGAGTTTTACAAATTAAAAACAAAAGACAAAGGCCAGTATATTAATTGAATGTATGTACATTTTTATTTAAGCGAAATTCATACTGTATAGATCTACTCTAGACAGTAAAATAGAGAACCCTTCTATTGAATTTGTAAATGTGGTCTGGTTCCTTAAAATAACATGCTATGATAAATACGAAATAAAGCGGGCTTATTTGCATATTAAAAAAAAGTATCGAATTTTTATTTCGTTTTTACGAAATAAGTATTTAATTTAAACGAAATGATTATTTCGTTAATACGAGATTTATCAAAAAAAGTATCGAATTATTATTTCGTAAAAACGAAATAAAAATCCGATACTTTTTTTTAATATGCAAATTAGCTGTTTTATTTCGTATTTACGAAATACTTATTTCGTTTAAACGAAATACTTATTTCGTTTAAACGAAATAATTAATACCGACACTTTTTTTTAATATGTAAATTAGCCGTTTTATTTCGTATTTACGAAATAATACTTACTATTCGACATTTCTTTTTAATATGCAAATAAGCCGTTTTATTTCTAATTTACGAAATAATAGTTAGTATTCAAAACTTTTTTAATATACAAATTTGCGCTGTTTAATTAAGTAAATTAATAAATTAAAATAAATATCTCGAGTCTACCATCAGCCGAGCACCGGTAGCTCAGTCGGTAAGGACGCGGGCTGTCAATCTAGGGGTTGTGAGTTCGAACCCCAGCTCGGCAAACATTATTTACGATGTTGAACAAAAAACACTGCGACAAGCGTCATTCGTCTTTCACCAATGGGCTAACAGTCGATGTGGAAAAGCAGCCAGTTGCGTGGAAAGTATGTTGTTGATTGATTGGGGTTTAACGCCGTTTTTAACAATTTTTCAGTTATATCACGGTGGCCAGTTCACCTACTCATGCATTACCTGGTTTTCTCACACCAGTACTCCACACAGCAATCTTCCGAAGCAACTGTCTGCTTTTCCACATAGACTGAGCCCATTGGTGGAAGACGAATGACGCATGTCGCATTGACTTTTGTCAATCGTCGGTAAGAAAGTTGGCCGAGCCGGGATTCAAATTAACAAACCCCTGGATTGACAGCCCGCATCGCTACCAACTGAGCTACCGGGGCTGGCAAAGTATGTTGTGCGGAGTACTGGTGTGAAAAAAATCAGGAAACATATGATTAGGTGAATTGGCTGCCGTGATATGACTCAAAAGTTGATTGTTGAAAACGGCATTAATCACTAATCAATCAAAACCATCAGACAACCATGTGGAAACTCGGTAACACATGGTAAATACGAAATAAAACTGCTAATTTGCATATTAAAAAAAAGTACCGAATTATTAATTCGTTTTAACGAAATAAAACAGCTAATTTGCATATTAAAAAAAAGTATCGAATTATTATTTCGTTTTAACGAAATAATTATTTCGTTTAAACGAAATATTTATTTCGTAAATACGAAATAAAACAGCTAATTTGCATATTAAAAAAAAGTATCGAATTATTATTTCGTTTTAACGAAATAATTATTTCGTTTAAACGAAATATTTATTTCGTAAATACGAAATAAAACAGCTAATTTGCATATTAAAAAAAAGTATCGAATTTTTATTTCGTTTTTACGAAATAAGTATTTCGTTTAAACGAAATGATTATTTCGTTAATACGAAATAAATTGGCTTATTTGCATATTAAAAAAGAGTATCGAATTATTATTTCGTAAAAACGAAATAAAAATGCGATACTTTTTTTTAATATGCAAATTAGCTGTTTTATTTGCATACTAAAACAATATATTGAATGTCACTTTAGGGGCTCCGTAATCTTCCTTATGTGACAATCGATACAATTATTCAAGTCAGATTTATTAAATAAAAAAACGATGTTGCCAGGCATCATCAGAGTTTGTGGTCTTGTTTCAAGATAATTTGGCTTAAAAAAACATTATGTTGGCCTTTCCAGAGTGGTTTAAGATCAATGCTGCCAGGCGGTATCAGAAAGGGAGTAAAATAAAAAAAATC
Organism: Serripes groenlandicus; assembly: GCA_031761405.1. Taxonomy (NCBI): domain Eukaryota; kingdom Metazoa; phylum Mollusca; class Bivalvia; order Cardiida; family Cardiidae; genus Serripes; species Serripes groenlandicus. Next base: position 1,251,446 of record JASEVX010000031.1, on the reverse strand, counting down.
TCTTAAACTGCATGTCTTATGTCAAGATAGTGTGGCAAAAAACGTTCTTTAATTAACCCTCTACATAAATTGTACAAGGGATATTGATTAGTTCCAAGCAATGCTGAAATGTGGCATCAGAAAAATGGTAAAATGACAATTCTAAACGTTTTTCCTCTGCAACTGCTTGTCTGATTTCAAGTTCAGTTGGCAGAAATGTTATTTTTTTCAAAATGTTGATGCATTTATCCAAAGACATATAAACATATGTATTATTATGGCTATCAGGATATTCCCTCAATATTCACTGGTAAAAGTAGTCTTTGACATTCGGGAAGTTAGTTGACTCAGCTTGAACTTGAACTCTCTACCCCTGGGTGACAACTCTATCCATTATCAATTGAGCAAATAGTAAATGCGTTAGTGAACAACAGCTTAGTAGGTGATTAAATCTGTTGAGACTGAATGCACTTCCCGAAACCTTCTGAGGCTTTGCCTTAATTCATTTTAGTTTTAAACAGATTTACTGTATCTGTCCATCTTCCCAGTTGACACAACATTGAGTCAGGCCCCTTTTGTGCTAGCGCGCATCTTATAATCCTTCGATAACATCGGAAATAAAATGAACGCATAACATATAATTAATCAAACTTCTAGCTTTAGGCATCGTACCAAAGCATTTTAGGCGATCAATTTCATAGTTTTGAAACAAATTAACTGTGCGCGTCATCTTTGCAAACGAAACCAAATTTAGGCATTTTAGAAGACTAGTTTCAGTTGTGTAACAGTTAAACGATCAATTTCATAGAATTGAGCCAGTTTTACTTTGCGCGTCCATCTTTGCAAACGACACACAATTGAGGCATTTTAGGCGACCAGTTTAAGTTTAGTAACAGTTTTAATGTATGTCTTCATCTTTGCAGACGACACAAAATCGAGGCATTTCAGGCAACCATACATTTAGGCTTTACTGTGTTAAGTGTTCATAGAAATTGTCAAACTTCTAGGTTTAGGCATTGGTACAAAGGCATTTTAGGCGATCAAATACATAGTTTTGAAACAGTTTGACTGGGCGCGTCCATCTTTGCAGACGACACAAAATTGGGGTACTTTAGGTGACCGGTTTCAGTTTTGTAACAGTTTTACTAATCTAAGAAAAAAGGAAAAAGAAATATATGAATAAACTGTAATAAAACTGTAGAACAATGTGTGTTGTGCAGGTTGGATGCTTGTATGCGGTTCTTGCAGAATTTTTGTAGTTGACATCCAAGTGTATATCTCCGGCTGCAGCTGCCTATTCCTCTTCCAGCCAAAAAAAACCCCAAACAGTACCGACAAACAGAAAGGTTGACACTGGTGACAATCTTGACAATTTGAGTTGACTTTCCAGAAGACAATTTTGATTGATCGACACTGCTCGGTGGTGGGTGGGTTGGGAACACGCAAACTGGTGGGGTTGGATCAGACTGTAACCTTGACATATACACAAACAATGACAAAAACAAAAAATAACAGGGAGCGGGATATGCAGTAGACAACTTAGTTGGAGAGAGGACACAATAGTTACTCGACAGGGAGGGTAGACCTGATGTTCTATGTTGATTGTTGATTTTGGATGATGGCCGCCAAAAAGTAGGTCTCATCAGAAGTTTGTTTTGACCGGAAGTGTGTACACACTGACATCGTGTGTCCTTTAAACCTTTGTAAACCAGTCTTATCATCTAGACGCTTTCATATATTTAAACAACTACAAAATAAAGCGTTTATAATATTGAGATAACCAGTGTAGCGCGCTATTTATAGAACCTTTTGGAATTTCCAGATTTGAGTATCATCAGAGTTATTTGCCTTATTTGCAAGGAAGATAAAACGCGCAATGATATTTATTATCTGCCCAATCATGACGAAGATAATATTTACATATTTTAACTCTATGTAGATAATGTCTCGATAAAACTCAAATATTAGTAACAATCCTGTCCAAAGTAGCACTGACATAATTATTATTTATCACGTCTCTGCATCAATGATGGAACTATAACGGATGTGAGTACATTAGTTTGCAGTAAGGAAAACAAATATCAACCGATTGTTCAAAACCGACTACTAAATATTTTTCGTTGTTGTTGTTTCTGTTAGCATTGTGGCGATTGTCAAACCAATCGCCACAAAAAGGAACTACAATGAAGGCACTACATAATATAAGAAATTTGAATCACATCATAAATTTCAGCTTTACTGTGTCAAATGTTCATAGAAATAGTCAAACTTCTAGGTTTAGGCATTGTACAAAGGCATTTTAGGCAATCAATTACATAGTTTTGAAACAGTTTTACTGTGCGCATCCTTCTTTGCAAACGGCACATAATTGAGGCAGTTTAGGGGACCAGTTTCAGGCTTGTAAAAGTTTTACTGTATGTGTACATCTTTGCAGACAACGCAATGATTACAAGTTTTACTGTACGTGTCCATCTTTGCAGACGAGACAAAAATGAGGCATTTTAAGCGATCAGTTTCATAGTTTTGAAACAGTTTTACTTTGTGCGTTCATCTTTGCAGACGATACAAAATTGAGGCATTTTAGGAGAACAGTTCCAGTTTTGTAACAATTTTACTGTATGTGCCCATCTTGCAGACGACACAAAAATTAGGCATTTTAGACACCAGTTTCAGTTTTGAAACATTTTAATTGATGTGTCCATCGTTACAGACGACAAAATAATGAGTTATTTTAGTGCGCAACTTATAGTCCTTCGATAACAATGAAATAAAAAGAACGCATTACATATTATAAGAAATTCGAATCGCATCATACATTTAGGTTTTACGGTGTCAAGTGCTCATATGAATGGGTAAACTTCTAGGTTTTAGGCATTGTACAAAAGGTATTTTAGGCGATCAGTTTCATAGTTTTGAAAATATTTCACTGGCCTCATCCATCTTTGCAGACAACACAAAATTGAGGCACTTTAGGTGACCAGTTTCAGTTTTGTAAGGTTTACTGTATGTGTCAATCTTTGCAGACGACACAAAATGAGGCATTTTAGGCGACCAGTTTAATAGTTTTAAACATATTTACTGTATCTGTCCACCTTGGAGACGACACAAAATTGAGTCAGGCGCGCATATTATAATCTTTCGAATAACAAGGAAATAAAATGAACTTCACCGTATTACATACTATAAGAAATGTGAGTCGCATCATACATTTTGGCTTCTCTGTGTCAAGTGTTCATAGAAATGGTCAAACTTCTAGGTTTAGGCATTGTACCAAGGCATTTTACAGCTCATAAAAAGACATTCAATTCATTACAGTGACAATTGTTCGTGTGCAACTATATCTTAATTCTAAGATTTTGCAAAAAATAGTCAATTACTTTACAATCTATTTTTGGGAGGAATATCCGTGAGAGATAAGCTTAATTGTTTATTGCAAAAGTAGAAATTATTATTGAAGATTGACACGTATTATGACACTTTATAAGCTTATATTCTGTTATTGAGTAATTCACACCTTCAAAATAGTGTATGAGTAATACAAATATGACGTACTTGTCACCATTTATCTTAATACATTAGTTTTAGATTCGTCATCTTGAAAACATTCGAAGAAAAATGCGAAATATCTATCTATATGATTTGACGTATAGTTTAGAGACAGAGATTAACGCTTTCCCTCATACAGACGCATTTTAGTGCGACAAAAGAAAATGGCTTTTAAATATCTTAGTTGCAAAAGTTTGTTCACGATACGTCGACTCGTTCCACTTAACACCTATCTCTAATCCAGGTTTAGGGGGTACCTAAAGGGGCATAGAACTATATACATATAAATCAATTTATTTGATTTTAAGGATGCACGCATTAAATGCATTTTAATAAAGAATAAATGTTTAACATCATTTATTAAGTTCAAAATGTAAATTTATGTGAAGGATAGACGGTAATTGATAAGAATAATTACCATTTAAATGCATGTTACAATTAAGTTGTTCTCTTTTAATTGTTTTCCAGTTGTAAGTAACTAAGTTCAAACGGTGAAGGTCTCTGTTGAACACATTAATTAAAAACTGTGCCTTTTAATCTTTTTTCTTTAAACCAAAAAAAACTGTTCTGTTACTTAATTGATGTCAAAACACTTGTCCGACGTGCAGCAATCCTGCCTCTGCTTCCCTTAGACAAGATAGAAGACTTCTGGTTCCGCACTCTAGAAGAGAGAGACGACGCCGATCTAACGGAACTCAAAAAACCATTCACAGACTACGTTACCGAACAATGGGTAGAGGGCGACAGACCGATGTGGAACCACTTTGGCACAAAGAGCCCGCGCACTACCAACAACATTGAAGGCTGGCACAGCAAATCAAAGAAAATGAGACAACACTCCGACCGAACTTATGTACAGCCATTAAGATGTTCAAAGACATTCAGAATGCAAATGATATTGGGTTAATACAAAGAGCTGTCGGTGGAACAACTTGCCCTCGTGCAAAGCGCTACCCGATTATTGATCCTAGATTAGATATCCTGAAAGAGAGGTATGAAACTGGTGTTCTTGAGTTTATGGCTTATGCGGATTCTGCATCTCAGCTTATACACTTGAATTGAAACTAGCAGTGATGTTTTAGGTATTCGTGTGATTATATGCTGTTTTCTAATATTTTACTTAATAGTACTGACAGAGATCAGACTACATAGTTGGAATTAAAAAAATAAGTGCAGCAAAAGATCAACTAGTACGTATGTGCATGCTAATCCTAGGTTTCACTTTTCTCAAATGTTTTAAATTTCGCATTCTTAGGAAATTCTGCATGTATATATTTCTTGATCATAATTGTTTATGCATAAATAAATTTTGAAAAAAAATCAGTTTGTCTCATGTAATTTCCGTGTAGATCTAATTTACGATATAGCGTCGGGTATTTGGAACCGGGTGTTCCATATTCTAGCCTAGTACTGGTTTATTTACCAAGAGATCATGAAAAAGTGAACTGTCGCAGTGATATAACTGAAATAATGTTGAAAGCGGCGTAAAACCCCAATAAAACTACTTTGCGATTATTTGCAAACGCATCAGAAAATCTTTATTAATAAATTTAGGAAATTCTGCATGTATATATCTCTTGATCATAATTGTTTAAATACATAAATAAATTTAAAAAAAAAAAAACCAGTAATCTCATGTAATTTCCGTGTAGATACAATTTGAGATTATTTGCAAACGCATGGGAAAATCGTTTATTATTAAATCTTGAGTCCAAAGCAATAGGTATTCATATTTACCTGTCACATAATTACCCTCCGATGGTCCCCCCGATCCGCTCTACCGACCAGCTAGGAATTAAATCGAGTCGACGTATATTGCTTATTTGTTGTATGAGGGAAACGTTTGAAACATTTGGGAAAGGATTTCTCCATTTTACTATAACATTTCAAAATCTGCTCCTTCTAATATCTCGACTGTCGTCCGTATGAGGGAAATGCATAATAAATTTATTCACCATTTCTCGTCTTCTCCTCGACCATATTTCTTGATTGATATAAATACGATCTTAAAAGGGTGAAAGAAAATAAAAAAACGGGCAATTTTTCAATGTTATTTAAATGTTGAAGAGGAGTTAAAAGACGTTTCGAAAAGTCTCTACAACAGTTTTGGATTATTGTAGATATAGTGTCCTATCAGTTTGTACCACATGTCTACATTATTCATATAATTAGAATACCCAGATTAGGTAAGAAATATAAATAAACGAAATAGAATCTTAGCGGGTCGATTAATGACCGACTTGACCCGCGTTTGCCGTTTTGGAGTTTTAATGAAAATATACACACATTCTGCAGCAGACGACTTTGAAAACATCTAATCAAAAATTACTTTTTAAGGGTTGTTTAAGCCTTTTCTACAGATAGACGTTTTCTGACATCTCTGCGGTATAAGACGTTTGAAAATATTGTTTTCAATTCTATATTCAATAATTATTCTGACATAAACAGAGTGTTTTTCATAGTTTCATCTAGATGTTTTTCAAATCCGTTTGCTACATATTTGTTTTAATTGGGAAAGGGTTAAATACATATTGTCATAAAACTAGCGGACCTTTACTTCTAAGTTTTGTTTTTGCCCTGCGAGGTATTCCCGTATTTGAAAAGATCATACATTGGACTATCGAATTCATACAAAACAAGCAGGTGCCCTGGAATTCTAGGGTAGGGGTCTGGAAAATCAATGAGCTCTATTTATTCACACAATGCCTGTTGTTTTCCCCCCTTGTATCTGGCTGTCTATCGAACATAGGGGACATTAAGCAACCCTTTCCCACATACAGACGCTTTCTGACGCCTCTAAATCAGGCGACTGATGAAAACATTGTGGCAAAAGGATAAATTGTCTTTTTAAATAATTAAACTTTCTCTTATAAAAACATGTACTTATATAGAATATTGCCTAGTTATTTTCACAATCGTCTACAGGTTTGTTATGTGAGAGGAAATGTTAAAGTCTGATCTGAAGCAAATTTAAATCATTTGAATTACGAGAAAAAAACAACATTGTAGATCAGCCGAAGCATGTCGCGCAGGCTAACACTTTTCGCCTCCTGTGGATTTTCTGTTTCAGGAATCATTACTCTATACATTTATCCCCCTGTGACTGAATGTGTCGGCCCAGATTAACCTGCGCGGACTGCGCAGGCTGATCTAGGTCGATACATTACGCAGAGTCCATGAAGTGTTTTTTTCTTGGAACGGCTCATTTTTAGCGACTCTTCTAAACTCCATTTACGCGGACAGCAAATAATTCGAATAAATTGAGTTAATATGCATCTGGAGCATCTTTTGAAATCAGTTTGACATATGGAGAAATTGGTGAAAAGTGAAGATTTCTCTCCTTTTGCTATAATGTGTTCAACGCTATACAAATATTTATACTTTCATTTGTAGATTGTTGTACATTTTACATTTATTTCACCTCCCACTAGAAACTAGCGATTTCATTGGACAAGAGCAGTCACGTGGTGACCCCCTAAATTTCTATAGTAGGTCAGTAAATTTCTATAGTGGGTCAGTAGAAGTTAAAAGTCGACAAAATGGCCGCCATTCATTGATTCTTCCTTTAAAATCACATTTTTCTATCAAAAATCACGGAACTCACTAACAATATTACAACTGTAAATAATGAACACAAAAATGTTCCGTAGTGGGTCAGTAACAGACCAAATAACTGATTTATTTCATCAACCACCTTTCATGAGCAAAACAAATTGATATTATTGCATAAAATCTATGTTTTACGCCCGCTTAAGGGATACAGAAACATTGCAAAAACCGGGCGTAAACGGCGAGAAAACGTGTATAAACAAAGCGATTCTCGCGCGTACGTGCCGTTTCAGACCGGTTAGATGTTTTACATAAGCATTACCCGGGCACCGTTAGTAAACAAAACATGGACGCTCCTTCTCCCCTAGAATAGGAGTATTTGTGCGTTAACAATAACATCAGCTTCTTTAACTCGATAATCGGTAACATGCAATAGACTCACAGTTAAAGAGCATAACATAATCCAAAACCATTCGAGTCAGCGATGGCAACCTTGATGTAGGACCGGTTCGTGGATATATAAAACATAACTTGTTTACTTTATGACGTCACATGTGTCAATCGTTAACGCGTCATGTTCATCGGCGGTTATCGTACAACTAAACGTTACAGCGGACTATATGTTGGATGTTTGCTCTTATTTTATGCAATAATAGCGAAAATACACATTTTCTCGGGCTTGAACATCTGCGGACGCCCTTAAAATGTGTTTATGCCCTCGTGCTCGGGCATAAACACATTTTGCGGGCGTCCGCAGATGTTCACGCCCGAGAAAATGTGTATTATCCCTATATTATTGCATAAAATCTATGTTTTACGCCCGCTTAAGGGATACAGAAACATTGCAAAAACCGGGCGTAAACGGCGAGAAAACGTGTATAAACAAAGCGATTCTCGCGCGTACGTGCCGTTTCAGACCGGTTAGATGTTTTACATATGCATGCACCGTGCACCGTTAGTAAACGAAACATGGACGCTCCATCTCCCCTAGAATAAGAGCAATTGTTGGGTTAACAATAACATCAGCTTCTTTAACTCGATAATCGGTAACATGCAATAGACTCACAGTTAAAGAGCATAACATAATCCAAAACCATTCGATTCAGCGATGGCAACCTTGATGTAGGACCGGTTCGTGGATATATAAAACATAACTTGTTTACTTTATGACGTCACATGTGTCAATCCTTATCGCGTCATGTTCATCGGCGGTTATCGTACAACTGAACGTTACAGCGGACTATACGTTGGATGTTTGCTCTTATTTTATGCAATAATAGCGAAAATACACATTTTCTCGGGCGTGAACATCTGCGGACGCCCTTAAAATGTGTTTATGCCCTCGTGCTCGGGCATAAACACATTTTGCGGGCGTCCGCAGATGTTCACGCCCTCGAAAATGTGTATTATCCCTATATTGTTTAATTTCATTAATATATCTATAGGTGCTACCTATTTACGAAAAAACGCAAGATAATTATAAACAAAAATTAAAGAGCATACTTTGGCCATAAAAAAGGATTTATAAAGAGCATACTTTGGCCATAAAAAAGGATTTATAAAGTTTCGGTTAGAAACTTCTTACGGTCAGGGTCAAAGGTCACACATACTATAGCGCTATTTTTGCTTGTTACAAAACGAACTCTATGGGTCATTTGGGATCTACTCGGACATCCGCTTTCCGATTTCAGACTGTATATCAAATGTTTACATCATTGAACGTGTATCGAAGATTCTGTTCAGAGAACAATTCCATAAAAATTGACGTCGGTGTCACTAAGCGCATTCAAATTTCAAGCTTTTCATTAACCGCGTTAAAAATGGCCGATTCTTGACCTCTGGCCCGGCTCGACTCGATTTAATTGTTCGATCTAGTAGATCCGATATGCGTTTCGTTGGTAACAGGATACTGGAAACACCCGTCATTCTATCATTTAGACAACTTTTCAATGGATTTATTGTGTTAAACTGTCCATAACTATCGAAAGTCAACCACCGTCAGGTAAGCTGACCAGTGCTATCGTGATTCATTCAAAACGGCTGATCATGGCCCATTTGTCACAAATTGTGTTCACTTAGTTTATTCGAAGGCAAATTGTTGCACATGACATGTTTAGGGAGTCATGTCGTTTTGTTTAATCTGTGTGTCACGAAACCATATTAGAGCGAAACATGAGAACGATTTGCATTGTTCCGGTTCAGGTTAAGAGCTACCGTTCATGTTTGACATGCTTGTAAAGACAACAAAACTGTGCAGACTCGGGAGTGTTTTGCCGAGCCATAATGTAAGTTTGAGCTGCATCCCCACAAGCATATGATTATATAAATAGTTTTTAAGCACATCGCAACATGATTTCCATGTCAGACATGTCCAATGGCCAATGCTTCTTATTGCTTAAAATGAAACTAGGATTCCGTTTCGTACCCAATGTTTAACGCACTCAGTCAAATGTGAAGTTCAAGTTGTGAACAGTATGTATCGTCTTGTGTTCATCTGCTTCTCTGATAAGTAGAACCACTGATGATATTCTCTGTTCATATATGTTGTAATCTTGAGGCAGACATTATAGTGATGGTTTAGATTGTGTTCTTGTTACTTCTTTATGGATAAAGATAACATTTCTTTATATTTAGTTAATACCGATTTTTGGCTCGACTATTCGAAGAATATGAGAGCTATACTACTCACCCTGGCGTCGGCGTCGGCGTCGGCGTCCACGTCACACTTTGGTTAAGGTTTTGCATGCAAGTTCTAAAATAATACATGTATTGCATTGAAACTTTCTACAACCCTACCAAACTATCACACCAATGTAGATTATCAAGTTAGATAACTCTGTCCTGCATTTTATGCAAGTTATGGCCCTTTTTTACTTAGAAATTCTGGTTAAAGTTTTGCGTGCAACTAAAGTAAGAGTCCATATCTCAGTATTTACTTGATGCATTGCATTGAAACTTTCTACAACCCTACCCAACTATCCCACCTGTGTAGATTATCAAGTAAGATAACTCTATCCTGCATTTTATGCAAGTTATGGCCCTTTATTTACTTAGAAATTCTGGTTAAAGTTTTGCGTGCAACTAAATTAAGAGTCCATATCTCAGTATATACTTGATGCATTGCATTGAACCTTTCTACAACCCTACCCAACTATCACACCTATGTAGATTATCAAGTAAGATAACTCTATCCTGCATTTTATGCAAGTTATGGTACTTTTTTTACTTAGAAATTCTGGTTAAAGTTTTGCATGCAACTAAATTAAGAGTCCATATCTCAGTATTTACTTGATGCATTGCATTGCAACTTTCTACAACCTTACCCAACTATTACACCTGTGTAGATTATCAAGTATGATAACTCTATTCTGCATTTTATGCAAGTTATGGCCCTTTTTTTACTTAGAAATTCTGGTTAAAGTTTTGCGTGCAACTAAATTAAGAGTTCACGTCTCAGTAAATACTTGATGCATTGCATTGAAACTTTCTACAACCCTACCCAACTATCACACCTGTGTAGATTATCAAGTATGATAACTCTATCCTGCATTTTATGCAAGTTATGGCCTTTTTGGACTTATAAATTCTGGTTAAAGTTTTGCATGCAACTACATAAAGAGACCATCTCTTAGTAACTACTTGATGCATTGCATTGAAACTTTATACAGCACTTACCAACCATCACATCTAATCATCTATGTAAACAATCAAGTATGATTACTCTATCCAGCATTTTATGCAAGTTATGGACCTTTTTGGACTTAAAGTTTTGCAACTACATTTAGAGTGTAATCTCAGTTACAACTTGAAAAATTGTATTGAAACTTTATACAACCTTTCCCAATTGCACAACTATAAACACAACCAATTATGATAACTCTATCCTGTATATGGTACAAATTGTTGCCCTTTTTTTAACTTAGAAATTATGGTTAAAGGTTTGCGTGAAACTACATTAAGAGTCCATATCTGAGTAACTACTTGATGCATTCCATTGAAAGGTTATACAACCCTTTCTAACCATCACACCTATGAAAATAATCATGTTAAATAACACTATCCTGCATATAATGCAAATTATCACCCACTAAGAAATTGTGGTTAATGTTTTGCATGCAACTACATTAGAGTCTATTATCTCAGTAACTTAAATAAGCGGTGGAATAGTCGAGCACGCTGTCCTCCGACAGCTCTTGTTATTTATTTAACCAATGGATCAGCTTATTAATTATAAGTGATCAATTGTTGGGTCCATCGGTGTGAATGTGTAGAATCTAATGAACCTGGGCAGATCTGTAGAAAAGACAATTCCCTATCCAAGTTGCCCATTTGCATTGGTTTAAACCAATGAACAGTCATTATCATGACAAGTAGTAAATTTTATGGTTTTCTTTATTTCAGCTTTTTACTTGCCTAGTCCAGGTTTCTGTACTAGGAATGCGATATTTTATTTTGACTGTTCGCATCATTAGTTACAATGCAATATTTAACGGCCATATATTGAGACTAGGTCCTTGCCCTGACACTATATGGTTACACTTTGGCTTTATGGCATTGCTACCTCGACTACTTGTTATGTCTCTCAACTGTGTCATTGTTAATTTTTTTTGCCGCTTTCAATAATTCTCTAGTTATATGACGGCGTGTTCTGGTTAAGTTACCAGTACTACTGGTCCATTTATTCAGACACCAGCCAGTCAGTTGAAATGCCAACCCCGCAACCATGACTAACATGAGCATCAAGAATTACTACCATTTTTTAAGGTTTTGGCATGACCCAACCGGGGATCGGACTTGCAACCTCCCACACCCAAGTCCAAATAGCACCAAAGGCAGACGTTCTACGAAAAACACCACCGAGTTCGTCCACTGTGTTTTAGGCACACTGGTTAAAAATGTTCATTTACTAAACTCTGTTACTACCTTCAATTATGACAAGATTTTATGGATTCATATAGGTTAAAGTTTAAACATAATTAACATATAATAATTATTATTTAAGTACATGTACACTACACAGTCAATGAAATCAAGAATTTTGCAAGCTGGAATGTACATGCTGGTTTTTAGTAAGATGTAAACAAGTTTTTTCTTTCTATGTGTGCAACTAAACTTGTTCTTTCAGATTGAAATTGCAGGGGTTCGGGGGCGCAGCCCCTGATGATGATAGAAAGTTAGATGCGGTTGGCAACATAAAATAAACTATTTTAACTTTTATTCAAAAGGGCTGATGTTGACCAATGTACAGTGGCAAATTATCTTCATTCTGTATAGGTTTATTTTATAATTTAGATGTTAAATCCATGGCAAAGATCTATAGATGCAAGTCATCTGAATTAAAAAAAAAATTGCGAGCTGGAATGTGTGTAAGTTTCTAAGAAGATCTAAACAATTTGTATTATGCGTGCAGCTTAACTTTGGTTTTTAGATTGAAATTGCAGCGGTTTGGGGGCACAGCCCCTGATCAGATTTTAAATTCATCTGGCAATATGAAATAAACTAATCTAACATTCATTCAAAAGGGCAGATAATGACCCAATCAGACCCATGTGTGGCAAATTATCTTCATTCTGTATGGGTTTATTCAGATGTTAAATATATGGCAAAGATGATCTATAGATGCAAGTCTCCTGAACAATCATGTCTTTTTGAGAGCTGGAATCTAGGTATTTCCCAGCCCGGCGGGTAATACTAGGAAAACCCGTCTTTTACTGGGATTTACTGGGATTTACTGGGCAATATTGGGCATTACTGGACAATACAAACTTGACATACTGTAAACTAATTTGAAGCAAGATAAACCCTTAATAGACCTACCACCTGCTAGCTAAATTACTGTAATTATGTTCTTTTCAATGGATCCATTGATAATTGGTTTTACAGGGTAAGGTGTTAAGTTCAACAATGTTTGGCCCTAAGGGTGTTATAGTAATAACTTTAACCTAATATACCTTTATGTGAACACTTTTTACATGAAAGTCAATTTTAAGGAAAATACACCTTAATGTGAACACATTTTACATGCAAGTATATATTTTTAGGAAACCACAAATGTTTCATTATCTTTGTAAACCATGAAGCCGAAGGATAACATATGGAGTTTTTTTTATGTAACTGGTGAAGGGTCCAAAAAAATTGCCAGATACAAAGGGTGTAAAATGGTTGTGAGTGCAAAAAGTGAAAGACTAAAAGCACACAGACATAAATGTTGTGGTGACTCTGGGGAGCCTGACACTCAGGAAAATAGTGACCCTATATGTAGCTCTGGAGATATAAACTCAACATCAGAACCTCTCAGTGTAGACTCCATACCGCATACTCCGGCAAAAAGAAAGATTATTGATGGCAAGTACATTTGACTTATTTGTATAATCTGTCATGTGAATTATTTTTATCTCTGGGGATTTAATTTTTAGTATGAATAAAAAATAAATTATTAACTTAACAGGAACACACGTTAAAACTGTTTAAAACATATATAAATTATAATTGTTTTCTATAGAATTCATTATTTTTTTAATTGAAGTTTTAGAGAGATTTTATATTTTTTGTAGGAGATGACGAATCCCCAATGTCAACTCCTAAGCGTGCAAAACTACGTCAACGGAACCTGAGTGGATTCAGTGTTACAACTGAGTCAAATTTGTCAAATGCTTTGACAAATGAAAATACTATCAAAAATGTATCATCAGTTGTTTGGTGGATGAGCGTCGAACGTTCAAATGCAGTGGATCCATTACTCTGCCAGCTAGCCCGTAAACTTTTGAGCATGCCAGCCAGTTCAGCTGCCATAGAACGAATTTTTTCAAACTTTGGTTCCATTCAAACAAAGTTAAGAAACAGACTTGGTTTACAAAAATGTGCAAAACTAGTTTTTTGCTATCGAATGCTAAGAGGGAAAGAAGAGCTAGAGTGGTGATCTGCATGGACTAATGACACTGACAAACTGTGATTTTCAATATATACATACATGTTTTGTGTTTAGACTGTTTAGTTTGTAGTTGTAGTTGTAAATAAATGTAGAAAGTTCCATATACATTCACATTCATGATCAAAAAATCATATTGCCCACTATTGCCCAATTTAAGTGGGTAATAAGAGTAAAGTCCAGCCAGGGAAAACCCGGGTTTTCCCACCTGGGTTTACCCGGGCGGTCAATTCTTTGCCAACCCTGGCTGGAATGTGCATGTAAGTTTGTGAGAAAATTTAAACAATTGTTATTATTTGTGCAACTAGACTTGGTTTTTCAAATTGAAATTGCAGGGGTTTTGGGACACAGCCCCCGATCAGATTTTAAATTTGTCTGGCAATATGAAATAAACTATTCTAACATTCATTCAAAAGGGCAGATGTTGACCCATGTGTGGCAAATTATCTTCATTCTGTACAGGTTTATTCAGATACATGTTAAATCGGCAAAGATCTATAGATGCAAGTCCCCTGAAATCATGATTTTTTGCGAGCTGGAATGTCTATGTAAATTTTTAAGAAGATCTAAACAATTTTTATTATGTGTGCAAATTGACTTGGTTTTTAAAGATTGAAATTGCAGGGGTTTGGTGGATCAGCCCCTGATCAGAATTAAGATGCGTCTGGCAATATGAAATAAACTTCAAAATGGCTGATGCCTGATGGTGATCAATGTGTGGCAAATTATCTTCAATCTGTACAGGTGTCTCGTCAGATCTATGTTAGTTTAAAGTTCTGTTATACATACATGTATAATGTTGCTTTGATTTAAAACTTTTACAGTTAAAGTACAAAATGTTCCAGTAACAACAATTTTGTAAATATTTGAAATGGTTGATGGTGGATTTTTCAAGGACATGTCAAGGAGATCAGGGTTGTTATTAGGTTGATTAGGTAAGAGCATTCTGACCTGTTTTGTTTGTGCATAGTGTCATTGTAAAGCATCTTTTTGACTGCCTGTTTGATAAATAATGTATATAGGTGTGAATAAATGAATGATGGTTCCTTTGTTGTATAATCAAATTCATTATAATAAACAGAGCAGTCAGCAGTCTAAATCAACATTTTCTGCACACTGACAGGATATTTGTTAAAATATTCAGATGAACAATGCAGAATCAAATGAGACAGCATTAGCTGTCTACACTGAATCTGCATGGTTTGAAGATACCTAGAAATTGCCTTTGGCACAGAAAGAGTTAAATGAAAAGAATGTTATGCTATAGTTTTCACTTGTTTGTAAACTTGTGTGTTTGTTTTTGAATTTTAAATAACTTTAGTAATTACATATATATTGTACATGGGTCTCTGAACTGATCATTAATCCTTTACCACCAAAATACGCATTTTGATGTGTCCGGCACAGATAACTTTTAAAAACATCGTGGCAAAAGGAGAACTTGCTCAAAACAAACAGTTTCTCCTTTTGCCACGATGTTTTGAACCTTTTTCAGTAATTGAGTCACTAATTGTATCTACGATTATAGAGATGTTCCTTAATTTTTAGTAGACATTTTCAAAGTCATCTATTGCAGATTTGTCAAATGTGGGAAAGCTTCAAAGTGTTTAACCCTTTCCCTCATATAGACGCTTTCTGACGCCTCTGCAGCAGACGGCTTTTTGAAAACATAGTGACAAAAGAAGAAATTGCACAAAACGTGCAATTTCTCCTTTTGCCACAATGTTTTCCACTTTTTGTCATAGGTTATCCATTCAATTATGGAGATTTTCTATGTTTTGACAAAACATGTTAAAAGTCGTCTGCTGCAGCATTGTCGTATGAGGGAAAGGGTTAATTGATGATGTCTGTTAAAATTATTTTAAACTAGATTGGCATGAAATTATAACCTACAATTGTGAACAGATTTTATTGATTCAAATAGGTGAAATGTACTGTGCATGTCCACTCAAAAGATTTGCATTCTTGAACATGGTTATTTTTACTATATATATAAACAGGCATAAAAACATTGTTTATGATATGTTGCCACAAAGTGTATTCAGTTTGACCTAGTCACCTATTGTTCTTTGTTACAAAGTTGTTGTTTTTTTGTCTCTGCACAGTATAATTGAATTAATGATTAAGCAGGAGTACAGGGGTGTAGCCCCAAATGAGAATTGAATATCAGTTTAAATTAAAAATATTAACCTAAATCCTTTCTCACATAAAACAAATATGCAACAGACCATTTTGAAAACATCTAAGCAAAACAAATGGAAAATCTCTATAAATGAATGTAAAATTATTGATAAGACTAAGAAATAATTGCTCAATATGTTTAACCCTTTCCCTCATACGATAATTCTGCAGCAGGCGACTGAACATATTTTGTAAAAAAATAAAAAAATCTCTATAATTGAATGGACAACCTATGACTAAAAGTGGAAAACATAGTGGAAAAAAGAGAAATTGCTCGTTTTGAGCAATTTCTTCTTTTATCACTATGTTTTCAAAAATCCGTCTGCTGCAGAGGCATCAGAAAGCATCCATATGAGGAAAAGGGTCTAAAGCTTCTTCTGAACTTTCTTTCCAGGGTCTTGTCGGTTTGCATCATGTGATGTAATGAGTGACATTCCTCATCTGTATTTTCTTTATTCCTTTCCCACAGACAACATTAAAAAAAGCTAGGCCAAAATATTGAAAATCTCTTCGGATAAA
Source organism: Serripes groenlandicus (assembly GCA_031761405.1). Classification (NCBI taxonomy): domain Eukaryota; kingdom Metazoa; phylum Mollusca; class Bivalvia; order Cardiida; family Cardiidae; genus Serripes; species Serripes groenlandicus. The sequence continues at coordinate 1,234,744 of JASEVX010000031.1, read as the reverse complement.
AGCTAAACTATGGAATACAGTTTATAACAATTTTGCAAAAGGATAAAATATTCACTATGAGTGTTATCTCTCTTTGCCACAGTGATTTCAAAAGTCATCTACAAGTGGGAAAGTGTTAAACAATGTCTCCTTCTAAACCACTTTGTCCATTGCAATCCACCTTCATAAGAATGTTCCTTAATTCTTATCCTCTTTGCAATGGAATGCATTTTTTTTTAAAAATAGTGGCCTTATTTGAAAATAATTTGGCCCAAATGTTCCTTCGGTTATTCTCTTCAAAATTGATTAAATTATTTCAATCCTTGAAAAGCATGGCTTATTCTACTTGTAATTGAATTTGAAATACTTCTTATACTCATGTTTTACATAGCAAATAGGTGAGACCATATAAGGGACATGGTTGCATCAGTCTAAACAGTTATAAGAATATTATAGTGTGGTAAGATAACAATTCAATGTTTAGAAAAACATCATTTGTAAGGTTTTTTAAATTACAATTAAACTATCACAAGCTCTGATTTATTAGGAATTCCCTTTTTTGGTAAAGAACATGAGGCATTTACCACTTGTGACTTTCTTTGAGGACAATCTTGATCGTAAATTAAATGTGTTTAGCTACATTTTGAGACCTTATAGTTTTAACTGGTAAAACACCTGGTCTAGCCAGGAGTTCTGAGTTCAAATCTCAGTGGGGACAAAATGACACTGTAGCTAAATACATACAATTTAATCAATATCAGCACAGATTTTGTGATAATCCTCAATCCATCATGCAATATCCACCAGCAACCCTAAAAATATTCAAATCATATTGATTGGTTGAAAAATATTATCTGCATGTGGCATGAGAAAAGAAGGAAGTTGCTGGTATCATTTCAAAGTTATAAGACTGTTGCATTAATTTTCCTTATGAGACCATCCATACGATTATTCAAGTCATATTTATTAATTAAAAAACAATGTTGCCAGGCATCATCAGAGTTTGCGGTCTTGTTTTAAGATAATTTGGCTTAAAAAAACCATTATGATGCCAGGTGGTATCAAAAAGGGAGTAAGATAACAATTTTCCTCTTAAACTGCTTGTCTTATGTCAAGATAGCCGAGCCCCGGTAGCTCAGTCGGTAGCGACGCGGGCTGTCAATCCAGGGGTTGTGAGTTTGAATCCCGACTCGGCCAACTTTCTTTCCGACGATTGACAAAAGTCAATGCGACATGCGTCATTCGTCTTCCACCAATGGGCTAAGTCTATGTGGAAAAGCAGCCAGTTGCTTGGGAAGATTGTTGTGTGGAGTACTGGTGTGAGAAAACCAGGAAATGCATGAGTAGGTGAACTGGCCGCCGTGATATAACTGAGAAATTGTTAAAAACAGCGTTAAACCTCAATCAATCAATCAATCAATATGTCAAGATAGTTTGGCAAAAAACGTTCTTTAATTAACCTTACCCTCTACATAAATTGTTCAAGGGATATTGATTAGTTCAAAGCAATGCTGAAATGTGGCACCAGAAAAACGGTAAAATTAAAAAATCTAAACGTTTTTCCTCTGCAACTGCTTGTCTGATTTCAAGTTCAGTTGGCAGAAATGTTTTTTTTTTATTCAAAATGTTGATGCGTTTATCTAGACATAAACATATTTTATATGTTAATTTATGCATTTATTATGGCTATCAGGATATTCCCTCAAACTTCATGGTTATAATATGATCTATACTCTTTAAAGCTCTTAGAAAAATGTTCAATATTCACTGGTAAAAGTAGTCTTTGACATTTATATAAGTAAGTTGACTCAGCCTGAACTGGAACTCTCTACCCCTGGATTGACAACTATAACCATTATCAATTGAGCAATTAGTCAAAGCGTTAGTGCACAACAGCTTAGTAGGGGATTAAATCTGTTGAGACTGAATGCACTTCCCGAAACTTTCAGAGGCTTTGCCTTAATTCATATTAAGTAATTGACTAGACAATAATAATGTTAATGTCATGTTTCTTGCATTATCAAAACATATTTGGAATTCGTATTGCTGTCGTCTATTATTACGAACAGAAAATAATAAAGTAAAGACTTTCAGAAAATCAAGGAATACATTTATAATGAACTAGGTTAAAACATGAGGGTCAAGATGATCCTTAATCGATCACCTGCATTATGCTAAAGAAGCAAATAGATCAGCCCCTTTCTGATGCCACCTGGCGACTGCCTTTTTCAATCAGTCAATATGACTGGAACAAATTATGTAAGGGGTCACATTTCTGCTAAACCCTTTCCCTATTAGAGACGGTTTCTGAGGCCTATGCAACAGACGATTTAGGAAAAGATTGCCGCAACAAGAACAATTGCTCCTTATGAGGAAGTTATCCTTTTGCCACAATGTTTGATAAATAATTATACTTTGAATGAGTGAGTCAATAGCTCATGTATAGGAAGTTGGGGTCTTTCATGTTGATACCACTTTTTTTGCGGGAAACGACGTCGCTCCATTGATGTTACGCCAATATGAAGTGTAACGGAAATAACGTCACATCCTTCTTTGGCTACGATACAGTCACAATTTAGTTTCGGGTGTAGAAAGCTAATGCTGTCGTTTTTTTGACGAACGGGAAAACATATTTCTTACAGATTTCCATTTATTTTTAACTTGTCTTACAAATGTTAATTCCCACATAACACAGCACTTTAATGATCTTAAATATCGATTTAAAAAAAAATGATTAAAAAGACGCCAATAATTTTCAATCCGTGTTTTTCTGATCATTTTATACATACCCAAAATACCGATTAAAAAAAAAATGATTAAAAAGACGACAATAATTTTCAATCTGTGTTTTACGTCTGCTTTTTATACATATCCAAAATGGCGGCCCCCTTGGATTATTCCAGTTTCTTTTCAGAAAGCTTCATAGGTTATTGAAAAAAAAAAAAAAAAAAAAAATCTCACACCTGTTACCTACAAGCGAAAATGGTTTTTTTTTTCGTATTAAAGTGGGTTTAATACTAGGAATTTTCAAAATACTGGGACCGAATACTTGGAAAATGACGTCACGTCAGCGGTTTGACGTCATAACGCTAGTCATTTGGCGCTAAAATCCGTAAATTACATATATTGTAAACGTTAAGGTGGAATCATACCTTTGAAATAACGTCGTTTTGACGTCAAAACGTACGTTTTTGCGACAATTACAGTGTTGTTAAAAAAATCACCATGGCTTTCTCGTTTGAAGTGGTATTTGGAAAGAGTTAACACCAGACTGAAGAGAATAAAATTACCTGCGTAGTGATGTAATTTACATACAACTGCCAAGACAATAAACGTAACATAAGGGGAGTAAAAGTGAAACTTTCGCTAAAATATTTTAACAGTAATTCGTTTATTTCAAATTTATTAAAAATTCGCCCGAGAGATTTTTTTTAAAAACTTATATAATTTGGAACGACCTTTTGTCTACCATTTACCAAAATATCAAGAAAATCTATCGTGCAGATCTTTAGTAAATCGCAATGACGTTACAGCTCATCACGCGACAAACCGTACACTACGGAATTTAAATTGAAACGTACCAAGGGTTATTAAAATGAACTCCGGATTTTTCATAAAAATAATCAATTTTATTCTTTTACGAAATTTGTAAACTGTATCTATTATACTCCTTTAAATATTAAATATGTTTTATATAAACTGACTTGCCTACTTCGCTGTTTATCTGTTAAATCATTTTTTCACATTCCATGTATTAGTATTAGTCTCAAACCGTCGCTTGCAGTTCTTATAGATAGATTTTATTTCACTTATTCGAATACATGTAATTCGTCATTTACATACATACATTTACATACACAAATTGATACGGGAACATCAAATAGTTATTCGATATAACATGAAGTTTCATGATTTTATATAACCCAACATTACTGATACGAAATTCTTCAAACAAGAGCATCGTCAGAATTATCATGGAAGAAATTGACATTGTTAATATATTTTATTATTACTTTCCTATGTGTCACTCTAGGTATTTTGTAATGTATCTTCAGATAACAGTAAAAACTGAGTTTCTCTTTATCAGGCACAAAGCATGTTTCAACACGTCAACGATTATAACTGTCATGCAAAGCTTTCTATCTATTTTATCCTCGATCATGCTTTTGTTACTTAAGGAAACACTTTATATGATAAAACATCGAGAAGAACTATCTGACTTTCTTCCCTTTGGAAAACCTTATGTACAAGAGTTTATGAAAGTTTTGACTTGATTGTATTCACAGAGTTCCGCAGTTCAATTCAACTTAGAGCTGTTTGAATACAGGTGTTTATTGACAATATTTCCCTGTATAGTTTGGGTAAATAACCAACTATTATTATCTACATACATATCCCGTGGAATGCCATCACATCGTTGTCTGCACTATGTAGTGAGTCTTCAATGTCATTGCACAGCTGTCTGTAAATTGTAGAAAGCGTATAGTCGGGTAATGATACATTTTGTTTTATAATTGGAAGTGTGTTGACAACACAAGTAATTAGGTATGAACATGTGACCAAATGTGTGATCTGCTACGGTTTTATGGCATTGTGATTTACTTAAAATCAACCCTATAGTTTGTCTTGAAATTTGGTAAGGGTAAAAAACAAATCTCAAGACAAAACTAAGTACCGGTAGTTTAAAATAACGGGGACATATGGAGTAAAAAAAAAGAAAGATAGAAGAAGGGGCGGCTGCTTTACATTTTAAGTTCCACAACCCGCGCACGTCAGCAGTTACGGCATAGCGTTTTACTAAAAGTCCGCCCGATATATTTCCAACAAATTTGAGTAAATTGGAGAAGAAATGGTGTTCGGAATTATGATGATTTCTTTTAAAAGAAATATCTAGGGCATTTGTTTTGTTAGTAAAGGTAAGGTAATAACTGTATTATTAGTCAGCGAGTTCGTTAAATAAACCAAGTTTTGCTTTAAAATTATTTAAGGAAAGATTGTGAACTATATATCATGACGGCGTTTATATCATTCGCTTCAAATCGATGTTAATATAAGATGAGATAGTAATGGTCATTCCTTTAATCACACATAACTGTGCAGCTGTGTAAACACAAATTGCAATTTAATCAAAAACTTGCCGCAAACGACAACAACATTATCACGTATAGAATACCAAGAAAGTTTTGCGTGACAGGTATAGACTTCGAAATTCTCAAAATTGCATATTGAAAACAACATTTGTATACTGTTATCTCAAATTTGTTACAAAAAACCAAGGGTGACATATAATATGTGTGATAATTATATTTTATATATAGAACAACAGTTGAACAGGAAAGTAAACGAGTCAGTTTATACATATGACAAATCCAAATATCATTTTGTTGTTTTTTGCTAAATTATTTACGACCATAATTACTTTAATTCTTTAAATAGAAATACATATATACTACCAACCATTATTCTTTAGGAGATGGCTTATATTTAGAAGGAAATTGATAATTATAAGGAAAACATAAGTATTCATTTTAATTACCCTGGATGCGTCTCAATGTTTAAATTCCGTTGTGAACGTTACGACGCACACAAGAGGTTTAACGGCATTGTGATTTATTCAAAATCGACACGATAGATTTGATTGAAAGTTTGGCAAATGGTAGATGAATAGGTGTTCTATGTTATATTTTATTTTAAAAAAAATCTCTCGGGCGAATTTTAAATAAATTAGAAATAATCAAATTACTGTTAAAATATTCTAGCGAAATTTCTACTTTAAGTCGCTTTATGTTACGTTCATTGTCATGACATATGTATAAATTGATATTATCATACAGGTTATTGTATTCTCTTCAGTTTAAAGTACTTTTTATCCGAATCCAAATTGAAATGAGGAAGTAATGGTGATTTCTTTAACAACACTGTCATTGTCGCAAAAACGTACGTTTTGACGTCAAAAACGACGTTATTTCAAAGGTATGATTCCACCTTAATGTAAATAAACAACCTCCATTTTTTTGATCATGAAAGGTGGTCGATGAAATAAATCAGTTATTTGGTCTGTTACTGACCAAATAACTAATAGTATGCTTTCATGTCATCTGCTGTACATGTGTTTGTGGGAAAGAATTGAAAAGTGTATCTCATTATTTCATTGTAAATATCGTCTGTTATTTTCCCGTTTCAGAATGCCGTGCTGGATAGACCTTCAAACAGGACAAATGGGTATGGAAGTGTAGTACTATTCGGACTAGGTCTAGAAGTCGGATCATTTCTAACATATACATTTATCACCATGAGACACACTAGACTACCTTGAAATCAAAAACTCAGTGAGTGGATGGCTCGGGGTTCTTCACCGCAGTGAACATTTCTCTCGACCACTTAAAGGAAGGTTATTCACACTGTAATGTTTTAGTTCTTAAACGCAACTCATAATTCAAATGTTATCACAGTTTTCGAAAGAATGTTCGAATCCTAGAACTCCAGATCAACTGCAATTTTCGGTACAGACTGATTTGGCCAAGAAAAGGTTTCAGCTCTTTTCTTGTTATGTAATCGTCAGAGTCGTCTGCTTTGGCGACATATGAGAAACGACATTTCCCATCGGCTAATACAAAATAATACTTAATCGGATTTGAAAACATTGTTGGTCCTTTTCAGACAGTGTTTGTACTCTTAAAGTCGCCAGGTGTAGGGGAGTCCAAAGTCGTCTGAATGACAAAAAAGAGGTTGTGACAAACAGTGAAGTATTTATGAATGGGAAGAAAACAATTGTTCTGAGTGCATCAGTAACATTTTCAGAGCACGCGAAGAAACCCCAACATACATCAGAGACTTACTGTCTAAAAAATAAATATAAACGAGAAAAGACAATTCATTTCAGAAACTTTCAGATACTTAGCGCGCTATCATTTCTGCGAATTTCTAATAATCAATTAGTTTGCCAGCATTGCCAACATTGCCCCATCGCAAACTTTAATTCTGATATAGTAAGTCTTAGTTTGATTGTAATGTTAGATTTCATAATGAAAACACTTAAAGGATTACCTTCATCGGGTCTTTTCAGGATGGACTCAAGTGATCAGGTCACCAAGTGCAACCATCGAAGGTCCAGGTCGGAGCGCACAGAATCTTCCATCGCTGTTGCTCATCTAGTCAAAAATAACATCGAAAAAGTATCGGGAAAATGGTTATATCTGTTATGTATGTTACCTTATATTCAAGTAGGCAGTTTGATTAAACATGTAGATATTAAAAATTGTTATTTTAAAAACCTTTGAGCGCTATTTTTAGTGTGATGTGGATGATTTTCAATGCAAACTTATGACAATCTGAATGTGTTTATTCAATGAAAGATCTCAAAGACTTCTATAACAATATATTGTTTTAGGTAAACAAATAAAAAATGAATTTGAACATATTTCGTTTTATCTTTACTTCCATAGAATTCTACCATCTCGCGTTGGACATAGTGTCCTTGTATAAAGCATATATCCTAGCCCAGTTTTGGTTTGTCACCTAGAGGGCCATGAATAAATGAGCGGTGCTCTGCGAAAACCAACCTAAGCGTAATTATAACACGTATAGAAAAATACCTGACTGAGCATCCATAACAAAAAGTCAAATAAGATACTGTTTTAAATACCATTAAAAAAAAAAGAAAATCGTTCTTATTTTATTTTTTTGAAATACAGAAATATACATTCTCATTGGATAAAACCTTCAATACGATTTAAGCAGGAACGTTGATAAGAGGGATAAACGACTCCCCTGGTTAGCTAAACATATTTCATTCTTTATAATAGGCACACTATAAACGACACAAACAATAAGTGGGAAAATAATTGGAAGACAGTGGTGCAGTGGTAGAGCGTCTGCCTCTCGTACCAAAGGTCCCGGGTTCGAATCCCGTGATGAGCGAGTTCTGCCTTTGATATTTTCCACGTAAATGTCGCGAGTATGATTATAAATAAATAAAACTAAAAACAAATGTTGAGACAGGTGATAAGTAAGGAAACAGCTGATACGTAAAGATATAGTTTAGTTATTTATCCCTCTTATCTAAGTCCCCGATTGAAGTATATACACCTTCCTCTTCGAATTACACACTACTTTAATTTTGTTAATTAATGGTTGCATTGAAGTCAATCACGAAATCTGAGAAAACATCAGAAGAAATATATATATCTACTTTTGAGAAATAATGGCTGCACTGAAGTTAATCACGAAGTCTGCTTAGATTATCAACAGACGAACTATTTACCGGACTTTTGAATCATTGACATATATTCATTATTTACATAAATAGTTCGGACTCTCCATATACTTATATCTTGTACAATGACCTATATATATATACATACTGATCAAGTGTTCAATGACCTAAAGATAATTGTGAAGTGTTGAATTACTTACCTATACATACAATTAAGCAGTATTCAATGATAAACGTGTATGCATTAAATGATGTAGTTTTCAATGACATATACCAGATCTCTAGATAATGGGCGTATTCCACATTCAACAATCCTTATTTGACGAGCACAACCCTATGCTGGTGGTACTCAAAAGACTCGCCTCAGTGAAACGTAGCCTAAATATAGGTTGTGTTGAGCCATAAGAGATATTGTTAGGAAAATACCAGTTTACTCGTCCTTATTTAGTCGTCTGCAGTAAACATGCAATTGTTAGTGTTCAAAGAACTATATATACATTTATGTAGTGTCCAAAGACCTATATATACATTTATGTAGTGTTCAAAGACCTATATATACATTTATGTAGTGTCCAAAGACCGATATATACATTTATGTAGTGTTCAAAGACATATATATATATACATTTATCTAGTGTTCAAAGACCTATATATACATTTATCTAGTGTTCAAAGACCTATATATACATTTATGTAGTGTCCAAAGACCGATATATACATTTATGTAGTATTCAATGACCTATATATACATTTATGTAGTGTTCAAATACCTATATATACATTTATGTAGTGTTCAAATACCTATATATACATTTATGTAGTGTTCAAAGACGACCTATGAACACTACGGAATTGCATGTTTTCTGCAGAGGACTAGATTGTTAGTGTACAAATACCTATGAACACAACGCACTCTCATGTTTCCTGCAGAGGACTAGATTGCTAGTGTTCAAAAGACCTATGAACACTACACAATTGCATGTTTTCTGCAGAGGACTAGATTGCTAGTGTTCAAAGACCTATGAAAACTACGCAATTGCATGTTTTCTGCAGATGACTGGATTGCTAGTGTTCAAAGACCTATGAACACAACGCACTTGCATGTTTTCTGCAGAAGACTAGATTGCTAGTGTTCAAAGACTTATGAACACAACGGAATTGCATGTTTTCTGCAAAGGACTAGATTGCTAGTGTTAAAAGACCTATGAACACAAAGCAATTGAATGTTTTCTGCAGAGGACTAGATTGCTACTGTTCAAAGACTTATGAACACAACGCAATTGAATGTTTTCTGCAAAGATCTAAACTGCTAGTGTTAAAGACCTATGAACACAACGCACTTGCATGTTTTTTGCAGAAGACTAGATTGCTACTGTTCAAAGACCTATGAACACAACGCACTTGCATGTTTTCTATAGAAGACTAGATTGCTAGTGTTCAAAGACCTATGGACACAACGGAATTGAATGTTTTCTGCAAAGGACTAAATTGCTAGTGTTCAAAGACCTATGAACACAACGCACTTGCATGTTTTCTGCAGAGGACTATATTGTTAGTGTTAAAAGACCTATGAACACAACACACTTAAATGTTTTCTACAGAGAACTAGAGTGCTAGTGTTCTAAGACTTAGGAACACAATGCACTTGCATGTTTTCTGCAGAGGACTAGATTGCTAGTGGTCAAAGACCTATGAACACAACGCACTTGCATGTTTTCTGCAGAATACTAGATTGCTACTGTTCAAAGACTTATGAACACAACGCACCGGAATGTTTTCTGCAGAGGACTAGATTGCTAGTGTTTAAAGACTTATGAACACAATGCACTTGCATGTTTTCTGCAGAGGACTAGCTTGCTAGTGTTCAAAGACGTATGGACACAACGCAATTGAATGTTTTCTGCAGAGGACTTAATTGCTAGTGTTCAAAGACCTATGAACACAACGCACTTGCATGTTTTCTGCAGAAGACTAGATTGCTACTGTTCAAAGACATATGAACACAACGCAATTGAATGTTTTCTGCAGAGGACTACATTGCTAGTGTTCAAAGACCTATGAACACAACGGAATTGAATGTTTTCTACAGAGGACTAGATTGCTAGTGTTCAAAGACATATGAACACAACGGAACTGAATGTTTTCTGTAGAGGACTAGATTCCTAGTGTTCAAAGACCTATGAACACTACGGAATTGCATGTTTTCTGCGGAGGACTAGATTGCTAGTGTTTAAAGACCTATGAACACAACGCCATTGCATGTTTTCTGCAGAGGACTAGATTTCTAGTGTTCGAAGACCTATGAACACTACGCACTTGCATGCATGTTTTCTGCAGAGGACTACATTGCTAGTGTTCAAAGACCTATGAACACAACGCACTTGCATGTTTTCTGCAGAGGACTAGATTGCTAGTGTTAAAAGACCTACGCACACTACGCACTTGTATGTTTTCTGCGGAGGACTAGATTCCTAGTAATTAAAGATCTATGAACACAACGCACTTGCATGTTTTCTGCAGAGGACTATATTGCTAGTGTTCCAATGTATATGAACACAATGCACTTGCATGTTTTTTTGCAGAGGACTACATTGCTAGTGTTCAAAGACCTATGAACACTACGCACTTGCATGTTTTCTACAGAAGACTAGATTGCTAGTGTTCAAAGACCTATGAACAGAACGCACTTGCAGTTTTATTTGCAGAGGACTAGAATGCTAGTGTTCAAAGACCTATGAACACAATGCACTGGAATGTTTTCTGCAGAGGACTAGATTGCTACTGTTCAAAGACTTATGAACACAACGCATTTGACTGTTTTCTGCAAAGGACTAAATTGCTAGTGTTCAAAGACCTATGAACACAACGCACTTGCATGTTTTTGCAGAGGACTAGATTGCTACTGTTCAAAGACCTATGAACACAACGCAATTGAATGTTTTCTGCAGAGGACTAGATTGCTACTGTTCAAAGACCTATGGACACAACGGAATTGAATGTTTTCTGCAAAGGACTAAATTGCTAGTGTTCAAAGACCTATGAATACAACGCACTTGCATGTTTTCTACAGAAGACTAGAGTGCTAGTGTTCTTAGACTTAGGAACACAATGCACTTGCATGTTTTCTGCAGAGGACTAGATTGCTAGTGTTCAAAGATTTATGAACACAACCTAATTGAATGTTTTCTGCAGAGGACTAAATTGCTAGTGTTCAAAGACCTATGAACACAACGCACTTGCATGTTTTCTGCAGAAGACTAGATTGCTACTGTTCAAAGACCTATGAACACAATGCAATTGAATGTTTTCTGCAGAGGACTAGATTGCTAGTGTTCAAAGACCTTTGAACCCAACGCACTTTCATGTTTTCTCTGCAGAGGACTAGATTGCTACTGTTCAAAGACCTATGAACACAACGGAACTGAATGTTTTCTGCAGATGGACTAGATTAATAGTGTTCTAAGACTTATGAACACAACGTACTTGAATGTTTTCTGCAGAGGATTAGATTGCTAGTGTTCAAAGACCTATGAACACAACGCACTTGGACCAATTCAGCCACATTTTCTAGTTTTTTTTACATGTCATGTGTTTGATGGTGTTCTTAACAATTTGCATGCAGAAATTAATTCATAGGTGGAAAGAAAAGTATATTATCGTCTGGCCATATTGGCCTGATTTAAATGATACTTTACAGGAAAGAAGCATGTATGTGTTTTAATAAAACTAGTGACTATGTTTGTATTCTATTTCCATATATATTCGTCACACGATTAATTAGACTAGTTTCTGTACAAGAGTCATCTTGGCCGTTTTCCTCTAAACATATATCATTATAAATTGATTATACATTTTCTGAAAGTCTTTTCTTTATTTTTGTCTGTGTTTAATAATAGACGACAGTTATACGAATTCCAAACATTGTATGATCATACATACATGTACCACATTACACGAAGATTATCTACGTCTAGTCAATTACTTTTAAAATCATTTTAAATGAACAAATTATGCTCTGTAATTTGTGTTTACAATCAGTTTTTTTCGTAAATATGTAGCACCTATAGATATATTATGAAAATGGTCGGTATAAGGCCTGAATGTTGATCACTATGAGTCATACGAAATTGTAAAACTTCCTGATTCTGTTCTTAAGGAAAATAATATAATACGAAGATATGCCACTTGATCCTCAACCCGGAAGTTTCACACAGGCGAACATATATTACCCAACTGTAACTCTACATAACACGGCTTTTAATGCTGGGGGAACGTCTCGAACACTTTTATTTTATAGATTACATCTTAAATTAACGATATTTTATAAATTGTTTGCATAACTTTCATTGATAAAGCCTTAAAGCAAATGTGTTTTGAATGGGTTTGTAATGGCCCCTGTTAAACGTTTTTTTTTCTAACTTTTTACAACAATAAGACTACATTGCAGTAATCTAAAAATTACACGTTTTTACATTATCAGTATACAATATAAAAAAAATAACATTCTTACATAGTTTTATATATTGATGTCACCGTGTTTGATTTGCTTTATTTCGTGTATAAATACGTTTGTTATAATATGTTGTACAAGTTAATAACATATGTTCTATACTTTTCATTTTCAATCTGTAACTGATACGTTTTACAACTGATAAAACGAATAAAATACGTTTCAAATCCTCTGTTAACGCTGTTACATTTGTAATCAAATACATTTGGACTCACCAGCCAGGAAGAGGGTTAGGATTCGGGATAGGGTAAGAGTTAAGTCTTTTATTTACGAAGTGGTCTATACAGATAAATACATTGCCAATTGTCTTCAAATCTGTACAACCTAACTAATGACTGGATAATGCAGGGGATAGATTATCTTATTTTATCTGACGAACTTGATCAAATTCGTGCCTCGTCTAAAAACAGAAAATGCGTTTGAGCTCTACACATTATATAAGATATATTCACTAAGGAACACACTGTACGCAGTAGATATAATTAGCGTTTAGTCAAATAAACAAATGTCTGAAGATCGGTTAGAACATCTCAGCTAGTTCCTAATATACCTTATATACCTCCTGGGCGTTGTAGTGACGCTTCTAGTGCGTGGGATCGGAAATTCGACCCCGTCCGGGTCAAACCAAATAATTAAAAAATGGTAGTAATTGATTTCACTTGACCCTTATTAGTGTGGGGTTAGCATTAATACTGATTCGCTGGTGTCAGCATTGAAGGACCAGTAGTATTGGTAACTTACTCAGGAATCTCCATATAACTGAACACTTGTTGAAAACGGTGTAAAGCACCAGTAACTCTGAAGCCTTTAAATAAGAAGCATAATACGACAATAACTTGTGAGTTAACTTACCACATTATACAACCGTCAGTAAACAGGTAAAACGTGCAATCGTCTAGTCAAGTAAAGGGTGAGGCTGAAAAGAATTCAGGCAGGGTATATTTTATTTCAATTGAAATGTTTACGTTATCTTTTTTAACCGATCATATCCGCTCGTATACATGTATACTGGCCCGAGGTCGCGTTATCAAATTGGATGTTTTAGCATAACAAAATAGTAGGCAGATATATGGTTTACATGCATTTAGTCCAATTTGTAGCCAGACCGAGTTTGGTCGAAACCTCCTGTATCGACCGACTTGTTAAACGTTGTAAAGCGAGGAGATGTTATTTACCATTTGTAATAATCCCTCGTTCAATTCTGTCTAGGTGTATTCAATTTGAATGCATGTTAAAATGGCTTGTGAGGTAATACGTTTAAGTGTCACGATCGGGAAGTGTGCAGAATGGGTTTAATATAATGTTTACAATAATAGTATCAGATAAACCATTGTTTGATCGTTCTTTGTTCAAAAACACGCGATTAAGTATATGTACACACTGGTTGAGACGGAATGATAAACGCACCCTTATTCTCAAATGAAGCAACTATGCTGACTTTCAGTTCTATAAGTAGATAGGAAATGATTCTGCCATCTTTTATGAAACAAACAGCCGTTAATATCATAACGCCAAAGGGTCCACGTGTACTTCAGCTCTAATTAGTATTCCCTCTCAGTGTGTGAGACTGCTTGCTATACTACCAGTGTAATTGCAAAAAGTGAGATCAGCTATCATAAATTGCCCTCGCTTTATGCACTTTTTAAGGACTGCATTGTTATTTGAGTTCCTTTGGATGACTGTGGCATTTTTTTTATAAAACCCCAAATATGTAAAAAAAAAGATGGTCCCAAGATTCGCACCAAGGCGTTGTTAATATGGGCAACTAGCAAACTACCAGTTAAAGGGAGACAATCTGATAAATAGTGGTTTCTACAAACTCATCTGTCCCATCTAAGGATTGAGTAGTGGTCTCCCTTATATATATTTTGGCACGGCAATATATGAGTTTAACAATTAATATATACATACTATTCGTGCTACCTGTTTGTTATATAATAATTGTATTGTCACACTGCAATGTATCTCGACAGGGACCAAGGTTAAGGCTCCTTGATTTAAACCGCTTCTATCTCTCTCTATTGATTTAATCCGTCATGCACAGCCGGATTTGGGATTTCCCGAAATATTCCCGACTTTGCACCCGTCCTGTTCGAATTAGATCGCTTAACTGGCATCGTGACATGTGTCAGGTGAAAGTGCTTGACTCTGGCTCTGAGTTGCACTAGCCGATTTCACCCGGATTTATCGCGGCTGGCTGCAATATTCACATGAAGTTGGCATTTCGGCAGCCCAATTCCGGCTAACTCCGGCTGTATAATGCTCGATATTAGAGAGTTTAACTGACATCCTGATTGATGCATGCCAGGTGAAAGCACCTTACTCTGGCTCCGAGTCATACTAGCCGGATTCTACCCAGATTTATCGCAGCTGGCTGCAATGTTCAGATGAAGTTGGCATTTTGGCTAAGTCTACAGCCCGACTCCGGCTGTATATTGCTCGATATTAGAGAGTTTAACTGGCATCCTGACATATGTCATCGCAACTAACATATGTCAGGTGAAAGTGACACACTCTGGCTCCCAGACACGCTAGCCGGATTTATCGCAGCCGGTTGCAAAACCAAGCCGGAGTTGGGCCGACAGTCTACAGCCCAACTGTATATTGCTCTAATTAGAGAGTTTAACTAGCATCCTGACATACGCCAAGTGAAAGTGACACTCTCTGGCTCCAAGTCACGCTAGCCATATTCCACCCGGATGTGTGGCAGCTGGCTTTAAAACCCAGCCGGAGTTGGGCCGACAGTCCCTCGTCAGCCAGCTGCCATGTCCAGCTGCCATGCCCAGCTGCCATGCCCAGCTGCCATGCCCAGCCGGAGTAGCCGGAGATCCGCCTATTCCGACTGGTTACTACAGTCGGAGTTCCGCTTGTTTCGGCTGGTTAATAAAGGTTGTGTAACCGGAATTCCCTCTGTTCTGGCTGTTTAATACAGCCGTCGTAGCTGGAGGTCCGACTGTTCCGGTTTGTTAATACAGTCGGTGTAAACGGAGTTCCGGCTGTTCCGGATGGTTAATACAGTCGGAGTTGCCGGAGTTCCGGCTGTTCCAGATGGGTACTACTGTCGAAGTTACCGGAGTTCCGGCTGTTCCGGATGGTTAATACAGCTGGAGTTCCGCCTGTTCTGGCTGGTTAATACAGTCGAAGTTGCCGGAGTTCCAGCTGTTCCTACTTGTTAATACAGCCGATGTAGCTGGAGTTCCGACTGTTCCGGATGGTTAATACAGCTGGAGTTCCGCCTGTTCCGGCTGGTTAATACAGTCGAAGTGGTCGGAGTTCCGGCTGTTCCAGATGGTAAATACAGCTGGAGTTCCGCCTGTTCCGGCTGGTTAATACAGTCGAAGTGGCCGGAGTTCCGGCTGTTTCAGATGGTAAATACAGCTGGAGTTCCGCCTGTTCCGGCTGGTTAATACAGTCGAAGTTGGCGGAGTTCCGGCTGTTTCAGATGGTAAATACAGCTGGAGTTCCGCCTGTTCCGGCTGGTTAATACAGTCGAAGTTGGCGGAGTTCCGGCTGTTTCAGATGGTAAATACAGCTGGAGTTCCGCCTGTTCCGGCTGGTTAATACAGTCGAAGTTGGCGGAGTTCTGGCTGTTCCGGATGGGTAATACAGCCAGAGTTTCGGCTGTTCCTACTTGTTAATACAGCCGATGTAGCCGGAGTTCTGGCTGTTCCTACTTGTTAATACAGTCGATGTAGCTGGAGTTCCGACTGTTCCTACTTGTTAATACAGTCGATGTAGCTGGAGTTCCGCCTGTTCCTACTTGTTAATACAGCCGATGTAGCCGGAGTTCCGACTGTTCCTACTTGTTAATACAGTCGATGTAGCCGGAGTTTCGGCTGTTCCTACTTGTTAATACAGTCGATGTAGCTGGAGTTCCGACTGTTCCTACTTGTTAATACAGTCGATGTAGCTGGAGTTCCGACTGTTCCTACTTGTTAATACAGTCGATGTAACTGGAGTTCCGACTGTTCCTACTTGTTAATACAGTCGATGTAGCTGGAGTTCCGACTGTTCCTACTTGTTAATACAGCCGATGTAGCTGGAGTTCCGACTGTTCCTACTTGTTAATACAGCCGATGTAGCTGGAGTTCCGACTGTTCCTACTTGTTAATACAGCCGATGTAGCCGGAGTTTCGGCTGTTCCTACTTGTTAATACAGCCGATGTAGCTGGAGTTCCGACTGTTCCTACTTGTTAATACAGCCGATGTAGCCGGAGTTCCGACTGTTCCGGCTGGTTAATACAGCCGATGTAGCCGGAGTTTCGGCTGTTCCTACTTGTTAATACAGCCGATGTAGCTGGAGTTCCGACTGTTCCGGTTGGTTAATACAGCCGATGTAGCTGGAGTTCCAGCTGTTCCGGATGGGTAATACAGCCGATGTAGCCGGAGTTTCAGCTGTTCCGGATGGGTAATACAGCCGATGTAGCCGGAGTTTCGGCTGTTCCCTACTTGTTAATACAGCCGATTGTAGCCGGAGTTTCGGCTGTTCCTACTTGTTAATACAGCCGATGTAGCTGGAGTTTCGACTGTTCCGGCTGGTTAATACAGTCGGTGTAGACGGAGTTCCAGCTGTTCCGGCTGGTGAGTTTATCGTTTTTACCTTCCGATCTTGGGGGTGGGGTTACCCTATTCAATATTGAATCTGGACGGGTTGGTAAGCATGTACTGTAGAAGACATTACATATTATTTGAAGCTTACCAACTATTGTATATGTCTACCTAATGATGAAACAGAAAGCAGATATATAATGTCTGCCTAAGATATACAATATATAAATGAAAACATTAGGAGCAGACATCATCTGACGAATATATTTTTTAATGGATATATCTTGAGGAAAGTAAAGATACATGCATACATTTAAAATGTCACGGTGAAAAACCTGTTAAAAACTATTGCAGTTTACATACTAATTGTATATGTCTGCCCAATGCTGATTTGAGATGGAAGTCTGCCTTATGATGAAAGCAGATATATAATGTCAGCCTAAGGTCTATAATATATACATGTAAATGAAAACATTAGGCAGACCATCATCTGATATATATACTAGGCTGTCAAAAGAAACGTTACATTGTCGGAAATATTTTAATTGTATTCAAAATAGTTTCTTCGGACTAATTTGTATGTTTCATTTGCAAATCATTCCGAAATCGGATTCCAGAATTTCATTGT
>JASEVX010000031.1:1127785-1216664 GCA_031761405.1 Serripes groenlandicus | reverse complement strand
TGATTAAATGGCTTTTTCAATGTCACATACTCTTGTTTAGTTTTCATCACCCGGTCAAACAAAGCGGCTTCAGTAAGTCCTAGTAAATGCTGGCATAAATACATTTTATTGAAAAATAAAAGAATTTATGACAGATTGAAAATATAAGGTGTAGGGGAGATAACTGTTGATAATAATGATGTATCTTGACAAGTGGATCTCATGGAATGATCTCCCCTGTTCATAGGGGGACGTGCACCACTTGGAACACTTCTTCTGGAACGCTTCCACCAAAACCGCGTAAAACGTTTTCAAGAGAAATTCACCCTCCTCCTACCCCATGTCCAACCAAAAAATTCAATGTCATAATTTAATTAACTAACCAGTCTAGTTTATGACCTTATATATGTATTGTTAGACATTCAAAGAATAGGTAACAATACAATAGAAATTGCACTTAATGAATGTGCATGTCTAGTCATTCTTTAATTGTTATTGTGTTTACATTGTTTTAATCGAGGATGAATGTCACTCCTTTCGAGGTGTTCATCTTGTAAAATTCACCTTGCTATTCACCCTTATTTGGAATACGGGGGCCTGCGCTTAGTTAGCCACCCATCTTTGATTTAAGGGCGATTCTGACATTCTGTGATATTCATTCACTATTGCAAGTTTTAATTTGTTTGCAAATTATAAACATTGTTTATATCATTTATGCCTGATAAAACTTGCTGATCAAAAATATTTGGATGAATCATCATTTAATTATTAAATGGATTTTTCAATGTCACATCCTCTTGTTTAGTTTTTATCACCCGGTCAAACAAAGCGGCTTCAGTAAGTCCTAGTAAATGCTGGCATAAATACATTTTATTGAAAAATAAAAGAATTTATGACAGATTGAAAATATAAGGTGTAGGGGAGATAACTGTTGATAATAATGATGTATCTTGACAAGTGGATCTCATGAAATGATCTCCCCTGTTCATAGGGGGACGAGCACCACTTGGAACACTTCTTCTGGAATGCTTCCACCAAAACTGCGTAAAACATTTTCAAGAGAAATTCACCCTCCTCCTACCCCATGTCCAACCACAAAATTCAATGTCATAATTTAATTAACTAACCAGTCTAGTTTATGACCTTATATATGTATTGTTAGTCATTCAAAGAATAGGTAACAATACAATAGAAATTGCACTTAATGAATGTGCATGTCTAGTCATTCTTTAATTGTTATTGTGTTTACATTGTTTTAATCGAGGATATATGTCACTCCTTTCGAGGTGTTCATCTTGTAAAATTCACCTTGCTATTCACCCTTATTTGGAATACGGGGGCCTGCGCTTAGTAAGCCACCCATCTTTGATTTAAATTAAGGGTGATTCTGACATTCTGTGATATTCATTCACTATTGCAAGTTTTAATTTGTTTGCAAATTATAAACATTGTTTATATCATTATGCCTGATAAAACTTGCTGATCAAAAATATTTTTATGATTCGTCATTTAATTATTAACCCTTTCCCTCATATAGACCCTTTCGCCTCTGCAGCAGACGGCTTTTTGAAAACATAGTAACAAAAGAAGAGATTGCACAAAACGTGCCATTTCTCCTTTTGCCACAATGTTTTCCACTTTTAGTCATAGGTTATCCATTCAATTATAGAGATTTTCCATTATTCGATAAAATATGTTCAAAGTCGTCTGCTGCAGAATTGTCGTATGAGGGAAAGGGTTAAATGGCTTTTTCAATGTAACATACTCTTGTTTAGTTTTTATCACCCTTCGGTCAAACAAAGCGGCTTCAGTAAGTCCTAGTAAATGCTGGCATAAATATAAACAAAGTTTTGAAATAAATCAAAATAAGCAGAATTCTCCTTTTCCAAGATAATTATACCCCCCACAAACAAGTTTATGGGGGGTATATAGGAATCACCCTGTCCGTCTGTCTGTCTGTCTGTCCATATTTCTTGTAAGCGCAACTCCGCCTTAACGGCTGGACTGATTCTGATGAAACTTTACACAGTTGCAGTACACAACTTGAGGATGTGCATGAAGTAAGATTATCCCAGTGGGAAGTATATCTGTCCGTGTCCGTCCGTCTGTCCATATGTCTTGTAAGCGCAACTCCGCCTTAACGGCTGGACTGATTCTGATGAAACTTTACACAGTTGCAGTACACAACTTGAGGATGTGCATGAAGTAAGATTATCCCAGTGGGAAGTATATCTGTCCGTCCGTCTGTCCATATATCTTGTAAGCGCGAGAAGGCGGGTATCCTTTGTGAGTTCACTTACAGTTCTAGTTTCTACTGTAGTCTAAGGATATTTGGATAGCATTTTGTGCATTATAGAAAAACATTTTGATACATACCTTATCTGTCTGTGCCTTCCATTTTCCCACTTTTCTAACTGTATTAGTACCTTCTTTCTGAAATAGGTATATATTATCCTATAACCCTTTCCTACATACAGCAAATTTGAAGCAGACAACTTTGAAAATGTCTACTTAAAAAAATGGTAATTCTCTATAATTGTAGGTGTAATTACTGAAAAAAGTTGAAAACATTGAGGCAAAAGCAAAAATTGCTTATTTTGAGCAATTTCTACTTTTGTCATGATGTTTTCAAAAGTTGTCAGCTGCAGATGTGTCAAAATGCATCTGGAGGTGGGAAAGGGTTAACTAGATAAATGCACTTTTTGACGCTTTATGCAGCAAAACTCATTTGAAAACATTGCTTAACAAGCAGATCATGCTGGTTCCATATTACCACTAACAGAATATTTATGTGAAATAATTTTGAAATTGAGCCAGTGGTTTAAAGAGTTTTCTATTTTTAGCTCTTTTTGAAAAATGTGGGCCAGTGCTTTAGGATGAGATGTTTATGAACGATTTTTCTATTTTTATCTCTGGAATCCATATTGTACAGCGCAGGAGAAAAGTTTGAATTTTTTTTAGAGGACCAATAATGAAACATTTGTATGAATTGATTTTAAAATAGGGCCAAAAGGTTTGGAGAAGGTTTTGTTTAAAGCTCTGATGGCCATTTTGGGAAGAGAAGTGGAACCAATCAACATATTTTGCAAGAGGGCGACTAAGAAGGAATACTTTTGTTTGAAATTGAGCCAGTATTTTAGGAAGAATTATTGCTTAAATATTTTTCTATTTTTAGCACTTTGCGGCCATCTTGTGCAGCAGAAGGGATTGAATAATTTTAGAAGGCCATCTGAAACATCCCTGTGAAATTATTTTGAAATTGGTCCATTGTTTGGAAGGTGGTTCTTTGCTGTACAGTGAGTAATCAATCAAGGAGTAAATTTTCTAAATTTTGCATTTTCATCATCAGATAATTTTAAAGCACACAACAAAAGTTATGGCTTATCAGCTATACCTTTTCCCTCATACAAACTCTTTCCAGCATCTCTGATGAAAAATATTTTTGAAGTTTTACTGTACATACATACATGTATTAGGAAAACAAGCCCTGCCCCAAGGCAGCAATTGTTTTTCGAAGGATGATTATAATTTCAAAACATTTTAAATCGAAAGATTACTCATACTTCTTATTAAGAAGTCTTCAGCATCAGATGTGACAGTGTGTCAAAATTGAGTCAGAAATAAAAAGAACAAGTACAGCTTTTACCTCATCTACTGGTTTTTCTCCTGCTACAGCTTTTTCAACAGCCGTCCACAGTTTGGCCCCCAGTGTTTCACCGCACGTTGAGGAAGTGTCTGGAATCAGTTATTGTTTGTTAATGTTTAAAATGTTATGCAAGTCCAAGAACATTTTCATTTGTTTAGTGTTTTATATGTATCTTTGAAAACTTTCAGTCATATCATGGTGACTGGCATTTTCACACCAGTACTCCAAATAATAGTCTTTCCAAGTAAATGGCTACTTTTCCACACAGACTGATAGCCCATTGGTGGAAGACTAATTAAAGAGATGATTGTTGTTAAATGTCAGACAGAATGATTGCCGAGCTGGGGTTTGAACCCACAACCCCTATATTAACAGGTTGCATTGTTTCAGTGTGAGCTCTACATTTTTTACATTTTCAGTTATATCACAGCGTTTCCTCGGTAAGTTACCAGTACTTCAGGTCCTTTTATCCTGACACAAGTGACTCAGTTTTAATGCTAACCCAACAAACCTGAGCACCAAGGAGGGAAAGCCTTTCTACTATTTTTATAATCTTTGGGTATGACTCAGCTGCAGATCGAACCAACAACCTCCCACTACACAACTTAAGCAGTAAATGTAGACAGAGGGCTATTTTATGAGTGTAAATTTATCTTTATCTTACAATATCATATTACCAAACCAGTCCCTATGTTACAGGTATCCATACAAATCATCTCAGTAAACTTTTCCTTTTATTACTACAAGAAAGGGTTTTACCGTATATCCCATTTGCAGACACATTGACACATCTGCAGCGGAAAAGTACTGCAATGATTGTGGCAAATAGTATAAATTGATCATACTAAGTAATTCTCCTTTTGTAACAATGGTCTCAAACTGTATTTAATAATGATACTACTTTCATTTATAGAGGTTTTTGATTTTTGCCTTGATGTTTCAAACTCTTCTACTGCAGATTTGTTTAATAGGGCAAGGGTTAAATAAATCATGGACCAAAAGTACCTGCAAGCACAGCATTCCTGATAAAGCCAATTTGTTACGAAAGTAAAAATCTTATTTACCTTCAAAATCGACAAAACACACATTGTTATTGCAGGCCAGATTACTGCGATGGTTCACCAACTCCATCAGTGTTTTTCTGAAGCGTTCAACCTGGAGTTTTAAAAACTCTGGCCCAACTTTTGCAAACTTTGTTATCTTGTACATTGTCTCTATGATAAAGGGACATAGTGAAGTAGAAACTCTGGAAAAAACAACAACAATTGTGTATCAAAAATATTTTTATGTCGGGCAATATTATTCTTACAAAACTCATGTACCAGTAGTTGAAATATTGTGTTTTATTTTATCAGGTAAGATAGGATACAAGATGTATGTGGGAAAGGGCTGAGGTCCAACTAATGAGGGAAATACAGCTATTTTCCCCACAATATCTTTTTAATTATCCAACCAAACCCTATGACGAGTGTACTAAAAAGAATCGTCTCATTTAGACAATTTTTTTGAGTACCCACAACATAGGGTTAGAAGGTCAAATAAGGATATGAAAACATGCAAAACGTCCCTTATCTAGAGTTCTGAAAGGGTTAATTAACCCTTTCCCTCATGTAGGCCCTTTCTGACGCCTCTGCAGCAGACGGATTTTTGAAAAACATAGTGACAAAAGAAGAAATTGCTCAAAACGAGCAATTTCTCCTTTTGCCACAATGTTTTCCAGTTTTAGTCATATGTTATCTATTCAATTATAGAGATTTTCCATTTTTTGACAAAATATAATCAAAGTTGTCTGCTGCAGAATTGTTGTATGAGGATAAGGTTTAACTAAATAAGAACAGAAAATTGTTCCTACCTTGTTCCCTTTACTGATAGAGTACACAGAGAGGTTGTAGGGCCTGAACTTGTCCCCATGTGTAGCTTTAATCTCTAGGCTTTCTTTCATCTTGTTAATCACAATGTCTCCGTATTCCCCTTCAATGGGCGCGACACGACACGAAGCAGGGGTGACAACAACAAACTTCTGTAACATTTCATGTTCTCTGTCAGTGTAGTATGTACTACCTTGTATAGCTTCAATCAATCCTGGGGGAAATAAAACAAAGAGTTCTGTGTGTATAATGAACGCATCATGCAAACACGGTTTTTGTCTTCTTGTTTGAAAATATTGGAACATTGGTAAAATCTCACGTAAAATGTTGATACAGAATAGAAAACATGATATAAAATGGAGAAGTAACTTGTTGTAAATAATTTCTCCTTTTCTTCTTTATGTTTTTTAGAGAGATCTGCTGCATAAGGCTTCAGCAGCTGTCTATATCAGATAAAAGGTTATTTATTTAGACAATTAGACGCATATGTAGCAGACAACTTATAAACATTGTTCAAAACCAAATTGATCAGTGGGCAATTTTTTCCTTTTCCAGAATTGTTTAAAACATGTATTCCATTAAGGGTCAATTTATGGTGTGTGTTTTTTACTGTCAATTAGAATATTGCTAAACTGATAGCAGGCATCCATTTAGGTATTCAGAAGTAATAATTGGCATATAATAGATGTAATTATCAACAAAACTAAATGTTTATACACAAATGCGGATCAGTTGCGAAATAAGCTGGATGAGCTTAAAATACAACTATCTTTAGAGAATCCCGATATTATTTTCATCACTGAGGTCTTGCCTAAGGTGTCGTCGGATATGTCGTGTTCTTCAGTATTGTATCAGCTGGATGGTTATTGTGCATTTCCAAGTAAAGACAGTGGAAGGGGTGTAATTATATATACAAAGTCGGATATGAATGTTTCGCCTAATATTCATCTTAACAATCTCTATGACGATGCTTCATGGTGTAACTGGGTCTTTGAAAATCAGACTATAATACTTGGCGCAATTTACAGAAGCCAATCATCACATGATTCACATCTCAAAATAAATAGACTTATAAAGGATGCAACAGATAGTTGTAAAAGAGTGCTTATTGCCGGAGACTTCAATATGAAGGACATTGATTGGACACAGTATACAACTTCTCATAGTGAAACTCATCATGAACATAAATTTCTTGAGTGTATCCAGGACAATTTTCTATTTCAACATATTTCTGAGGCGACACGTTTTAGAGTTAATCAAACTCCTCATATTCTTGATCTTGTTCTAACAAATGACGAAAATGACATCGAGGAAATCGAGATTTTACCCTCCTTAGGTGTGAGTGATCATGTCACAATATTGTTCAGCTATTTGTGCTCCTTTAAAGAATATCACACAGGCGCTTCAAAACTGAAATATGGCAAGTGTGATTTTAAGGGGTTCTTGGAAGAATGGATTGGTATAGATTGGAAGAAAGAATTTGATGAGCGCGACATAAACGATATGTGGGATATTTTTGCAAACCGCTATAAAAACTCTGTAGCCAAACATGTACCAAAGGTAATACCTAGGAGAGGTTGTAAACCTAAACCACTTTGGATAACTAGTGAGTCATTAAAATGTATAAAGGACAAGAAGCATGCGTGGTCACGTTACAAGGCAACAAAATGTCCTACGGATTTTGTAAATTATAGTAAAATAAGAAATACTGCTACTGAAAGTATAAGGACAGCAAAACGAAACTATGAAAGGTTAATTGCAGCCAAGGCAAAGACAGAAAGTAAACATTTCTGGAAATATGTGAAAAGTAAAATAAAAACAGTATCAAATGTAACAAATCTTTGTCAAAGATGATGGGTCAATAACCAGGACGGACCTGGATAAAGCAGAAGTTTTAAATGGGTTATTTGCCAGTGTATTTACACAAGAGAATACAGAAAATGTTCCTGTTGTACCTGATCGTGTCTTTAATGTACCCCTTGAAAGCATACAACTTAAAATAGATATAGTGTTCTGAAAATCTTGTTGGGACTCACTAGATGGTGGTAAATCGATGGGACCTGACGAGTTGAATCCATTATTATTAAAAACTATGGCTAACGTTTTTGCAACCCCACTAGTATTGTTATTCCAAAAATCAATTGACTGTGGCAAATTACCCAAAGTGTGGAAAGAGGCCCGTGTAACTCCATTATTCAAGAAAGGAAGTAAGACATCACCTGGTAATTATCGGCCGGTAAGCCTGACATCTATCGTTTGTAAATGCTTGGAGAAACTGATACGAGCTGCCGTTCTAGAACACTTAAATACAAATAATCTCATATATCTAGTGCGCAATTTGGATTCCGCTCGGGTCGTTCCTGTGTTCTTCAACTACTTGACGTCATGGAGGACTGGTCTACTTTTATTGAGAACAAAAACGCACGGGATACAGTGTACTTGGATTTTGCGAAAGCATTTGACAGTGTTCCTCACCAACGTTTACGTTAAAGGACAACGCTCGGCTGAAAACAACCCGCTTTGATATGAAAGATATCGATCTCAACTAAATTTATTTTGGATGCATTTCATTAACAAACACCTTATAATCAAGAAATTGCAATTTTAAGACGACTAAAAGTGCTTTTCGGTTCCGGTAATGGGCGCGGCCATTGTTTGCTTATCAGTCGATCGCGAGACATTCTGATAAGAATCGTGACGTCATAACCCCTCATCGGTTCATTTATCACACAGTAAAGTATACACATAGCCGGTGGTCGAAATTAAAAATTAAACATCGTAACTATAAAAAGAATTTACAATAGTTTGTGAAATACTTTAACGTAAAATTACTTGCTCAAATAAGAGTTCTTGGTGCATATATTTGTTTCTGTAGTGTACTAAATCGACTAAATCATGACCCCTTCGTGAACGATATTGTGGGTGGGGTAGTGTTACGAAAACCATACAGTTTTGTTACTGGAATTTGTACAAGCGAATGAACAATGTCTCAGTGCCAGGCAATTCACTGCACAAACAGACAGGGAAATGGCAAGAAAAGCTTCTTTCGGTTTCCGAAACCTGAAAAGGGAATTGAAGAGAGAAAATTGTGCAAAAAATGGATTGACAATTTGAAAAATGGAAAACTTCGGATTGAAACATTTCGTGACTATAAACATATGGTAGTGTGTGAAGATCATTTTACGGAAGACTGTTTTTCGGGGAGCTTCAGTAGTACAGTGTTTGCATCAACAATTAATATACTGAAAACATCATGCCTTTATTTGTTAATAAGGTGTTATAACCAATATTCAGTTAAAAAATACATGCATGCAAGTAAGTATATAAATATATAAACATATCCACATTGTGACCACAAAAATTTGTAGGGATTTTTTCAAACCTGAACTCGTGTGATTGATCAAGTAATCAGGGACACTCTATTACATATAAATTATAATTGTATTGTTTTGTAATATACTGTGGTGAATCAACCAGTTCCAACTCCAGGTTCAGTTATTAATTCTTTCCAATGTTTGACAAAAGTAATTTGTACCTGGTATAATCATAAAGCTGTTAAAGGTTTTATATGCTAGCATATTACACCGTTATTTACAGACAGTGATCAATATAAAACTGGTCAAAAAGGGTAATTTCTAAACAGGACCAAACTAATACTTATTATATCATTTATTTACAACTAGTATGAGAAAGTAAAATTAAAAGGATTTATCTGAATTTATATAATTACAATACATTTACTTAAACCCTGATCCCCTGTGTGCAACTTGTAACATAAATCATAATATATATATAGAGAGAATTCAAGTGAAGTTTCTTCTTTTGTCACCATTGTTATTTGTATCTTGAAGTCTGCATCATCACAGAAAAGGTTAGTTCTACAGAACAATTAGCATAAATTAAAATATAATTCTTTATAATCTACAGCATATGACTTTGAAATTATAAAATCCAAAATACAGAAACTCTCAATAAAGGATATTTTTATCAATAAATATTATTCCATTATATGGACAGTTTCAGTTAAGAAACACTGTTTTACTGGAATAGAGAATCACTATTATTTATAAATCATTTGTTTTCTTCAAAATTATAAAAATTGTCAAATCAAAATCATCATCATCAAGTAACTTACAAGCTGATAAGATTACATCAAAGTGTCATAAAACACACTAGTGTGCCTGTACATCACAGCCAGATGGTCACACAGCAGGGGACCAACCATAAAGTACTGTCAATCAATGATAGTATTCTTTTGTTATGCAAGGGTCAGTCCAAGAACACCACCCTCTGCACAGCATGGGTCATAATTTTTTGTAGTTTTTTTTGTAATTAAAAGAAATGCCATTTATAAGCAAGAAAATTTATTAAAAATAAATCAGTTGATAATAACAATAAATGTTATATTTTACTTTCTCCTGATTTTCATTCTTTTTTACAGTCATATAAATATCAAAATCATTCATGCATATCCCCCATTTTAATTCAAGGAGACCACTTTGAAAACATCTAAGCAAATTTTGGGTAAACCTGTAATAACCTTTTTCCTCATACTACAATTCTGCAGCAGACGACTTTGAACAGATTGTGTAATATTTTGTAAAAAAATGGAAAATCTTTATAATTAAATGTATAACCTATGACTAAAAGTGGAAAATATTGTGGCAAAAGGAGTAATTGCATGTTTTGTTCAATTTATTCTTTTGTCACTATGTTTTCATAAAGCCATCTGCTGCAGAGGCATCAGAAATTGTCTATATTAGGGAAAGGGTTGAAGGATATAATATATGTAAAGAGTTGAAAACGTTTTGGCAAAAAGTGTCTGCTGCAGAAATTCTCAATAATTGCATGGAAAACCTATGACTAATAATAGATAACATGATTGCAAAAGGAGAAAATGTGTAATGTTTGTTGCAGCTTTGAAAATATTAAGAAGGCGTCATTACTTTAATCGGATTTATAACTAAAATTAAAAGTTAATCATTCATTGATGTGTTCTTGTTTATTCCTTTTATTTAATTTCTCCTTTATAATTGCATTGACAGAAAAGTTTCGAAAATGTACATTTCGTATATGACTAAAGATATTTTATTTAATTGTAGTATTGTCTTATCACATTGTGCGGTAAAACTTTATAAAACAGCATATATAAGAATTATTCTATACATTTTCCTTTTCGACGTTTTGACTCCCGTTTTTTCTTGTTTATCAATTCGACGTTTTGACTGTTTAAAAGATAAGATGGCGATCTGAAAATTTTCTAATCTGTGAAAAACGAATGAGGGGTTATGACGTCACAGTAAGTTATAAATAGACCAATATGGCGGCGCCCATAGCTGATCGACACAACGTGAAAACACAAACTTTAAAAGCATATATCTTGGTAGTTACAGCATATAAAACAAAATTAATTACATCAAAATGATGCATTACTGTAGGGCTATTAAGGGATATAGTTTAGACTCAGCCAAGCGTATTCCTTTAAGGGACATTGTTCGTCATGGCAGGACGTCATAAGTGGTGTACCCCAAGGCAGCGTCCTAGGAACTATACTGTTTATTATTTACATTAATGACCTACCTGAAGTAGTAAGTAGTAGTCAAGATATTTGCGGATGATACTAAACTTTATTCACATGACAGTGATTTTAACATAATTCAACAGGACTTGGAAGCCCTGTGTAGCTGGTCAAAATTGTGGCAATTACGGTTTAATGTCGATAAATGCAAGGCCATTCATTATGGAATCAATAATCAAGAACATACATACTCAATGAACTCTGTTGATCTGGAAATTGTGACCGAAGAGAAGGATTTAGGTATAACATTTCAGAGCAATCTAAAATTCAGTCATCACATTGCCTCAAAAGTTAACAAGGCAAATAGTATGCTTTCATTAATCGTACGTTCATTCGATCACATTTATAAGGACTCATTTATCATGCTCTATAAAGCTATGGTGCGACCGCATATTGAGTATGGAAATTTATACTATTTGGTACCCATTCTTGAGGAAGGACATAATTAGTATCGAAAAAGTTCAAAAGCGAGCAACTAAGATTGTACCTCAGCTGAGGAACCTTGAGTATATTGACAGATTAAAAGAACTAAAACTTCCATCATTGTCACACAGGAGAAAAAGGGGGGATATGATACAGGCTTTCAAGATTTTTAGAGGCATTGAAGGCATAACACCAGACAGATTTTTTAATATTTGTCCTTCAACTACTAGAGGGCATGACTTTAAACTAGCCAAACCTCGTTGTAATACAGCTTTTCGGCTTCAACAGTTTTCTCAGAGGATTATCAACGAATGGAATTCACTCCCAAAGTATGTTGTCAACTCAAAAGATTTAAATGATTTCAAATCAAAACTGGACCAACACTGGAATCACGATATAATATACAAATTTTGATCAACCATGTCATGGATGTTTATTGAACATATATACTGCAAAGTGTGTCTTTCAAGCTGCAAACCTGTGCAAATTACAAACCTGTGTAAATTATAAGCATTATAAGCATATATACTGCTAATTGTGACAACCAATCTACAATACTGTCTACAGAACTGCAAATTGTGGCAATAAATCTACATTAAATCTACATTACTGTCTACAAACTGCATATTGTGAAAATCAATCTACAAGCCTGTGCTAAATGGGACATTCAATGTGCCATGTGTGACTTAATCCACAATCTGTGCTAACTGTGACTTCAACATACAAACCTGTGCCATAAGATAAACACAATTCAACGGAAATTTTAAGTCTACCATGTTAATTGTTATGTATGTTTCATGTAAATCATACATACTTCAAACTGTAACATTACTACACAAACCTGTACCCCAAAATATTAAAAACCAGCATATAAGGATGTAAAAGTCTAAGTAAACAAACCAGTGCAGAAGAAGACGGGCTAAAAAAGGAGATTATCCTTACTTTGGAGCCCAAAAACCATCATAGAGGTATCATAGAGGTATAATTCAATATATATTGTGTCTATAGCTCATTTTTGCAATTCAACATTTGTCCATTTGCACTTCCCAAAGTTTCTCATTTTGCTTCGGATCTTCAAAATAAATGAAACAGCATATAGATCTACATGTATCTCATTCAATCCTTTCAAAAGGAAAAATTTTGTGTTGACCAATTTCCCGTATTGTCACAATATTTTTAAAAGTCGTTTGCAATGCATCAAAATATGCATCTGAACGATTTAGAAACATTTACAGCAAGTAATATTGTGTGTGTAATTCAAACAAATTATCATCTTCATCATCTTATTTAGGTGAATGTATACATATTAATAATAGGCATTAACTAGTTAAATTATGCGTTTTTCATGAAGATATATAATAAAACAGCTATTTACTCCATTTGAGTTCAATGGTAAAAAACTATTCTTCCTCGCAAATGACTATTGACCCGAAACAGAGAACTATTATCGATGAACATTGTCGATTCAATTCAACTTCGTCTCGGTCAATAGTTCTCTATTTCGGGTCAATAGTCATTGACTTGGAAGAATAGTTTTTCACTATTGACCTCAAGAGGAGTAAATAGCTGTATACCATTGAACTCAAAGGGAGTAAATAGCTGACCTGTTTTATTATATATCTTCATGAAAAACGGTATCCAGTCAACCCGACACCTAGTTATCCCGACACCTAGTCAACCCGACACCTTTTCGGTTAACCCGACACCTGTTTTGGTTAACCCGACACCTATAGGTAAAATTCGGAGTCAACCCGACACCTTTTTTGGTTAACCCGACACCTCATTTAAAAATTATTACTTTAAGTATCGGGCGTTATTTATTGTTTATTCACATCTGTTTTCGATTTGACCACGTTTTATTGTTGTTGTTACCATAACTTACAATTCGAGCCTAGAATATCTCGTACGATATATCATAGATAATAAATTTTATTTTTCAGGTTGAATGGTGTCTAAGGACAAGTTAAAGAGAAAAAAACACGATATTTAAAATTTATAAAATATATAATTTACAAGAAACATTGAAAGAATAAAACAAACAAATTATACAAATATACACACATTTTTTTACACGTTTACCAACAAGGTTTACATATTTACAGAACAGAACAGAACAGAACATCATAAAATCACTCGCTGTCAGTTTCTTCTGAAGAATCTTGCCTCGGTAAACGGATCTTGTATACGATTGAAACTTGCTTCAGAAGCGAAGTAGCGGACATCTCTCCGTCTAAACTAAAGGGAGCCTTAACGATTTCTATCATTATTTGAAATCGGTTAGGAAAACATACTGTTTTGAAAAGTCTTTGAAGATACATGAAATGTGATATACTGATTCTCTGAAAACTAAAAGGAGCCTTAACGATTTCTACCATTATTTGAAATCGGTTAGGAAAACATACTGTTTTGAGAACTTTGAGTCTTTGAAGATACATGAAATAACTAGCACAGAGTGCAGGACAATTTATTTAAAAAAAGTGTACTTACCCGTTTCACAAATTCTGTGTTGCCAGCTATTGCAGACATCGCAAGATATTGCATGCTGACGTTTACGCACCTCTAAACCACAATGTACACAATTATCTGCCATTGCACTAATAGTTTTAAAATGAACAATAAGTAATATTTCACAAGCACATTTAATTTTATATAACTATTGATATAACCAGAGACCTAAAATAACATTATTTTAGGTCTCTGATATAACTTATATAACGGGCTACAACTCTTTCAGAATGGTAGCCTAGTTCTTGTTAGTGATATATATATACAAGCTTGCTTATTACTCAAAAATCAACATGCAAACTAATTATTAAGATCTATCAGGAAATCCACTTTGTCGTCAATATATCAAAGGTAGATATTTTAAGGGGATTTATTTGATTTTAATTTAACTAGTTTATTTATAAAATTATAACGCGCGTTAAAATGTTGGTTATGCACGTGCATGACGTCATTTCAAACAATAACGTCATAACAGATGAACTATTGACTCGAAAATGGACTATTGGACCTGAATTTTAGAATAAAAGCGAAAAGGAGTCAAATAGTCATTTTTTATTGAATCACATGTGACTGCTTCTCGTCCAATCAAATACTTTGATTCATAGTAGGTATATAATAAATCATAGTATTGACGGGGGAATAGTTCAATCCTAGACGATAGCTTTCATGTAAAACAGCTACAAATAACATATTTGTATTTATAGTGAATCAGGTAATAGTATATTCTTTATTTGTTTATTTTGTTTAAATACACACTATGTATATTAACGATTTTCTTCAAATTCTGTTTGGTATTAGATCTATATGTTTACAGCATATCCAGATACGAAATTGTTTGTTTTTTGGTTCGTACCAAAACATTTTCGTTCCACCTGCTTGATCCAATTTCAAATTATTTAAGAAATAAACTATCAACAACCGTGGGTTATTGGCGAATAACCAATGGTTTGGAGTTCTGATGCGCAGGAATTAACCAAGAATTATTATATTCTGTTCTACGGAACGAATGTCTACAGGGCTAAATTGTGTCACAATGTGTCCGAAAATTCAGCGATTTGAGGACAAAGAAATTTCGCTGAAATTCCCCACACTTATAGAACTCAATGTGATCTAGGTCTGGGCGTGTTCGTTAGTTCTGGGAAAAATCTAGTTTCAGAGATTTTTTAGGTTAAAATCTGAAAAATCTACATTTTCGCAACATATTTCTGTAGATCTCGCACCAGCAAATAACGGAATCAGCTAGAAACCTGAAATTCAACCTAAAACTTGTCCGAGATCCAGTGCAAACAACGGTGTGTTTAGATTTCTCATACATTTAGTTTGGATTCTTGGAGAAAGCTTTTAATAGGGGTTCTTAACTTAAATTTTTTCTGTGGGCGTGACTAGGAAAGTGACGTCACCTGAGCGGTTTGACGTCATAACGTTACAGTGGTGCAGAGGTAGAGCGTCGGCCTCTCGTATCAAAGGTCCCTGGTTCGCGTCCCGTGACTGATGAGTGGGTCCTGTCTTTGAGATTTTTCCACACAAAACGGCACGAGTACTGGTTAAGTCTCCAGGAAGCAGACATCGAGCATGATTAATCCAAGCTGAAAGCTTGTTTCGCAATCAATGTAAAATAAATAAAAATAAAATAAATAAAATATCGAGTCAGCCATTGCAGACGACGTAGTATACACATGTATGTTTCTTTACATCACGTGACGCTGAATGACAGGCTTATGCGGGGGGGGGGGGGGGTAACTGGAATAGCCAATGTGAAAAGTAGTACATTTCCATTGGTTATTGACGAATAATCAACGGTTATTTTCTTCGCTCTCTATAGGCAAGGAAAACAACGTCATGTTAGAATTAATTATACTCACTAAAGTTTGTCCTCCTTAGTTTAAATGTGATTTCAAAATATCTCCTTCTTTTAGGTTTGAATATGTGTAACAAAATAACCTGAGATAATAATGGTTGAAAATAGAAAACGTATAACAAGTATTATTATATAGGCTTGGCCTTAGTTTATATAACCATATGTATAGAGTATGCACAGTGTCAGTATCTAGAACATTATTTTCGTAAGCCTATTTCAAGCACAATGGTGGTACATTTTGTGAGAAGTAAAAATCAATAACTTTTGATTATCTTTTTATATGTTTGAGTTAGTTGCAAGTTAGTTTCATTTAAATCGGTTGAGTATTAAACATTTGGATGATTTAATTTGGGGAAAATATAAACCTATGCATATCGTTCAGTTGGCCTTTTGCTAAAGTAAATTTATATAATCAGTTTGACAAGCTCGTGCTGCATGAGTATTTCGCGGTTCCAGGTGTGTCTTGGCTACTTAACTGAGGGACAATGTGTACGTTTTGTCAGTCAAATATCAACCTCGCTAGGAGTCAGTTGGTGACCATTACATGCGGAATTGTGTAAGTACAGACTTATCTTTATTTTGATTTTATTTAAATTGTTGAATGGTAAGTCAATTTAACGGATTCTTTATTCATTGTTTTAAATTATTTCGAGAAAAGGAAGTAGCTATAATTTTGAAAGATGTTTAAATTGATACAATTTACCAATAGTTTAAATTGTGTTATTTGGGATAGTGTTGGAGAGACATACTTTATTCATTTTATTACATAATGTTTATTACGATGTTACAGAGGAATCTATGAGTCTGTTTAATTATTGTATATATACATTGTGTTGCATTGGTGAATGATATTTCATTAATGCAGTTCATTGTTAAATGAAGGTTAATAAAAGAGTTCTTGTATTCATGATATGTATATTGGGGACATTATTTAGTCTTGTCAGTAGACGGTATTGTTTGGTGCAGTGAAAAGTAACTGTTTTTAAAGTGTTATTATTATACCGTGAAAGTAAATAATGGTAGTGAAGGCATTGCACTGAAATTGTATGGTGATGAAATTGTAAGACGGAGTTTATTTATTGTAGCCGCTTTCTAGATACGGTAGACGTCATGATCTATAGACGTGCTACTAGCCGACGCTATGGGTGACGGATAACGACGGAGGTCAACAACGTTACGACGTAACCAGGAGTCAGCAGGTGGAGATCGTCACAGGACGCATTAATCTACATATCCGCAATATGTGCGGCATGACCATCCTGACGTCAGGGAATAGCCGGCGATAGGCAACCAGCCTAATAGATATAATCACAGGACGTTACGGTTCCTGATTTCCCGCCATCGCCAATAAAGGTTGAATGCGCAGTGGAGTTAATTTCCTACGAATCCGGACGCGGTAGTAGAAGTATAGTTTATTTATATCGTTTGAAATACGAACAGTGAAAATAAGGAAAGGTAAAAGTAACAGATTAGGGACGGTTTGATTCCGTGAGTTGTTCAGTGGTGCACAGGGGTATTAGGACTTTCTGAGTTAAAATTATTCTTTTATTATTTCAGTGTTGTATATATAGGTGTTTACTTAATTTAATATGGTTTTTATATAAAAATTAAAACTTGTAAATATTAATTGCTTTAACTTAGTATGTCTTGTTTAGTGAGTTGTCAGCCCTTTGTCATGTTGTGACAAATGGTGTCAGCAGTGGGGTTTTGACAGCAAGCTAAGTAAGAATACTACAGACAGTTGTAAAGATACCTCTGTAAAATTTTCAGTTAAATAATTTTCAAATTAACTATTTTGTTTAGACTTATTTGAAATTGAAATACGAGTTTCTATTTTTCAGTCACGACGAGCTCCTGGTGATGGTGATATATGGTACTGGTTGGTCGACCTTGTTAAGTAGCCACAAGATATCCATGCGCGGGAGTGAGTCAAGCTGTTAGAACATTGGTACCCTGTGATGAGACACAGCTGCGCGGTTGTAAGCGTTTTGTAGTAAAGCACGTAAGCTGAGGGTACAACAATAGGGTGGGACTATTTTAAGTTTAAAACAAAAAAAAAACACCTGAATGTTTAAAACTGATTTAATTTTGAATTAGGTTTTATTTTGATAAACTTAAATTGAGTTATCTTTGTCGCATTTAATAAGATCTTGGGCTTAGTAATCTGAGTATTAAGTGATCTGTGTTGGTAAAATATAGTTGGTAGAGACAGTGTGAAGTAATTGTATACTACTGCCATTTGTATTAGTGCATCGAACCGTACTGCATAGATAATAGTTAGTCACTATATTTGAATGAAAGTGGTTAGTGCGGGTTATTAATTTGCCGGACATTGTAGCTACAGGTAATATCCGTAAGTTGAGTATTGCGTGGACTCATATATGATAGGATAATTATACACTGGGCTAGCAGTATTTTGAATTAGATATATAGATATAGGCTATAGTCATACATTGGATTGTTGTTAGTATTACGGTTAGTGAAGTATACTGTACCGTCTCCGCAATTACTTAGAATAGTTTTGCGTCATATTATAGATGAATTTAACTTTGAAGTGAGTTAATTAAAATTCAGGGTTGTAATATATATAAGTTGATCTTATTTGATTAGCTATTGTTTTGTCATATATTGAGAAGGTAGCTAGTGTTTAGTCTAAGTGTAGTATTATTTATTGTTTGAGGTTATACAATTAATAATTATGACTAGTATGAAGGAGTTAACGGAGTTAGGAGAAAAGTTTGGTTATACAGGTGAGGATCTTAGGCGTTTTGTACAAGAGGAACAGGCCAGGGAGAGGAAACAGAGACAACTGGAACGTGAAGCAGAACGTGAAGCAGAACGCGAAGCAGAACTCAGGAAGAGAGAATCCATAGAAAGCCAAATGCTGAAAGACCACCAGAGATCAATGGAGTTGGCAGCTGTTCAACACCAGCAAGCAATGGAGTTGGCAGAAATCAACAAAGGTAAGACAGTAATTCAGGAACATAAAGTTAAAGGACCGAGGTTACCATGGTTTGATGAGAACAAGGACAACATGGACAGTTATTTATCACGATTTGAGAGATACGCAGCAGTACAAGGATGGAAGGATGAACAATGGGCCCTACACCTTAGTGCATTGTTAAAAGGGAAGGCATTAGATGTATACTCTAGATTACCTACGGATGACTCTTTGGACTATGGGAAGTTAAAGTCAGCCTTGTTAAAACGGTTTGAATTGACGGAGGAAGGGTTTAGGAAGCGATTTAAAGCAGCTAGACCAGAGAATGGAGAGACATTTATACAGTATTTAAGAAGGTCAAGAAACTATTTGGAACGGTGGTTTGATTTAGGGAAAGTAGTAAAGACGTATGATGGTGTAGTAGATTATTTGTTAAGAGATCAATTGTTGGCTATAAGCAATCATGAGTTGCTATTATTTCTTAAAACGAAATTGTTTACAGACGGACCAGAGATGGCAGCACAGGCGGATTTGTTTGCAGAAGCGAGAGGTGGTTGTCAACAGGTAGTGTCAAAGGAAGGAAGACGAAAGGACCGAGGCACGAGTAACCATTCAGATGATCAGTGGAAGTGTCAGCATTGTGGAGGTGGTAATCATAAATCGGCTGACTGCAGAAGAAAAGGTAACAGACCGATGATGGCAGCCGTTGACGATAGTAATGGAAGAGTAGTTGCCAGTACAGAGACCGGAAGTGGAAACACCTTTTACCAACATCAAAACTATCGAGGTAACCAGCATGGAAGAGGCCGAGGAAGGTATAGAGGTCAAGGTCGAAGGGGTATGAGAAGGACAGACAGTTCGAATTGTATACATGTATGTAGCGATGTTTCGGAGCAGTTAGGGGCATGCATGCAGAGCAATTGTCCAACCAAGGAAGGAACAGTGAATGGGAACAAGGTGAACATGATGAGAGATACCGGGGCAACCTGTGTCATTGTGAAGAAGACGTTAGTGCGGGAGGACCAATTTACTGGTAAGGAGAGGTGCTGTAAGTACATAGATGGTTCCGAACATTATTTTCCCGTCGCAAAGATCGACGTGAACACACCCTATTATAAAGGTATCACAGAAGCATTGTGTATTGACACACCATTATATGATCTAGTTATAGGTAACATTCCAGGGGCAAGATATCCAGAACCCGAAGATGAAGTAAACGCAGTGCAGACTAGAGCTCAAAAACAAGAAGGGACTAAGCCATATCGGAAATTGATTGTTCCAGGTAAAATATTGGATATTTCTAGAACAGATTTTAAAGAATTACAGATGCAAGATGAATCTCTGGAGAAGACTAGACAGAAAGCCACAGAAGGACATGTCAGAATGTGTAAAGGAGGTGGACAGGTGAACTTTTTATTTAAGAACGAGTTGTTGTATCGGGAGTTTTTATATCCAGATCATAAGAAGGCATACCAGTTAGTAGTTCCAACCAAGTGTCGAGAAACCGTGATGAAGTTAGCACACGAAGCATTGATGGGAGGACATCTAGGAATACGGAAGACCAGTGATAAGGTTTTAGCTGAGTTCTATTGGCCAGGAGTTTGTGCAGAAGTTAGTCGATATTGCAGGTCCTGTGATATCTGTCAAAGAACTATAGCAAGAGGTAAGGTCATGAGAGTACCACTAGGAGACATGCCATTGATCGATACACCCTTCAAGCGGGTAGCAGTAGATTTGGTGGGACCAATAGAACCGATGACCGACAGGAAGAACCGATATATTCTAGTGATGGTAGACTATGCAACACGATATCCCGAAGCGGTGGCTTTACCAAGTATTGAGACAGCACGAGTAGCGGAGGCCCTAGTAGACATGTTTAGCAGACTTGGAATCCCAGAGGAGATGTTGACAGATATGGGTTCACAGTTTACATCTGAGATGATGGCTGAGGTAAGTCGAATGTTATCCTTACGTCAGTTAACCACAACCCCTTATCACCCAATGTGTAATGGTTTGGTGGAGAAGTTCAACGGGACGTTAAAGCGGATGCTAAAACGGATGTGTTGTGAGAGACCAAAAGACTGGGATAAGTATGTAAATGCAGCTTTATTTGCCTATAGAGAAGTACCACAAGAGAGCTTGGGGTTTTCACCTTTTGAGTTACTTTATGGTAGGACTGTGAGAGGACCGTTGAGTATATTGAAGGAATTATGGGCTGGTGAAGTGACTGAGGGTGAGATTAAATCCACATACCAATATGTTATAGATTTGCGGGAACGATTGGAAGAAACATGTAAGATGGCTCAAGAACAGTTAGGTAAGGCAAAATTACGTCAGAAGAAGTATTATAATAAGCGGACCAGGGCAAGAAAGTTTGAAGAAGGTGACAAAGTATTAGTACTA
Source organism: Serripes groenlandicus (assembly GCA_031761405.1). Classification (NCBI taxonomy): domain Eukaryota; kingdom Metazoa; phylum Mollusca; class Bivalvia; order Cardiida; family Cardiidae; genus Serripes; species Serripes groenlandicus. The sequence goes on along the minus strand of JASEVX010000031.1, from coordinate 1,195,463 downwards.
CTTCCAGAGAACCACAACAAACTGTTATTGAGATGGAAGGGTCCTTTTGAGGTAACAAAGGTAATGAACCAACTTGATTTTGTAATTGATATGCAGGGTAAGGAAAAAACATTCCATGCGAATATGTTAAAAAAATATCACGAGAGAGACATTGATGATGATAATGAGGTTCGAGGAGTATTTGCTGTGGTTTGTTCTGCAATTGTAGAAGATGAGGATGATAGGAAAGGAGATGATATCGATTGGGTCGATGAAGAGATACCATTAGAGTGTCCATCTAGCGTAGGTACTGAATCAGTCGACAACGTAGATATTTGTAAAGACTTATCAGTAGATCAGAAAGCACAAGTAGATAAAGTGTTGAAGGAGTTCACTGATGTCTTAACCGACATACCAGGAACCACGTCATTTATAGAGCACGACATAAAGCTCAGTACAGCTGAACCAATTAGAAGTAAAGCGTATCCTATTCCTTACCAATCTGTAGAGATAGTAAATGAGGAAGTTAGTAAGATGATAGAACTAGGGGTAATAGAACCTTCAAATGCACCATTTTCTAGTCCGATTGTCTTGATAAGAAAGAAAGATGGCAGCATCAGATTTTGCATTGATTTCAGGCAGATAAATAAGGCTACAGTGTTTGACGCTGAACCAATGCCAAATATTGAGCAGATATTCTCGAAATTGTCTAAGGCTAAATATTTTTCAAAGATAGATCTCAGTAAAGGCTACTGGCAAGTACCTTTAACAGAGCAGGCAAAGGATATGACATCATTTGAAACGTCCACAGGACTGTGGCGTTTTAATAAAATGCCATTTGGGCTGGTATGTGCGCCAAGTACATTCTGCAGACTAATGAGAAAGGTTCTTAAAGGTTTAGAGGGTGTAGATAGTTTCATTGACGATATTCTAGTGTTCACGATGACTTGGGATCAGCATGTTATAGCTTTAAAGGAAGTGTTCAGTAGATTAAGAGTAGCTAGTTTAACAGCGAGACCTAGCAAGTGTAGTATTGGATATTGTAGGTTAGAGTGTTTGGGACATGTGATAGGTGAGTCAAGTACACTGAGACCATCACAGGACAAAATAGAGGCAGTCCAGAAAGCGGAAAGACCAACAACTAAAAAGCAGGTAAGATCGTTTTTAGGTGTAGTAGGATTCTACAGGAAATTTATTCCGAACTTTTCAGCTATTGCGGTACCTTTGACCGATTTAACGAAGAAATTTCAACCAAATAAGGTAGTATGGGGAGATAGTCAGGAATTTGCTCTTCAGACCTTGAAGAAGAGTCTTGTAGGACCACCGATATTGAAGTTACCAGAGTTAGATAAGCCATTCATTCTCAGGACCGATGCATCAGATGTAGGTGTAGGAGCAATATTACTGCAGGAATCCGAAGGTGTGAAGTGGCCAGTAGCTTATGGAAGCAAGAAATTACTGGATAGGGAAAAGAACTACTCAGTAATTGAAAAGGAGTGTCTGGGTGTGATTTGGGGAATTTCCAAGTTTCATAGGTATTTATTCGGCAGAGAATTTGTATTAGAAACAGATCACCAGCCTCTTGTTTACTTAAACAAGTCGAAAATGACGAATTCTAGGTTAATGAGATGGGCATTAGCATTGCAACCATACCGAATGCGTATTCAGGCTATTCCAGGCAGAGATAATGTTGGTGCAGATTATCTCAGTAGATTAGGAAATAAGTAAAGTTAGACCAGTTTAATGACAAGAGTACGACAGGGACGTACCTGTAAAATGTATCGGGGAAAACGAGGTTAGTGATTAAGGAGTTTAGATTTTAGAAGCTGTGTAATTGTAAATAGTATGGTTTATTGCGGTAGACTAGACAGGTAGTGCTAGTGAAAGTTTATTTTGTTAGCTAGAAAAAGTGTAACCACTTTATCCTTGGGGGGAACGTGTTGTAACAAAATAACCTGAGATAATAATGGTTGAAAATAGAAAACGTATAACAAGTATTATTATATAGGCTTGGCCTTAGTTTATATAACCATATGTATAGAGTATGCACAGTGTCAGTATCTAGAACATTATTTTCGTAAGCCTATTTCAAGCACAATGGTGGTACATTTTGTGAGAAGTAAAAATCAATAACTTTTGATTATCTTTTTATATGTTTGAGTTAGTTGCAAGTTAGTTTCATTTAAATCGGTTGAGTATTAAACATTTGGATGATTTAATTTGGGGAAAATATAAACCTATGCATATCGTTCAGTTGGCCTTTTGCTAAAGTAAATTTATATAATCAGTTTGACAAGCTCGTGCTGCATGAGTATTTCGCGGTTCCAGGTGTGTCTTGGCTACTTAACTGAGGGACAATGTGTACGTTTTGTCAGTCAAATATCAACCTCGCTAGGAGTCAGTTGGTGACCATTACATGCGGAATTGTGTAAGTACAGACTTATCTTTATTTTGATTTTATTTAAATTGTTGAATGGTAAGTCAATTTAACGGATTCTTTATTCATTGTTTTAAATTATTTCGAGAAAAGGAAGTAGCTATAATTTTGAAAGATGTTTAAATTGATACAATTTACCAATAGTTTAAATTGTGTTATTTGGGATAGTGTTGGAGAGACATACTTTATTCATTTTATTACATAATGTTTATTACGATGTTACAGAGGAATCTATGAGTCTGTTTAATTATTGTATATATACATTGTGTTGCATTGGTGAATGATATTTCATTAATGCAGTTCATTGTTAAATGAAGGTTAATAAAAGAGTTCTTGTATTCATGATATGTATATTGGGGACATTATTTAGTCTTGTCAGTAGACGGTATTGTTTGGTGCAGTGAAAAGTAACTGTTTTTAAAGTGTTATTATTATACCGTGAAAGTAAATAATGGTAGTGAAGGCATTGCACTGAAATTGTATGGTGATGAAATTGTAAGACGGAGTTTATTTATTGTAGCCGCTTTCTAGATACGGTAGACGTCATGATCTATAGACGTGCTACTAGCCGACGCTATGGGTGACGGATAACGACGGAGGTCAACAACGTTACGACGTAACCAGGAGTCAGCAGGTGGAGATCGTCACAGGACGCATTAATCTACATATCCGCAATATGTGCGGCATGACCATCCTGACGTCAGGGAATAGCCGGCGATAGGCAACCAGCCTAATAGATATAATCACAGGACGTTACGGTTCCTGATTTCCCGCCATCGCCAATAAAGGTTGAATGCGCAGTGGAGTTAATTTCCTACGAATCCGGACGCGGTAGTAGAAGTATAGTTTATTTATATCGTTTGAAATACGAACAGTGAAAATAAGGAAAGGTAAAAGTAACAGATTAGGGACGGTTTGATTCCGTGAGTTGTTCAGTGGTGCACAGGGGTATTAGGACTTTCTGAGTTAAAATTATTCTTTTATTATTTCAGTGTTGTATATATAGGTGTTTACTTAATTTAATATGGTTTTTATATAAAAATTAAAACTTGTAAATATTAATTGCTTTAACTTAGTATGTCTTGTTTAGTGAGTTGTCAGCCCTTTGTCATGTTGTGACAATATGAGTGTAGCCTGTTTTTTTGGGAGGTAAAAACATAAATGTTGATGAATTTTAATTGATTTTGAGAATAGGAAATACATGTAGTTGGTTAAATTTTACATTTAGGTCAGACACGGGTGGCAACATCCATTGTCCTTATTGCATAGCTTGTCCCAGAGCCTGTACGGACAAGTGAAATTTTATTCAGGGTTCGACATTAACGGGATTCCGTGATCCCGAGGATCGTATATTTTAGTGAGGATTATTTCATCCAACTGGCTGGCGATTCCGTTTGTCTTACTTTTGTTCTTCCCTTTAATTATATAAGTATTAAAATACCAGGTTTTGTTGCGAAAAACAGTAATAAGAATGACCCATGAATTTGCATTTCCGGCTTTGATAATAAACATAAGCAGATCAAGTGTGAAGAACAAGGTCACACTCTAAATAGCAGTTCAAAAATATTACATTTGCCATTATTCTTTCCTACCTAATTCTTGGTCATATTATTCTTCCAGGAAGCCTTTCTAAATTGCACGGAGGCAAAAACGAGGGATGTGATGTCCAAATACCTAAAATATGCGCCAGAAAGAGCCGGATGAGCAGACAGAACTTGAACAATGCAATGAAAGAAGTGCAGGAACTGTTACCAGTGTTTCCCCGCACCTTTTTGTGAATGGGGCCAGGGCCCTTGGAATTGTGAAAATAGTGACAAATATCTGAAATTGTGAATTTACGATAGTATATGTCAATCAAGGATTTTAGTTAGGATTGATGGATAGTGAATAAACTAATTGGCTATAATTTCTACTGATTTCGTTGCATTGCGGCGCTTCTAGTATTATATAAATGTATTACAAACTTATTATTATTAAATTTGTCCTCTGACAGAATAGACCTAAAACTTCTTGTGAGAATAAAACACAAGAACCATAACTCTTTTTGTCGTTTTTACACTCTCCATTGATATATAATTACCGATTTTAGCTCGACTTTTCTAATATTTTGAGAGCTATTACAGTTATGTGTGCGTTGGCTATTGCTTTGAAACTTCACACACTCATTGGACATCATCAAGTATATTGAAAATATAAAGCGATTGTCTATATTTATATACCCAGTTAGCAAAATATATGGGACCCTAATGGGTCCCATATCGATTTCGTTATGGGCCCCAGATGGGTAACCCATGTGGTACCCACATGGAAAGTGCAACCGGTATTGGCATGGGTCCCATACGGGTTATGATATGGGTCCAACATGGGACCCACGTGGGCTCAACATGGGACCGTTATGGGCAAACAGATATGGGTCCCATATAGATTCCTTTATGGGCCCCAGATGGGTAACCCATGTGGTACCCACATGGAAAGTGCAACCGGTATTGGCATGGGTCCCATACGGGTTAAGATATAGGTCCAACATGGGACCCACGTGGGCTCAACATGGGACCGATGTGGGCAAACAGATATGGGTCCCATATAGATTCCTTTATGGGCCCCAGATGGGTAACCCATGTGGTACCCACATGGAAAGTGCAACCGGTATTGGCAAGGGTCCCATACGGGTTAAGATATGGGTCCAACATGGGACCCTCGTGGGCACAATATGGGCAAACAGGTATCGGACCATTATGGGCAAACAGATATCGGATCATTATGGTCAAACAGATATCGGACCATTATGGGCAAACAGGTATCGAACCATTGTAAAAGTGGGTTGATGTTATTAAGGCATATTTTGACAAACTACTTGATATCATTTTAAAAATAGACAATTTAATACAAAACATATTATTATGCAGCCTGACAAAATATATGTAGACCATAGACAGCTCGACAGACTATTGCATCCATAATTATTTAAAATTTGAAATATAAGTAACAATTAAAGTATTGTTTACATGAAAGCAAACTGCAAAGCATGTTAAAAAACGTGTTGGACACAAACAAGGTTATTGAAAATGAAATACGGTAATGATGCACTGACATTTTGATTAGTCGGTATATAACAAAATGGTTCTACTTATAGAAAGAATTTGACTAGAATTAAGCCACTAACCTTATATCATTCAATATATACTTCTTAACAAGTGAATTCATAGCTCTGACTAGATTTGTGTGAAATAACTTTAGTCGGTATATAAATGGTTTTACTTATAGGAAGAATTTGACTAGAATTAAGCCACTAACCTTATATTATATAAATATTGCATGGCTTCCAATGTGACAGTACTATTTGTCAACATGAGAAAAATACTGTTACCCGAGGCAAAGCCATGCATTATTTATTTTATTTTACCGAACAAAATGACATGTATATTCAATTTATTCAGTATCTTTGTAGGGGAGGTGAACATGGGTAGATCTACTACAATGTAACACACACATATGAATATACCGTTAACAGTATACTGTTACATGGCACGCGCGTCTAAAAGGTGCCGTTATTGTTTGAGATGACGTCATGGACGTGCATAACCAACATTTTAACGCGCTTGCCATGTAACAGCTAGTATACTGTTTACCGGTCAAAAATGTACTGTTAGCATGAGACAGTAAGAAATTGCCCATGATGAGTATATGAGAATTTAACATTACAAAGTCATGTGAGGTATAACAACATTCAATATATACTTTTTTTAAAACAAGTGAATTCATAGCTCTAACTTAGATTCGTGTGAAATAACTTCTTAATAATGTCTTACTCTTAATCTCAAAGTGTGATGATAATTTGAAAACAAGATGGCCCTAAATCGATCACGTGAGTTATCTAACGACAACAACAAAAACCATCAAACGAAGAGTGCTATGATGGCACTGTAACACTCATCTGGCTAAGCACTGGAATATGAGGCTTGTAAAATATCTATACATTTTCAGTTTCCACTTTGTGCCAGATGATGTTAATGTATAATTATGCACTGTATTCTGCACACCGTCAGAATTTAATTTTACTGGCCATGGGATATATTACATATAAATACCGTAATTTTAAGGAAATAAAAATTAAATTTTGAACAGTGATTTTTTGAATCGTAAGAAACAAAGACATATCATAAATCAAAACACAAATTATAGAAATGAGATTAAATATGTAGTTAATAGTAGCAATGTATAACAGAATCGACAATAATAACACTACAAAGAACAACAAAAGCACTGCCAATCAAATGCTTGTCTGCTTTATTCTAAGGTGAAAAAGGGGCATTTCTGAATAATTACTGAAGCCAGAGTTATGGGACTCGGCACAGACATGCTTATTGTTCCAAGGTACATGTTTACTAAGTTTCATTTTGAAATTTTTTATCGGTTTTTGAATATTGAGGTAACTTTAAAGTGTTTTGACAATGACATCAATTAAGTGTATCCAGACTATTTTTCTTCCAAAAACAGACAAGCTGAAATTGAAAATAGTTTTTTAGATCTATGGTAACATTGGATCTTAAATAAAAACAAATGCATCTAATGTATAACACATAACACAAGCAGACAGCTTTTAGAAAACATAGTGACAGAAGAAGAAATTGCTCAAAACGAGCAATTTCTCCTTTTGCTACAAGGTTTTCAACTTTTTTCCATAATTATATCTTCATTTATGTAGACTTTCTTTGTTTTTGTGTAGATAATTTCATTGCTTTCTGCTGCAGATTTGCTGTATGTGGTAAAAGCTTAATACAAGCCATGATATAAAGTACTAGCAAACGTTTTGTGAACAGTGTAGATGAAGATGAGTCTTTGAATCTTGTCTTGTCAAGATATAAACTGTTCACACATCACTTACATCCACTTCTTCTTATTATTTTTTTGGTTTTATTTACCTCGCTTTGCAGAATTACCTATTATGGTGAAGCTAAATAAAACCAAAATAATAAAACCACTTCTTAGAAGTTTCTGTTAACTTATGTAGATTCTCATATGCTGATGTACATGTACAGGCTGATCTGAACCTACTCACTGGCAGGTTTTTTTTTCACTTTTAGGGGAATGGTGGCGGGGCCCTTTGAGAGGGGAAAAATAGCGTTGTAAGTCTAAAATAGGGGAAAAAATACAATAAATTTCTTGATTTCATAACTGTATTGTTACATAACTAGCAACAGAAACATATGATAGAAACATTAGAGGTCAATTGATCTGTCTTTTTGACTGAAAACATCAATAACACTGTCTACATTATAAAAAAAAAAAAAAAAAAAAAAAAAAAAATTAGGAGGGGAGTTTTTTTTCAAAAAAGGGGAAAAATATATACTTTTCAGTGAGGGGAATGGGGCCGAATATCGGCCCCAAAAAGGCCCTAAAAAAAACCCTGTGTAACTCTGTTCGGAAATGCCAACTTTTACCAAATCTCAATCAACAGGCTCAAATATGGTTTTGAAAGAGTGAATTGTGTAATAATTGAAAGAATTATACATATAATTACATCTTGTATAATATGAAATATGTCACAAACTACTTATATACATGTATATTTATGATCTGTAATAACCAGAACATATTTTACTAGGGTTGGCGACGAATACCAAAATTAGTATTCGAATATTGAATCACAAATTATTCGAATATTCGAGCCATTTGTGCATGCAGAAGACTTTGAACACACCTAGGAGAATGTTTAAAACAAAATTTCTAAATAAAAGAACAATTATTGAATAAAGATAAAAACATCGTGGCAAAAGGAGAAATTGCTAATTATTAGCAATTTCTCCTTTTGCCACAATGTTATCAAAAGTTGTCTGCTGCAGACATGTCAAACTTATTTGTGCTAACTTTCTACATCCGAATTTTCCGTATCACTTTGTGTCGAGGCAAATGTTCATTTATCTTTGTTGCCCCTTTTTTTCTTCCTCCATCCCTGTCACGAGCACCAGACAGCCATTTCCTTAACTCCAGCTTCATATCATTCCTTGTAGCACTTTTTGTTGATGGATTCCTTTGGGGAGCTCCTGAAAGAACACATACATACATGAGTTATTGACTAATTACACTAGGTATCATAGCTAAAACACCATGGCTGTATGACTAACTGAATAGTCATGCATTGTATATTTGACAAATGATCATTCACACTAGACCTTACTCTCCTGTAATTATGCCAGTATTGAGATTTTCTACTCATTTATAATTGTTTTCAAATGTGTTTATCAATACAACTAATTAAGTAACTTATAGACAAAGGAACTTGGAACACAAATAACTATTTTTTATATTATATATATATCCTCGAGCATCCGTAATTCGTGAGTGTAAGGCTTCAAAGAAAAAATATGCAGAAGGCTTAGTGAATGATACGAAATTTCATGTCTTATCTGAAAGATTTATTTATTTCTTCCAAGTTTCGAGCAAAAAATCCTTTGAAAACTAATAATTCACAAAAAAAATAATCTTGAATACACATGTGTTCAACAAGTCAGAAGCCGAAATTGTTATCCTATTTTCGTGACGTCATTATTTTGGCACTTTGCAGTTTCCATAAAGACAACACACACAAAAAATATTATTTTTTTAAAAGGGGCAAGAGGTCGTAACATATTGAAAACTAAAAAACTGAAGTAATTAAACATTTTATATAGTTTAAATCAATTAATTTGAAATTATCCTTGATATAAATATGAACCTTTTTTTTTTTAATTACTCAACTTTGAATCTTCGTTAAACTTATTTTCCTTTCTCATTTTTTATCCCACTGTGTCAACCTAAAGGGTTTGCATGGATGTTTGGACCCTGTAAGCATCCTATATTTATATCATCACAAAGATCAATACAGATTTCAAAATTGCCATATTTCTAATGGGATATTATTTAAAATATTTTAGTTATTTTACATCTCTATGCGTAAGCACCTTCAGGAATGTGAAATCCAATGAAAAATTGCATTGACCTAACTAGGTCAAACAAATCACATGACCCTAGCCGCCATTTTGTAAACAACAAAATACCCTTTTTACGGTAAATTTTCATGTCCGATTTTTCCACTTTTTGGGGTTTAAACTGTTCTTTAAATTTGGTATATAAAAAATAAGGGTATTTTGGCTATTCCTCCCATGACAACAAGTTACAAAACTGTTGAAGATGCATTCTATTGTTGAAATATGTCAGCAAATACATTGGCCATTGGGAAATAATTTTACAGTTCCAAATCGGCTGCAAGGACAAAGTCACGTGATATAAGCCCGAAAATAGTGACGTCACGAAAAAGGGATGCTAACGAAAATGGAATGTCCAACGATACTTAAATTTACATCATAAATATTTAATGAACAATGTGCATGTATCGACCATACCAGAGGTTATTTCTTTCTCGACACTCAATTATCAAAATATGTTCCAACACATACACAGTAGAGCTCTTTTTCACCAGAGACATATAAACACCTGTTTATATGTCTCTGATTTCACGTAACAAAAGCAAACCTATAAATTTACCCGCGAAATTACATGACAGTCAGATAAATGCAAATCAGCTTTACAGTTAACAAAAGCTTCACATACGCATGAAAATACCAAAGAAATGACAAAAATATCATCTATTGCGAAAGTGGGCTTTGTATTATTTTACCTTGTATATTCCTATAATCAAAACCAGTTTCCCGTTGAATTCGCCTTTATTCCGTCTCTTCAAAAATGGCGCATAATTGTTGTTGTTGTTCCTTTCTAGAAATCAAAGTACTGCTGGTAGGATTAACATAATATTTTGGCTATTTCAATTATCAGATTTACATTATTGAAAAAATAACAAATTTCTCATGATTTTAGTTTTGCTTTTAACTGTCTCACTGTTGATGGTGTTAATTATTATATTTTTAAAAAGGTTTCCCTAATTGGTCCCATGTGGGTACTATCAGGGCAAATCCATGGGGATATACAGGACTTTTAAAGTACACAACTTAATTTATTCATAAACAAATCAGAAAAAAACCCAGACTTTACCACATTTCATCGAGTGTCGCATCTTATTTAGTTTAATACACATATAGGTTCCATGTGGGTCATATAAAGGCACACCCTATGTGGGTCCCACATGGGTATCAACACAGGACTTTCAATGTGCAAACTTCGTTTTTATGAAAGAACATTCCTAAATTTACATTTCAAGATCAGCTTCTATCACCTTTCAATATTTTTTGTATTTAATAATGTAGAAGCATGTCCTATACTATAAGGGCAAACCCTTCTAATGTGGGTCCCACATGGGTCCCACATGGGTAACCAATGCATGTATATATACAAACTAAATATCTAAATTTATATGAAAAACATTCCTAATATTACATAAATTGCATTTTAATTATACTGTTAAGCAAGGACTCTTTCTTCATATATGTCCCATACTGGTCCTACATGGGTCCCACAAGTGAAATCAATACAGGACTTTCATTGTGAATGCTTCGCAGTTATGAAAGAACATTCCTGAAATGACTAACAAAAGACCATCTGATAAAATCTTTCAATGTTTTACCATATTTTATATAGTTTAAGAAGGAAGCATTTCTCATATAGGCCCCACGTGGGTCATATTAGGGCAACACCTTCTAATAGGGGTCCCACATGGGTCCCACATAAGTAATTCACACACATTTAACTTATATATTTCTGAAAAGTAACTGTCATGGGTCCCATGTGGGTCCAGTAAGGGCAGAACTTTCTAATATGGGTCCCAGATGGGTCCCACATTTGTCACCAATACAGGGCTTACCCATGTACAGCCCATATGGGCCCCAGTACGGTAACACCTTCTAATATGGGTCCTACATGGGTCCCACATAAGTAATCCACACAAAGGTATCACTAAATGAACATTCATAACATTTCAGAAAAAAACCCAGCTTTTTGGTTTTTGACGTATATTTATTTTTTATACATTTAACTTATATATTTCTGAAAAGTAACTGTGTCATGGGTCCCATGTGGGTCCAGTAAGGGCAGAATTTTCTAATATGGGTCCCAGATGGGTCCCACATCGGTCACCAATACAGGGCTTACACATGTATAGCCCCATATGGGCCCCAGAAGGGCAACACCTTCTTATATGGGTCCCACATGGGTCCCACATAAGTAATCTACACACAGCCAAACAGGTATCAATAAAAAAAACATTCATAAAATTACAGAAAAAAGGACCAGCTTTTCTGCTTTCAACGTTTATTTATTTCTTATACATTTAACTTATATATTTCTGAAAAGTTACTTTGTCATGGGTCCCATGTGGGTCCAGTAAGGGCAGAACTTTCTAATATGGGTCCCAGATGGGTCCCACATCGGTCGCCAATATAGAGCTTGCCCAGGTACAGCCCATATGGGCCCCAGTTGTGCTTGCTTGCTGGGTATATGTTTATATGGTTTTGGTTGAACTGTTTTTTTCCAGATATGATCGTGGTGAGGGTCTTAGTACACTGAATTCGAACTATTATTTATATAACTCTACTTCTATGATTGCTCTAGTTAACCTTGTCAATTATATGTTTTAAATAAAAGTTACTGTTAAATTCACAATAAACTTTCTATGTGTTAATATATGTGAACAATACAACCATTGGTGTATCACACTGCATTTGTTTGTTCGCCGAGCCTTGGTAGTGACACTAGCTGTCAAGGGTTGTGAGTTTGAACCCCAGCTCGGCAAACATTCTTTCCGACGTTTGACAAAAGTCATTGTGACAAGCGTTATTTGTCTTTCACCAATGGGCTACCAGTCTATGTAGAAAAGCAGCCAGTTACCAGGAAAGAATGTTGTATGAAGTACTGGTGTGAGAAAGTCGAGAAACATATGAGTAGGTGAACTGGCCACCGTGATATGACTAACAAATTGACTTTGGACAAAAACCTCTTCGATGGGGTACAAACAGGATTTGCTTAAACAAAGTAATGTTGAAATCCCAACCCATATTCAACTCTCAAATCCAGACATTTTTCAACGTTGAAGTCGCAACGTTGTTTCAACGTTGAAATTGCAACGTTGTTTCAACGTTGAAATTGCAACGTTGTTTCAACGTTGATATCGCAACGTTGTTTCAACGTTGATATCGCAACGTTGTTTCAACGTTGATATCGCAACGTTGTTTCAACGTTGATATCGCAACGTCTATACAACTTTCAAATACAACCATTTTTCAACGTTGAGACAACGTTGAAGTACGACGTTGTTTCAACGTTGTTGTGCCTGCTTAAGGGTTCGATCGGTTCATCCTCATGTATTCTGTTTGTAGAACTGAGAGAAATAAAGGTATTTGTATTGTATTGTATTGTATTATAAAACAATACGTAAGTTTAAACTTATTTATTTTACATCGATTGCGAAACAAGCTTTTAGCTTATATTAATCACGCTCGATGTCTGCTTCCTGGAGACTTAACCAGTAGCCTACTCGCGCCGCTTGTGTGGAAAATCCCGAAGTCAAAACCCGCTCATTACGGGACTCGAACCCGTGACTTTTAGTACGAGAGGCCGACGCTATACCTCTGCACCACTGTCTTCCACGTCCCTGATAATACGTAACAATCGGTATTGTGTGTTAAGTCCGTTTTAAAGTACTTTGGATCATAGTTTTCCTTGTTGGTAGTTTATACTGACGGTATGTAAACAATACTATAAATTTCGTCATTTAACTTATAATTACCTACAATATAGCTGTATCAGCGTAGTGAAAATAACAACAACAAAATCTGTGTGCAGTTTAAGAAGAAGTTAACATGTGACATATTTTGCAAGTAGAATTAATCGTTAATGAGTTAAGTTTAATGGGTTTTCGCGCCCAAATTTTCTTCAATGGATGAACGGGGATTACGGATTAGCTCTAGACCAATTGCTCAACTGTTTTAGCTTCTATTTGCTCATTTGATAGTTTACACTATATCATACACAAACATCTGACTGGTGCAGATAAGAGACAATAGTTAGATAGATGGCAGTCCAGTCCGGTGCGATACCCTAGCAGGGTTGTTAAAGATAGATGGCAGTCCAGTACGGTGTGATACCCTAGCAGGGTTGTTAAATTAAATTTAATACACTCACCCTGATCTTAGCTCTTTCCGAAAAGACCCCTAGGTTCTTTAACATGCTCAATGTTACACGCGAGGTCACTTTTCCTGGAAAGGACCAGTACTTGATCTCTAGTTGAATGGAAACCTGGACCACAATTTGAACCCAAGACCACTAGACAAATAGGCAACTCTAATTTCTAAACAGTAGTTGAAAAGCCAGATGAAAAAGTATGGCCAAGATTTTAAATCCATGAAATTATGATGACGGGTACTAAAAATAAAGTACTTCAAATGAATTTATTTCATAATTTACGGAACTACATTTGTGACAAGTCAAACTATCCTTTCCTATAATTCCTGTCATTTCCCTTTTGGTTATTTATTCATCATTTGAGTTACGCTAATAGAAAGACGTCATATTACCGGAATTTGGAATTGTAATTTCCGGAAAGTCAGAAAACCCTTTATATCAGTTTTTATTGAACTTGTTTTAGAAATAGCTAGACGACGAGTGTTATTAAACGCAAATAATCTCACATAAAATGACTTGTGCTCGTTCCTTTATCGAGTACGTAATATCATATTTAATTATTTCCTTTAAAAGTTCTTTTTGTTTCTATATTTTCTTTTCATCCAATCAAAATGAACGAGTATCGTGACTGCATCGAAAAAAATCCACTCTCGACACAATTTTTGGATAGACAGTATAGCAAACGGTACGGTAAAGCAAAGTTCATAGACATTACCTATTGACGTAAAAAAATCGCCGGCTTCACCGTATTACCCGTATTAACAAAAAACATCAATAACCATGTTTAAGATCCTTTACTGTTGGTTTTACTCCAGATTTACTATCTCAATGGGCCGTCATTCATCTGACAGTGAAAAAGACAGGAAGAAAATAAAGAAGAAGAAAAAGAAGAGATCTAGGTAATAGTCATGCAGGCAGGCAGATGCAGAGGTCTAGATAAGGAGGAGTATACAGCTCTATTCACCAAAATGTCTATGTCTACTATAGCTTTGTGTAACTTCAATTTGAGCATGATTGCTATTCATTCTAAATTCTGCTAATATTTGTTTGTGTCTGATCTACAAACCTTGATATACTGTACTGTAGTCACAATTGACCCATGACAGACCTTGATATACTGTAGTCACATGACCCATGACAAACCTTGATATACTGTAGTCACGAGTGACCCATGACAAACCTTGATATACAGTAGTCACAATTGACCCATGACAAACCTTGATATACAATATACAGTAGTCACAATTGACCTACGACAAACCTTGATATACAGTAGTCACACTTGACCCATGACAAACCTCGATATACAATGTACTGTAGTCACAATTGACCCATGACAAACCTTGATATACTGTAGTCACGAGTGACCCATGACAAACCTTGATATACAGTAGTCACAATTGACCCATGACAAACCTTGATATTCAATAAACAGTAGTCACAATTGACCTACGACAAACCTTGATATACTGTAGTCACAATTGACCCAAGACAAACCTTGATATACTGTAGTCACAATTGACCCATGACAAACCTTGATATACAGTAGTCACAAGTGACCCATGACAAACCTTGATATACAGTAGTCACAAGTGACCCATGACAAACCTTGATATACAGTAGTCACAATTGACCCATGACAAACCTTGATATACAGTAGTCACAAGAGACCCATGACAAACCTCGATATACTGTAGTCACAAGTGACCCATGACAAACCTTGATATACAGTAGTCACAATTGACCCATGACAAACCTAAATATACTGTAGTCACAATTGACCCATGACAAACCTCGATATACTGTAGTCACAATTGACCCATGACAAACCTCGATATACAATGTACTGTAGTCACAATTGACCTACGACAAACCTTGATATACTGTAGTCACAAGTGACCCATGACAAACCTTGATATACTGTAGTCACAAGTGACCCATGACAAACCTTGATATACAATGTACTGTAGTCACAATTGACCCAAGACAAACCTTGATATACAATGTACTGTAGTCACAATTGACCCAAGACAAACCTTGATGTACTGTAGTCACAATTGACCCATGACAAACCTCGATATACTGTAGTCACAATTGACCCATGACAAACCTCGATATACAATGTACTGTAGTCACAATTGACCTACGACAAACCTTGATATACTGTAGTCACAAGTGACCCATGACAAACCTCGATATACTGTAGTCACAAGTGACTCATGACATACCTTGATATACAGTAGTCACAAGTGACCCATGACAAACCTCGATATACAATGTACTGTAGTCACAATTGACCCATGACAAACCTTGATATACTCTAGTCACAATTGACCTATGACAAACCTTGATATACAGTAGTCACAAGTGACTCATGACATACCTTGATATACTGTAGTCACAAGTGACTCATGACAAACCTTGTTATACTGTAGTCACAATTGACCCATGACAAACCTTGATATACAGTAGTCACAATTGACCCATGACAGACCTTGATGTACTGTAGTCACGATTGACCCATGACAAACCTCGATATACAATGAATGTACTGTAGTCACAATTGACCTACGACAAACCTTGATATACAGTAGTCACAATTGACCCATGACAAACCTTGATGTACTGTAGTCACAATTGACCCATGACAAACCTTGATATACTGTAGTCACAATTGACCCATGACAGACCTTGATGTACTGTAGTCACAATTGACCCATGACAAACCTTGATATACAATGTACTGTAGTCACAATTGACCTACGACAAACCTTGATATTCTGTAGTCACGAGTGACCCATGACAAACCTCGATATACAATGTACTGTAGTCACAATTGACCCATGACAAACCTTGATATACAATGTACTGTAGTCACAATTGACCTACGACAAACCTTGATATTCTGTAGTCACGAGTGACCCATGACAAACCTCGATATACAATGTACTGTAGTCACAATTGACCCATGACAAACCTTGATATACTGTAGTCACAATTGACCTATGACAAACCTTGATATACAGTAGTCACAAGTGACTCATGACATACCTTGATATACTGTAGTCACAAGTGACTCATGACAAACCTTGTTATACTGTAGTCACAATTGACCCATGACAAACCTCGATATACTGTAGTCACAAGTGACTCATGACATACCTTGATATACTGTAGTCACAAGTGACTCAAGACAAACCTTGATATACAGTAGTCACAATTGACCCATGACAAACCTTGATATACTGTAGTCACAAGTGACTCATGACATACCTTGATATACTGTAGTCACAAGTGACTCATGACAAACCTTGTTATACTGTAGTCACAAGTGACCCATGACAAACCTTGATATACAGTAGTCACAAGTGACTCATGACATACCTTGATATACTGTAGTCACAAGTGACCCATGACAAACCTTGATATACAGTAGTCACAATTGACCCAAGACAAACCTTGATATACAGTAGTCACAAGTGACCCATGACACACCTTGATATACAGTAGTCACAAGTGACCCATGACAAACCTTGATATACAGTAGTCACAAGTGACCCATGACAAACCTTGATATACAGTAGTCACAATTGACCCATGACAAACCTCGATATACAATGTACTGTAGTCACAATTGACCTACGACAAACCTTGATATACTGTAGTCACAAGTGACCCATGGCAAACCTCGATATACTGTAGTCACAATTGACCTATGACAAACCTTGATATATAGTAGTCACAAGTGACCCATGACAAACCTTAATATACTGTAGTCACAATTGACCCATGACAAAACTTGATATACAGTAGTCGCAAATGACCTATGACAAACCTTGATATACAGTAGTCACAATTGACCTATGACAAACCTTGATATACAGTAGTCACAATTGACCTATGACAAACCTTGATATACAGTAGTCACAAGTGACCCATGACAAACCTCGATATACAATGTACTGTAGTCACAATTGACCCATGACAAACCTTGATATACTGTAGTCACAATTGACCCATGACAAACCTTGATATACTGTAGTCGTAATTGACCTATGACAAACCTTGATATACAGTAGTCACAATTGACCTATGGCAAACCTTGATATACAGTAGTCACAATTGACCTATGACAAACCTTGATATACAGTAGTCACAAGTGACCCATGACAAACCTTGATATACTGTAGTCGCAATTGACCTATGACAAACCTTGATATACAGTAGTCACAATTGACCTATGGCAAACCTTGATATACAGTAGTCACAATTGACCCAAGACAAACCTTGATATACAGTAGTCACAAGTGACCCATGACACACCTTGATATACAGTAGTCACAAGTGACCCATGACAAACCTTGATATACAGTAGTCACAAGTGACCCATGACAAACCTTGATATACAGTAGTCACAATTGACCCATGACAAACCTCGATATACAATGTACTGTAGTCACAATTGACCTACGACAAACCTTGATATACTGTAGTCACAAGTGACCCATGGCAAACCTCGATATACTGTAGTCACAATTGACCTATGACAAACCTTGATATATAGTAGTCACAAGTGACCCATGACAAACCTTAATATACTGTAGTCACAATTGACCCATGACAAAACTTGATATACAGTAGTCGCAAATGACCTATGACAAACCTTGATATACAGTAGTCACAATTGACCTATGACAAACCTTGATATACAGTAGTCACAATTGACCTATGACAAACCTTGATATACAGTAGTCACAAGTGACCCATGACAAACCTCGATATACAATGTACTGTAGTCACAATTGACCCATGACAAACCTTGATATACTGTAGTCACAATTGACCCATGACAAACCTTGATATACTGTAGTCGTAATTGACCTATGACAAACCTTGATATACAGTAGTCACAATTGACCTATGGCAAACCTTGATATACAGTAGTCACAATTGACCTATGACAAACCTTGATATACAGTAGTCACAAGTGACCCATGACAAACCTTGATATACTGTAGTCGCAATTGACCTATGACAAACCTTGATATACAGTAGTCACAATTGACCTATGGCAAACCTTGATATACAGTAGTCACAAGTGACTCATGACAAACCTTGATATATACTGTAGTCACAAGTGACTCATGACATACCATGATATACTGTAGTCACAAGTGACTCGGAACAAACCTTGATATACTGTAGTCATTTGACTCATGACAAACCTTGATATACTGTAGTCACAAGTGACTCATGACAGACCTTGATATACTTTAGTCCTTTAGTCACAAGTGACTTAAGACAAACCTTGGATATACTGTAGTCACACGTGACTCAGGACAAACCTTGATATACTGTAGTCACAAGTGACTCAGGACAAACCTTGATATACTGTAGTCACAAGTGACTCAGGACAAACCTTGATATACAGTAGTCACAAGTGACCCATTACAGACCTTGATATACTGTAGTCACAAGTGACTCATGACATACCTTGATATACTGTAGTCACAAGTGACTCAAGACAGACCTTGTTATACAGTAGTCACAAGTTACTTATGACAGACCTTAATGTACAGTAGACTAGTCACAAGTGACCCATTAACAAACCTCGATATACAATGTACTGTAGTCACAAGTGACTCATGACAGACCTTGATATACTGTAGTCACAAGTGACTCAAGACAGACCTTTATATACAGTATTCACAGGTTAAACAAAAAAGAGATTGTCTTGTGACTTTAGGGTTGTAATTTTCAACCAAAATACTATTTCAATTATGCTTAAAGTTAAGCTCAGAACTTAGTTAAACAATACCAATTTTGTCTTTACTTTAGTCATATTTGTTTAAATATTTCATTTTGTAGAGTCATTAAAGATAGAAATAAGCTTATTTTGTTTCTATCCCAAGTTACATATTACAATAAACCACATGTTTAACCCTTTCCCACACTTTGAACATATTTTGTCAAAAAATAGAAAATCTCCTTAAGTGAATGGATAACCTATGACAAAAAGTGGAAAACATTGTGGAAAAAGGAGACATTGCACGTTTTGTGCAATTTCTTCTTTTGTCACTATGTTTTCAAAAAGCTGTCTGCTGCAGAGGCGTCAGAAAGCGTCTATATGAGGTAAATGTTTAACCCTTTCCCACATACAATAAATCTGCACCATAGGACTTTTGATTGAAAATGTGGTCGAGTGGTTAGCGTCTTGGATTTCGAAACCGAGTGTCCCGGGTTCGATCCCCAGTCGCGGCACTACGGTCATGGTGGAGTGCCCTTGGGCAAGGCACATTTTCTAGCCTAGTACTGGTTTGTTTACCCAGGGATCATGAATAAGTGAACTGTCGCCGTGATATAACTGAAATAATGTTGAAAGCGGCGTAAAACCCTAATAAATAAATAAATAATAATTTGATTGAAAACATGACATTGTAGTAAAACATGGAAAATCTCTATAAATGAAAGAGTGTTTTTGTTTAAAAAGTTAAAAATCATTGTGGTAAAACGAGAAATTGCTCATTATGAGCAATTTAATCTTTTGTCACAATGTTTTCAAAAAAGTTGTCTGTTGCAGAGGTGGCAGAAGGCCTCTATATATGAGAGAGAGGGATAATAAAAAAAAATGTAATAAGATTAATAAAAACTGCATAATATATTTTTTCGATTTCTCCTTTGTAAAACATTAAATTTTGAGAAAAAAATTAACATGATTACTTCTGAACCGAACTGGAATTTGATTTTGAAACATCTTATGGAGAAATGACAAAATGCTTGTTTTGAGCAGATTTTTCATGTTTCCTCAATGGTTTTAGAAGTTTGCTTTTAAAAAGTTCTTATAATCTAGATAGTGATAGCAATAAGACTTTAGCTTAATTTTTTCTATGATTTTCTGGAAAATCATAATACTTTTTAGCTCACCTGAGCTTTGCTCAAGGTGTGTTATTGTAATCGCCTTTTGTCCGGCGTGCGTCATGCGTCAACTTCTTCTCCTCATTAACCGGTGGGTTAATTGGGATGAAACTTCACAGAAAGCATCCTCTCAATGACCTCACTAGATTTCCTTAAAGTTTTTGGGATCCATGCAGAATTCTGGTTTCCATGGCAACGAAATGAAAAACACTTGAAAATTCTTCTTCTCCCAAACTGGTTGGCAGATTCTCAAATAATTTTGTAGAAATGTTCCTTGGATGATCCTCTGTCAGATTCCTTTAAGCCATGTTGATTGGTCGAAAAACATGGCCGTCAGGGGGGGGGGGGGGGGGGGGGCGGGGCTATTTTGCCTTATATGGCTATAGTGAAAACTTAAAATCTTCTCCTCCAAAAGTGTCTGGCCGATTTTCAAATAATTTTGTAGAAATGTTCCTTGGATGACCTTCTATCAGATTCCTTCAAGCCAAGTTGATTGGTCGAAAAACATGGCCGCCAGGGGGGGGGCGGGGCTATTTTGCCGTATATGGCTATAGTGAAAACTTAAAAAATCTTCTTCTCCGAAAGTGTCAAGCAGATTTTCAAATAATTTTGTAGAAGTGTTCCTCGGATGACCCTCTATCAGATTCCTTCAAGCCAAGTTGATTGGTTGAAAAACATGGCCGCCAGAGGGGCGGGGCTATTTTGCCTTATATGGCTATAGTGAAAACTTAAAAAATCTTCTTCTCCCAAACTGGTTGGCAGATTTTCAAATAATTTTGTAGAAATGTTTCTTGGATGACCCTCTGTCAGATTCCTTCAAGCCATGTTGATTGGTCGAAAAACATGGCCGCCAGGGGGGCGGGGCTATTTTGCAGTATATGGATATAGTGAAAACTTAAAAAATCTTCTTTTCCAACAGTGTCAGGCCGATTTTCAAATAATTTTGTAGAAATGTTCCTTGGATGACCCTCTATCAGATTCCTTCAAGCCAAGTTGATTGGTCGAAAAACATGGCCGCCAGGGGGGGGGGGGGGGGGGCGGGGCTATTTTGCCTTATATGGCTATAGTGAAATCTTAAAAAATCTTCTTCTCCGAAAGTGTTTGGCCGATTTTCAAATAATTTTGTAGAAATGTTCCTTAAGTGACCCACTTTCAGATTCCTTCAAGCCATGTTGATTAGTCAAAAAACATGGCCGCCAGTGGGTAGGGCTATTTTGCATTATATGGCTATAATGAAAACTTAAAAAATCTTCTCCTCCAAAAGTGTCAGGCCGTTTTATAAATAATTTTGTAGAAATGTTCCTTAAGTGACCACTTTCAGATTCCTTCAAGCCAAGTTGATCAGTCGGAAACTATGGCCGCCAGGGGGCGGGGCTTATATAGCTAAAGTGAAAAAAATAAATCAGGTGAGCGATTCCAGGGCCATCATGGCCCTCTTGTTTCTTTTTGCAAAACATTTTTATTTGATAGATCACGTAGCAAAAGTGCAGAGAAAGTATATTCAAGCAAACTTAAAAAGTCAAAGAAGTCGAAAAAGAAGCATAAGTCAAGGTCAAGAAGTAGGTCAGTGGACAGTTATGGAAGGTTAAGGTCAAGAAGTCGCGGAAGAAGGTCTAGGTCATATGACAGATATCACTCACGGTCACGGTCCAGAAGTAAATATAGCAGGAGGTCAAGGTCATTAAGTAGAGGTCGATACGAAAGGTCAAGAAGCAGAGACAAGAGAAAAAGAAGGTAATTTTTTATTCAAAATACCGAAATATAGAGGAGAGCTGTTTTTTTCCTACAATATTCTTTAATTTTTAGCTCCACTGGCTGAAAGCCAGTCGAGCTTATGTCATGGCGAATTGTGCGTGCATGCGTGCGTGCGTGCGTGCGTGCGTAAACTTTTTCCTTTAAACGACTTCTTCTCCCTAACCACTTGGCCAATTTGGTTGAAACTTCATGGGAAGCATCCTCTCAATGTCCTCTACTAAATTTCTTCAATTTTTTTGATCCATTCGAAATTCTGGTTTCCATGGCAACCGAAAGAAAAAAATAGTGAGAACTTAAAAAATCTTCTTCTCCAAAAGTGTCAGGCCGATTTTCAAATAATTTTGTAGAAATGTTCCTTGGGTGACTCTTTATTAGATTCCTTCAAGAAATGTTGATTGGTTGAAAAACATGGCCGCCAGGGCCCCGGGGCTATTTTGCCTTATATTGCAATAGTGAAAACTTAAAAAATCTTCTTCTCCAAAAGTGTTCAGCAGATTTTCAAAATTTGTTGTAGAAATGTTCCATGGGTGACCCTCAATCAGATTCCTTCAAGCCATGTTGATTGGTAAAAAAACATGGCCGTCACAGGGCGGGGCTATTTTGCCTATATGGCTAAAGAGAAAACTTAAAAAATCTTCTCCTCCAAAAGTGTCAGGCCGATTTTCAAATAATTTTGTAGAAATGTTCCTTGGGTGACCCTTTATTAGATTCCTTCAAGAAATGTTGATTGGTTGAAAAACATGGCCGCCAGGGGGCGGGGCTATTTTGCCTTTTATAGCTATAGTGAAAACTTAAAAAATCTTCTTCTCCGAAAGTGTTCAGCCGATTTTCAAATAATTTTGTAGAAATGTTCATTGGGTGACCCTCTATCAGATTCCTTCAAGCCATGTTGATTGATCGAAAAACATGGCAGCCAGAGGGTGGGGCTATTTTGCCTTATATGACCAAAGTGAAAACTTAAAAAATCTTCTCCTCCGAAAGTGTTTGGCTGATATTCAAATAATTTTGTAGAAATATTTCTAGGCTTACCCTCTATCAGATTCCTTCAAGCCATGTTGATTGGTTGAAAAATATGGCTGCCAGGGGGTGGGGCTATTTTGCCTTATATGGCTATAGTAAAAACTTAAAATATCCTCTCCTCCGAAAGTGTCAGGCCGATTTTCAAATAATTTTACAGAAACATTCCTTTAAGCCATGGTGGTTGGTAAAAAAAATAGCCACCAGGCGGCAGGGCTGTTTGGAGATTTTATTTTTGCCTTATGGCCGTGGAGCGATACTGGCCCTCTTGGGCCTCTTGTTTATTAAACCCTTTCTCTTTAGTCACACTATTTTCAACTGGATTTAATTATAATACTTTTATATGAATAAAGTTTTCCATATTTTGTCTAGATATTGTTTAACCCTTTCCCACTTACAACAATTCTACAACAGAAGACTTTGAAAAGATCTTGACAAATATATATATATAAAAAACTATTGAATAGAGTTGAAAAATTGTGGCAAAAACAATCTGCTCAAGAGGCGTCGGAAAGCGTCTGTATTTGGGAAAGAGTCAAATCCTCTGCTGCATATGTTGTATGTTTGAAGAGTCAAACGAAATATTGCTGGAACAAGTTACAAACCAAGAAAATGGTGGGGCCCATTTATTTTGCCTTCACTCCTGTGTGCGTTCATCATGCTGTTTTTGGAACACCACCGTTTAACTGAGGGCTATTCCAGTTATACATATGTCCCACCCCAGGACGGCAAAATAAAAAAAATCTGTAGGGGGGAAGGTCTTTTTCTTAATTTGCTACTGTAGGGGGTGGTGAAAAGTCCAATTTCGCTTCTAAAGGGGGGGCATCATTTTCTTTTTTGCCTCTGACCGTATCTGCTCATTTATATTGACTGCAGAGATTCAGAATCAGATTGGCGTCGGGCATCGGAAATATGACATCGCTAGAGTTAATCTCCGCGAAGCCAACTGAAAAATATCATGTGCAGTAGACGCATTTTGATTCATAATAAACAAAAATCGTTTTGTCGAGTTACGTACGCGCTTCCCAGCAGTTACAATGCATTAAAGTATACTACATGTAAAGCGTCTAATGATCATTGAAAAATGTAAAACTTGATTTCATTGGCTGGCTCATTAAATATCAGCCAATCGTAGGGCCTCTTTTAAGAACCCGGATTAAACCTTTCAAAATGTCGGACCGAAAATATTTTCGACAATCGCTGATTTTTTTCGGAAAGATAACGCGTCGACAAGCATTAAAACGGAACAAATAAATCAAAATTCAGCCGATTAAGAACAAATGCCCAACTCCTCAATAAGTACTGTACCTGATTTGCCTGTCAAATCGTCTAGAGCGTTTCAAAATTTCTGGCTGAGCAGATTTCAATGCAGAAAAACGGCTACAATTTGTGCACCCAACATATAAAAAATGCATTGACAGACGGGACTTCCTATTTTCGGACCAGTACATTAAAGAGGCACGCAGACAGCAAAAACCATAAGGCCTCTGTGATTTGTGCAAATCTGCTGCCAAACTTTGAACAAGTTGTGATCGAGGCCAGCAGCGAAAATGAAAAGGCCTTAATTTACAAGACGCTCAAAACGGTTTTGGTCTAAAAAAAAGAGAATCCCCCACATCATAAATATACAAGCCTACTTGAATAATTAAACATTTTAGACTGTCCAGGTATATCACCCGTCACATAGTGGAAATGACTTTTTCTCTTCCCTATTTAGTTAAAGTGAAAATTACAATAATTCACTCCAGCTTAACACTAAATAAGTTTAAAATACAAGCTAGACAGTCACCTGAAGAAGACTTTTGAAAACATTGTGGAAAAGAATAAATTGCTCATTTCTCCTTTTGCCACAATGTTTTCTTAACCTGTTAGTATATTAACTGTAATTCTAAAAGGTTTTCAATATTGCTGCAGATTTTTAATAGGTGTTCATCAGTAAGTGTAAGTTTGGAAAGTATGGAGCCTATCCTGTGTCAAAAATCCAGCCTTGTATGTCTGCATGTTTAGGTTTGTCAAAACTAGAAATATGTTTGTATGATGGTCAATTTACTTTTTAAACTATACCTTTCCGGTTTAACAAACTCATGTTTGCAAGTCTAGATCCTGTTTCAAAATGTCAACTGTGTATGTCTGTACGTTTTAGATAGTAACATGTTGAAATGCAGATGTATTGTTGTGAAGTTACTTTTAAACCCGTTAATTTCTAGTTAATAAATCCGTGTTTGCAAATCAAATTCCGCGAATGTACATTTTCAATTGAACAAAAAACACTTTACGAGACAATTGTTAAGAAGTCAAGGTACGAATGTACAATGGAAAGTCGCGCTTTACAAAAGTCGATTTACAAAACTAGAATTACATGTGTAGCCGATTTTGTCACTCCATATATGGGCGATATACGGAAACT
The DNA here is from genome assembly GCA_031761405.1 of Serripes groenlandicus. NCBI lineage: Eukaryota > Metazoa > Mollusca > Bivalvia > Cardiida > Cardiidae > Serripes > Serripes groenlandicus. The sequence continues at coordinate 1,169,844 of JASEVX010000031.1, read as the reverse complement.
AACGAAGACAAATGGGCGGAGCCTATTGACGACTGTTGGCGAACTGATGATTCAACAATTTCCGTCTAATTATTACATTGTGGTAAAAAGAGAAATTGCTATATCAATTTATTTGAAAACATATTGCTTGATTATTTTACCCTTTCCCACATGCAGACACATAATTATGCATTTACAGCAGATACCTTTTAAAAACATATTGCCTGATTATTTAACCCTTTCCCACATGCAGACACATATTGATGCATATTACAGCAGATACATTTTAAAAACACATTGCCTGATTATTTAACCTTTCCCACCTTTAGACAGTCATATTGATGCATTTATAGCAGATAACTTTTGAAAACATTGTGGTAAAAAGAGAAATTGTGCTATTTCATTTTTTTTGAAAACATAATATTATTGTCTGATTATTTTACCCTTTTCCCACCTGTAAGAGACACAAATTGATGCATTTACAGCAGATACCTTTTGAAAACATAGTGCCTGATTATTTTACCCTTTCTCCCTGCAGACACAATTGATGCATAAATTTACAGCATATAACTTTTGAAAACATTGGGGTAAAAAGAGAAATTAAATTGCTATTTCAAATTAAAAACATTCATTAACCAAATTTTAAAATGTTATTAAATTAAATCAGTGAGTCAATTGCACAGCATGATCATTTTCCAATAACTCCTGGTCAATTCTCTGATAAATAACTATACCTTCAATCATAGAGCTTTTTTTTTTTTAATTTTGCCTTTAAGTTTTTAAAGATGTCTGCTGCAGATTTCAAATTATTATTTTTTTTTTCATTTATATTTTACATGTTAAGTTACAAAACTTTAGTAAATGTAGCTTGTTGAAATTATTAAATCATCTTTTTTAAATTAACTATTTATATGTCCATAATCTTTTGCCATCTTATCCACTCTTGAAAATATTCCTTTCACCATTCAATCAATCATTCCAAAAAAAAGGAGAATGATATTTTCTGGTTCTAGAAGTGTAAAGATGCGTTTGTTAAACCGGAAAAGTATGGTTTAAAAAGTAAATCTACTATCTACATAATCATTTCGAGATTTGACAAACCTACAAATGCAGATATACGAGGCTGGATTTTCGACATGCGTTTGTTAAACCGGAAAAGTATAGTTGAAAAAGTAAAGTGACCATCATACAAAAGTATTTCTAGTTTTGACTCACCTAAAAATGCAAATATACAAGGCTGGATAGGCTGGATAGGCTCCATAGGAGGGGGCTAATTTGACTTATATGGCTATAGTGAAAACTTTAAAAATCTTCTCCTCCAAAGGTGTCAGGCCGATTTTTTAATAATTTTGTAGAAATGTTCCTTGGGTGACCCTCTATCAGATAATTGAAGCCATTTTGATTGGTCATAAAAAATCTTCTCCTCCGAAAGTGTCTGATCTATTTTCAAAAGATTTACTAGAAATGTTCCTAGGGTGACCCTCTTAGATTTTTTCAAGCCAAGCCAAGGTAGGAAACTACCAGGGGGCGGGGCTTATATTGCTATAGTCAAACAAAAAAATAAGGTGAGCGATCCAGGGCCATCATGGCCCTCTTGTTTAAGTTTAGGACAAAATGGCCTGGGATATTTTTAACATTTAGGACAGCTGTCTTAAAAGACTGAGTTGCAATCTGAATCACTGTGACAGACAGACTGCCCGATGATGAAATACCGTTTTGTTTTAACCACTTAATATTTTTCTCAAACGTAGTGTACAGAATACGTTTGGAGACAAATTTTTCGAGATACGATCAAAACGGTATGGTACTGAAAATCGGAAAAAGTTATGACCCTTGACAACAAAATGGCGGACTTTGTGTTTTAACCCTTTCCCTCATGTAGATGCTTTCTGACGCCTCTGCAGCAGACAGCTTTTTGACAACATTGTGTTAAAACGTGCAATTTCACCTTTTTTTTCCCACACAAGTCTTATTCACAGAGCACTTGTTTTGCATACAATATAATATACATTATTACCTATATTTAAGTTGACATGCCATAAAACAATTCTGACATTGTAATCTATTCTCTTAAGGATATTAAATGTTAATGCTTTTCAGAAATCCTATTTGTTAAATTTCTTTTTGATTTAATACTTATTTAAAGTTATTTTGTTTAATTGTTGAATAAAGCTATTTGTGACCCTACATTTGTTCATCTGACTGTCGACTGGGGCATCTGTGTTCCATGGACACATTTTCTTGTTCAAATTTAATTTGAAATATCTTAATGAAGGCCTTTGTGGCGTGGTTGGTAATATGCTTGGTTTATAACCTGAAGGTTCCGAGTTCGAGGCCTCCGCCTCTGATTTATATGAGGAAACTGTCAGTTGTTTGGGTTTGGCTTAGTACTGGGTCTTCCAGGAACAGAGGGTATGGATAACTGACCGCCTTTAAATGACCAAAGATGTTGAAAATCAGTCTTAAACCTCAATACAAATTCATGTGTATTTTAATTCCTGTCAGAATCAACATCTTTACTTACGATGCAAGAGCAGAAACTTACTGTTGGACCATGAATACACTTATAGTAAGTCCTAATCAGAAGTCCGACAAAACTGCTATTGAGGGTTGAAATTTGCAACAAAAAATATAAACTTCTGAAGGGGGTCCGAATTTGCTCAGAAAATATTCTAAAGGGGGTTCTTTTCTAGTCAAATAAACTTCTGAAGGGGGTTGGTCAATTTTGAAAGTGCCTTCCTGGGGTGGGACATATGTTTTACTGGAATAGCCCTGAGGAACTTCATGTGCTTGTGTTGTGAAGTTGTATTAACCCCTTCCCACATATAGACGCTCTCTGATGCCTCTGCAGAAGAAATTGCTCATAATCATTTCTCCTTTTGCCACAATGTTGGGATTCGCTTCGTTAGATATCCCTTATTGTCAGGCTTTTCCGGCTGTCTGTCTGTCTGTTTGTTTGTAAAGCGACGCTCCACAGCCCTAACCGACGGGCCGATTCCGATGTAACTTGGTGAACAGGTGCCATACGGGCTCAGGGTGCGCACATTTGAGTTTTGTTGCTAAGGACCCACAACCAAGGCATATCCCACGTCGCCTACCGGCTTGTTTTTAGCTCCACTGGCTGAAAGCCAGTCGAGCTTATGTCATGGCGAATTGTCCGCCGTGCGTGCGTGCGTGCGTGCGTGCGTTAACTTTTTCCTTTAAACGACTTCTTCTCCCTAACCACTTGGCCAATTTGGTTGAAACTTCATGGGAAGCATCCTCTCAATGTCCTCTACTAAATTCCTTCAATTTTTTTTGATCCATTCAAAATTCTGGTTTCCATGGCAACCGAAAGAAAAAAATAGTGAGAACTTAAAAAATCTTCTTCTCCGAAAGTGTCAGGCCGATTTTCAAATAATTTTGTAGAAATGTTCCTTGGGTGACCCTTTATTAGATTCCTTCAAGAAATTTTGATTGGGCGAAAAACATGGCCGCCAGGGGGCGGGGCTTTTTTGCCTTATATAGCTATAGTGAAAACTTAAATAATCTTCTTCTCAAAAAGTGTTCAGCAGATTTTCAAATAATTATGTAGAAATGTTCCGTGGATGACCCTCTATCAGATTCCTTCAAGCCATGTTGATTGGTAAAAAAACATGGCCGTCACAGGGCGGGGCTATTTTGCCTATATGGCTAAAGAGCAAACTTAAAAAATCTTCTCCTCCAAAAGTGTCAGGCCGATTTTCAAATAATTTTGTAGAAATGTTCCTTGTGTGAACCTTAATTAGATTCCTTCAAGAAATGTTGATTGGGCGAAAAACATGGCCGCCAGGGGGCGGGGCCTTTATTGCGTTATATAGCTATAGTGAAAACTTAAAACATCTTCTTCTTCGAAAGTGTTCAGCCGATTTTCAAATAATTTTGTAGAAATGTTCATTGGGTGACCCTCTATCAGATTCCTTCAAGCCATGTTGATTGGTCGAAAAACATGGCCGCCAGAGGGCGGGGCTATTTTGACTTATATGACCATAGTAAAAACTTAAAAAATCTTCTCCTCCGAAAGTGTCAGGCATATTTTCAAATAATTTTGCAGAAACATTCCTTTGGTGACACTCTACAAGATTCCTTTAAGCCATGGTGGTTGGTAAAAAAATAGCCACCACGGGGCAGGGCTGTTTGGAGATTTTATTTTTGCCTTATGGCCGTGGAGCGATACTGGCCCTCTTGGGCCTCTTGTTATGTTTATGAACGTTTATTAGTAGATATTTTCTATATTTTTGTGGTTCAGTGTTGTCTGCTGCAGAATTGTTGTATGAAGGAAAGGGAGGATTAAGTAGGTGTATCATGGAGAGATAACTAACATGCATATATTTTTGTTGTTTTCTGAATATTTGTATTTCCAGAGTGTTACTACCCGTTTTAACCCTTTCCCTCATACGACAATTCAGCACCAGACGACTTTGAACATATTTTGTCAAAAAATAGAAAATCTCTATAATTGAATGGATAACCAGCTAGCTATGACTAAAAGTGGAAAACATTGTGGCAAAAGGGGAAATTGCTTGTTTTGAGCAATTTCTACTTTTGTCACTATGTTTTCAAAAATTTGTCTGCTGCAGAGGCGTCAGAAAGCGTCTATATGAGGGAAAGGGTTAAAACTGCAAATCACTTATAAGTGTTATGGACATGTGCTATGACATTTCAACCACCAATAATAGAAATTTCGGATCTTGAGTATTGATTGATTGATTGATTGATTGGGGTTTAATGCTGTTTTCAACAATTTTTAGCTCCACTGGCTGAAAGCCAGTCGAGCTTATGTCATGGCGAATTGTCCGTTGTGCGTGCGTCCGTGCGTCTGTGCGTGCGTTAACTTTTTCCTTTAAACGACTTCTTCTCCCTAACCACTTGGCCAATTTGGTTGAAACTTCATAGGAAGCATCCTCTCAATGTCCTCTCTTAAATTCCTTCAAACCTTTTTTGATCCATCTATAATTCTGGTTTCCATGGCAACCAAAAGAAATAAATAGTGAAAACTTAAAAAATCATCTTCTCCGAAAGTGTCAGGCCGATTTTCAAATAATTTTGTAGAAATGTTCCTTGGGTGACCCTTTATTAGATTCCTTCAAGAAATGTTGATTGGGCGAAAAACATGGCCACCAGGGGGCGGGGCTATTTTGCCTTTTATAGCTATAGTGAAAATTTATAAACTATATATAGCTATAGTGAAAACTTAAAAAATCTTCTTCTCCAAAAGTGTTCAGCAGATTTTCAAATAATTTTGTAGAAATGTTCCATGGGTGACCCTCTATCAGATTCCTTCAAGCCATGTTGATTGGTAAAAAAACATGGCCGTCACAGGGCGGGGCTATTTTGCCTATATGGCTAAAGAGAAAACTTAAAAAATCTTCTCCTCCAAAAGTGTCTGGCCGATTTTCAAATAATTTTGTAGAAATGTTCCTTGGGTGACCCTTTATTAGATTCCTTCAAGAAATGTTGATTGGTTGAAAAACATGGCCGCCAGGGGGCGGGGCTATTTTGCCTTATATAGCTATAATGAAAACTTAAAAAATCTTCTTCTCCGAAAGTGTTCAGCCGACTTTCAAATAATTTTGTAGAAATGTTCATTGGGTGACCCTCTATCAGATTCCGTCAAGCCATGTTGATTGGTCGAAAAAAAATAGCCACCAGGGGGCAGCGCTGTTTTTGCCTTATGGCCGTGGAGCGATACTGGCTGGCCCTCTTGGGCCTCTTGTTTAGTCATATCATGGCGGCCAGTTTACCTACTCATATGTTTCTTGACTTTCTCACACAAAAATATTGTGGCAAAAGGGGAAATTGCTTGTTTTGAGCAATTTCTACTTTTGTCACTATGTTTTCAAAAAGCTGTCTGCTGCAGAGGCGTCAGAAAGCATCTATATGAGGGAAAGGGTTAAAACTTGCAAATCACTTATAAGTGTTATGGACATGTGCTATGACATTTCAACCACAAAGAATAGAAATTTCGGATCTTGAGTATTGATTCATTGATTGATTGGGGTTTAATGCTGTTTTCAACAATTTTTAACTCGCCAGTACGAAGTACAGGAGAGCTTATGTGTTACCCCCGGCGTCGGCGGCGTCGGCGTCGGCGGTGGCGTAGACACCTAGGTTTAAGGTTTGTGTTTAAGGTTTTCATTTGGGTTTTAAGGGTTTATACCTTTAGGAACCATTTGTCATCCATCTACGCACACCACTACACTCGTCCTGACCCTGGGTCAAGGTCAAGGTAATTTCTACTTGGTTCTACTTGGTTCAGTTACAAGGTTTAAGGTTTGCGTTTAACGTTTAACATATCACTCTGCATTCACTATTATGACATTGATTGCTTTCATATTTAGTTTATACATTTAGGAACTATTGGTCATCCATCTACGCACACCACTACACCCGTTCTGACCCTGGGTCAAGGTCAAGGTCATTTCTACTTGGTTCAGTTACAAGGTTTAAGGTTTGCGTTTAACGTTTAACATATCACTCTGCATTCACTATTATGACATTGATTGCTTTCATATTTAGTTTATACATTTAGGAACTATTGGTCGTACATCTACGCACACCACTACACCCGTTCTGACTCTGGGTCAAGGTCAAGGTAATTTCTACTTGGTTCAGTTACAAGGTTTAAGGTTTGCGTTTAACGTTTAACATCACTCTGCATTCACTATTATGACATTGATTGCTTTCATATTTAGTTTATACATTTAGGAACTATTGGTCATCCATCTACGCACACCACTACACCCGTTCTGACCCTGGGTCAAGGTCAAGGTCATTTCTACTTGGTTCAGTTACAAGGTTTAACGTTTAACATATCACTCTGCAGTCACTATTATGACATTGATTGGTTTCATATTTAGTTTATACATTTAGGAACTATTGGTCATCCATCTGCGCACACCACTACACCCGTCCTGCACCTGGGTCAAGGTCAATGTCATTTCTACTTGGTTCAGTTACAAGGTTTAAGGTTTGCGTTTAACGTTTAACATATCACTCTGCATTCACTATTATGACATTGATTGCTTTCATATTTAGTTTATACATTTAGGAACTATTGGTCCATCTACGCACCCCACTACACCCGTCCTGACCCTGGGTCAAGGTCAAGGTCATTTCTACTTGGTTCTGTTATATGGTTTAAGGTTTCTGTTTAACATATCACTCTGCATGCATTATTATGACATTGATTGCTTTCATATTTAATTTATACGTTTATGAACTATTGGTAATCAATCTACGCACACCACTACACACTTCCTGACCCTGTGTCAAGGTCAAGGTCATTTCTACTTGGTTCTGTTACAAGGTTTAAGGTTTGCGTTTAACGTTTAACATATCACTCTGCATTCACTATTATGACATTGATTGCTTTCATATTCAGTTTATACATTTAGGAACTATTGGTCATCCATCTACGCATTTCACTACACCCGTCCTGACCCTGGGTCAAGGTCAAGGTAATTTCTACTTGGTTCAGTTACAAGGTTTAAGGTTTGCGTTTAACGTTTAACATGTCACTCTGCAGTCACTATTATGACATTGATTGGTTTCATATTTAGTTTATACATTTACGAACTATTGGTCATCCATCTACGCACACCACTACACCCGTCCTGACCCTGGGTCAAGGTCAAGGTCATTTCTACTTGGTTCAGTTACAAGGTTTAAGGTTTGCGTTTAACGTTTAACATTTAACATTTAATTTAATCTAAATACCACTTTATAAACAGCACCCCTAGGCGAGCTCCATTGTCATCTGACAATTCTTGTTTAGTCATATCACGGCGGCCAGTTCACCTACTCATATGTTTCTTGACTTTCTCACACAAATACATCATACAACATTTTTTACAAGTAACTGGCTGCTAGATCTTGAGTAACAGTCTGTTTTATCTCAGAAACTAATAATTTTTAGGGAAAAAAAATTAAGAAAAATAGTGATGCTTCTTTTTCATAATAATTCTAATGCACTTTTTATGTCACCTGCGTAACATGGTAGGCACTTATGGATTACTTTTTATTTTTGTCCGTCGTCTGTCTGTTTGTCTGTCTGCCTGTCTGTCCGTCCACCACACTTTTTCGTCACGTTTTCAAATAACTTTTTTTCTACTCAAAGGATTGGATTGAAACTTCTGACAAATGTTTATATCAATCTTTGTGATGGATTCACAAAAGGGAGATAATCCAAATATTTTTATATCAGAATTATTGCCCCTTTTCTGTTTTTTAACCATTTCCCACATAAAGACGCTTTCAGATGCCTCTGCAGCAGATGACTTTTGAATTCATTTTGGCCAAGGCTCATGATGATCAATTTCCTCATTTGTCACTATGTTTTCAACTCTATTTAATAATTAAACTGTCATTAATGGAGATTTTTCACATTTTTGATAAGATCTTTTCAAAGTCGTCTGCTACAGATTTGATGTATGTGGAAACGGGTTAAAAGACTTCTTTTATAGAATCTCAGACATGTTATTAGATGACTCTGCTCTCTGTCAACATCTCCTCCTAAACCACTGAACCAATTTTCAACCAAACTTTACAGGAATTGTTCAAAGATTTAAATTTTATGTAGAACTTTGTTTGCTGTGGTATCAGAAAAACAGGGAAAATGCCAAAACTTTTACATTCTTCTACTCTAAATCTGCTAGTCTGTTTTCAAAATAATTCACGCATTTTTTAGCTCAACTATTTGAAGAATATGAGAGCTATACTATTCACCCTGGCGTCGGCATCGCCGTCCACGTCGCACCTTGGTTAAGGTTTTGACTTAGAAATTCTGGTTAAAGTTTTTCGTGCAACTAAATTAAGAGTCCATATCTCAGTATTTACTTTATGCATTGCATTGAAACTTTATACAACCCTACCCAACTACATTAAGAGTCCATATCCTATAGTATTTACTTCATGCATGGCTTTGAAATTTTATACAACCCTTCCCAACTATCACACCTAGCTATGTTGATTTTCAAGTTGAATAACTCTATCCTGCAATCTATGCAAGTTATATCATTAAGGCCCTTTTTGGACTTAGACATTCTGGTTAAAGTTTTGCATGCAACTACATTAACAGACCATATCTTAGTAACTACTTAATGCATTGCATTGACATTTTATACAGCCCTTCCTAACCATCACACCTATGAAAATAATCAAGTAAGGTAACTCTATCCTGCATGTAATGCAAATTATCACGCTTTTAGAAATCCTGGTTAATGTTTTGCATGCAACTATACATTAGAGTCCATATCTCGGGAACTAATAATCAGTGGAATAGTCGAGCGCGCTGTCCTCCGACAGCTCTTGCTATTCCCACTCTTGATCAAATTTTCCCTTGTATTACACATTTGTTACCATACCATCACATAGGTGATCAATTTAGGGCCTTCATGGCCCTCTTGTTTTAGCTAAGGCATTGATAATATTGGAAGTTATAAGGCTTTAGGGCTAATTTATATGAAAAGAGGTTAAGCAAGTTCTGTATAATATAATGACCCTTAATGTTTTTTGGCATTTTCCAAACTTTGAAACAGGTGATGTTGGAGAGCTGATGTTTTGTATACTGCTTGAGACATGAGGTGCATATATGCTTAACCCTTTCACACATGTATCCACATTTTGACAAATCTGCAGCAGTAAACTTTTGAAACTTTTGTGGCAAAAGAAGAAATTCCTCATAATGCAGCAGAGGTATCAAAATGCATCTGTATGAGGGAATGGATTTCCTTTTTGTATTCTATGAAAGAATGAAAGAAATTTAGTGACAAGCTTTAGTTTGTTGAGATTTCATCTCCTTAACCCTTTCCCACTTGAAGACACATTTTGACGCATCTGCAGGAGACGACTTTTGAAAACATTTTGGCAAAACGAGAAATTGCTCATGATGAGCAATTTCTACATTTGCCACAATGTTTTCAACTATTATTTAATACTTTTAAGTTCCATTTCATAATTTTGCCTCGATGATTTCAAAGTCGGCTGCTGCAGATTTGTTGTATGTGGGAAATATTTGGTTCTATTTGGAAATAATTCCGACGATGATCAATAGTTGTGCTAAAGTTGTGCTAAATTCTATATCTATAGGTCAAGATCTTATGATCGGTATTCCAGGCGATCCCGATCTCGAAGTACTTCCAGGAGAGACAGAGGAAAGACATCTGAAGAACGAGCGTAAGTTGATGTCCCAACAAAGTACTGTCAAACTTGTGTTAGCGGTCCCCTCCGTTAAGCAGCCAACTTGTATTAAGAAGATGCTTGAAGATTAACCAAAACAACAGCTTCTTCTTTATCTGACTTGTATTGAGCAGCCAAATGTGTGACTCTCCTCTGGGTGACTGCTTAACCCTTTCCCTCATACGGCAATTCTGCAGCAGACGACTTTGAACGTATTTTGTCAAAACATAGAAAATCTCCATAGTTGAATGGATAACCTATGACAAAGAGTGAAAAACGTTTTGTGCAATTTCTTCTTTTGTCACAATGTTTTCAAAAAGCCAACTGCTGCAGAGGTATCAGAAAACGTCTATATGAGGGAAAGGGTTAAGAAAACGCTTGAAGATTAACCAAAACAACAGTTTCTTGTTTTATTTGACTTGTATTGAGCAGCCAACTATGTGACTCTCCCCTGGGTGACTGCTTAAGACAAGTTTGACTAATACTTTACTCAAGATTTCTCATAAAACTTGCCTTGATGTTAAACATTATAAAGCTATAGTGAAGCTTTTAAAAATCTTCTCCTCCAAAAGAATCAGTCAGATTTTCAAAAAACATAGCCACCAGTAGATGGGGGCTGTTAGGCTAATATTGGATTTAGTGAAATCTTCTCCAAAGCTACTTTACAGATTTTCAAATAATATAGTTGAAATGTTCTTTTGATGACTCTTATGTGATTCCTTCAAAAACCTGGCCCAAGGGGTCCTGGCTGTTTTGCCTTATATGGCAATAGTGATTTAGATTTTGCCTAATGGTAGTGGAGCGATACTGACCCTTTTTTGACCTCTTGTTCCTTTTCCTGATATGTTCGACTTTTTAATCCTTGGTCACATTTAGACGCTTTCTGATGCCTCTGAAAATATTGTGGCAAAAACAGGGCTCGCGCTGTAGGTCGCCATTGTCGCCAAATGGTGATTATTTAATGAAGACGGCGATTATTTTGTTAATTTGGCCACGGAAAATGGTGATTATTTTATTTTAAAACTGGATAAAAATAATCATCTTCTAATCGCGTATGAGAGCATGAAAACACGTGCTAATGAAGCGTGAACGACCTTGTTTATCTCAAGTGTCATACCACGGTGTTAATAACAAGCTTGATTGGCCGCAGGTCATTGCCTTATCAGTAAATCCTGGAGAGTGTGTAATACACTCTGTGCAATTTTGTTCAATGCCGCTTAACTTATCACCTTTCATTGTACATTTAATCGCCCCAATTAAGAATGATAACAGCTTAAATAAGTTCAATGCAGATATATTTTTTGATGCATCCAATTTTTAAAAATGACCTACATGTTTATTAAATCTTAACAGAATGGCGGTCAATTAAAATATATCGCCGATTCATTGTATAATTGATGTGGGTTTTAGACGTCGGTTGCAAAACAAATACGAGCAAGTACTTGTCTAAATTATTTGAACTAGTTAAACACAGACTTTGTTTTTGTTTAGCTGGAATGGTTTTCCGGAAATTAACTTTCACTTTGGTGATTATATGCTGACTGTGTCACCAGGGTCCAGACGTTTCGTACCCTTTCCGTTTCGTAACAGAAATAAATTGGCGGTTTCGTAACCGAACATTTTCGTACTCAAAAAATGATTAACTCAAAGACTTGGACAAAGACATTGATCATGATAGGGAGTGTTTAGATTTCCAAGATAAACTTATGAATTTCAATAGCCTTATGATTTGTAGTTGAGATTAAAAGTATTCCTCTGAATGATATTTATAAAAAAAAATTGTTTATTTTTTTCTTGTTTCATTTGTTTCGGTTTGACGGATCTTAATTATTTTTGTCAGACGGAATGTCTTGACACTTTTTTTTTAACTTTCGGGAAATCTAAAAAGGAATCACTAATGACTTAACATTTTGGAAGGTGTGTGCCTGTCAGATTAAACTAAGTAATTAAACAATTGTATGTGCCTAATATTGCTATTCTGACCAACTGATAATGTCATATGAAAGTTTGCATACAGGGGTAATAAATAAATATGAAATGAAAATGTTGACAATATATTGATATGTGTTTAATTTATTGTTCCACTAGGCCAGAGCCAGCCCTGCAAAAATAGTCTCCTTTTGCCATAATGTTTTCAACTTACTGTTCTTTCATTTGTAAAGAGTTTCCATGTTTTTTACTAGCTGTGTTCAAAGTAGTCTGCTGCAGATTCTATGCATGTGGGAAAGGGTTGACCAGATTTTCAAATTAGAACCAGGTTCTTGTTGTTGTTTTTGTTGTTTTGTTTTTTTGGGGGGTTGGGGGCAGGGGTTAACCAGAGGGGTCTATAGATTGACTTTCCTGTGCTACTGTCTGGCTGATATGGTCTCTTATTTTATCCCATCCTTTTTCTTTTTCAGTGATCCATGTTTGACAATTCCAGGATTTTCAGAGCTGGTTTGTATACGCCTAATTTTATAACAGTGTAAACTCTTTTTAAGTTTTGTGATTAGCCATTTCTGATGCCTCTGCAGCAGATGACATTTGAAAACGAGGCAAAAGAAGAAATTGCTCATAACAAGCAGTTTCTCCTTTTGAAACAAATGTTTTTTACTGTTTTACTAATTATACTTTCATTTTTAGAGACAGTTCATGTTTATGGTCTGCTTCAGAATTGTTGTATGAAGGAAAGGGTTAGCCCTCTAAAGCATACCACAAAACAGATGACATGGAAAACATTATGGAAAATCTCTTTAACCCTTTCTTTCATATAGACGCTTTCTGATGCCTCTGCAGCTGACAGCCTTTTGAAAACATAGTGACAAAAAAAGAAATTGCTCAAAACAAGCAATTTCTCCTTTTGCCACAATGTTGTAAACTTTAAGTCATAGGTTATCCATTCAATTATAGAGATTTTCTATTTTTTGACAAAATATGTTCAATGTCGTCTGCTGCAGAATTGTCGTATGAGGGAAAGGGTCAAATTGAGTGGAATACAGTGTGGCAAAAACATCAAATTGCAACAATGTTTCCAGTATGAGTCTGCATACTTGTCTTTTCAATAATAATTCTTAATAATGCTTCTAGTGATATATAGCGAAAAGATTGCTTGGAGGCACAGGCCTACCTGGACCCCCTCTATACTGAAAACTTTTAAGATTGTCTCCGCCCGAAATTCCTGCCGAATTTTCAAATAATGTTCCTTGGCTGATAGATACTCTACAAGAAAATTAATGCCTTGATGACTGATTGAAAAACATGGGCCACCAAAGGGCGGGGCTGGTTTGCCTTATATGGCTATAGTGAACAACTTTTATAAGTCTTCTGCTCTCAAGAAAAATATCTGGTCAATTTACAAATTATTCTTTAGAAATGCTCCTTGGGTGACCGTCTATGAAATTTGTTAAAGCCATGTTTATTGGAAAAAAAAGATCGCCACGAGCAGATGGGGGCTGTTTTGCCTTGAATGTCTTAAGTGGTCATCTTAAAAATATTCTCCTCCAAAAGTCTCTGGCCAATTTTCAATAATGTTTCTTAGATGACCTGCTATCAAATTCCTTTCAGCCTTGTTGATTAGTCTTAAAATATGGCCTCTAGGTTAGGGGGGCTGTAGAGCTATGTTGGTTTAAAAACATGGCCGCCAGCAGCTGAGGCGGGGCCTTTTTGCCGTTTACAACCAAAGTGAAACTTTTAAAAATATTCTCCTCCGAAACTATTTGCCTGATTTCAAATAATTTTGTTGAAATGTTCCTTTGGTGACCATCTAAAAGATTTCTTCAAGCCATGTTGATTGGTCAAAAAACATGGCCGCGAGTAGGAGGGACTGTTTTGCCTTATATGGCTTTAGTGATTCAATTTTTGCCTAATGCAGTGGAGCAACACTGGCCCTCTTGGGTCTCTTGTTCTAAATTGTTTACAAGAGGAGTCAGGTTACAATGTGTCGAAATAAAGAAGCAGGAAAAAGGTTTAAAGAAAATATTATTTTTTTATAGCCCCCATCAGAACAAGCAAAGATACGAATGCAGATGGCCCTTAAAGCTGCAGGTAAAATATTTTCAGTATGTTTGTTTGTATACACAGTAAGTCAGGTCAGACGCTCTTAAATATTTTGATACCCTGTAGTGAAGATTTATTTATTGATTGGTGGTGTTTAAATCCTTTCCCTCATACGACAATTCTGCAGCAGACGACTTTGAACATTTTTTCTCAAAGAAATGAAATCTCTATAATTGAATGGATAACCTATGACTAAAAGTGGAAAACATTGTGTCAAAAGGAGAAATTGCTCATTTTGAGCAATTTCTTCTTTTGTCACTATGTTTTCAAAAAGCTGTCTGCTGCAGAGGTGTCATAAAGCGTCTATATGAGGGAAAGGGTTAATGCTGTTTTCAACAATTTTCTCAGTTCACCTATCAATGTGTCTTTTGATTTCCTCAAACTAGTACTCCACACAACAATGCTTTTCCACATAGACTGTTAGCCCATTGGTAGAAGACAAATGATGGTTGTCTCATTGACTTTTGTCAAACGTCAGAATGTGAATGTTGGCCTAGCTGGGGTTTGAACACACAACCCCTCCATAATGGAGAATTCAGGAGCATATAGTGATTGCCCCGTCTGACAGTGGCATGCATACTCTTTGCCATAAGACCTTTCTAACGATATCAAAATGTTTGATTTTGTGACCTTGACATTGACCTATGACCTACTTAAAAATCCCATCAAATACATGTTAATTTTGACTACATACCAGCTGATAATGAAAGCTCACTAATTCAGTGCAGATACATCTCCTATCACCAAAACAGGCAATATATACGGAATATTACGTTGCGGGAGCGATAAAAGGGTTTGTATTGCACTACAAGTAGCGTGGAAAAAATCGATATCTTGCGAGACCGAAGGTCGAGTAAGATATGGATTTTCCCACGCTACGAGTCGTGGAATACAAACACATTTATCGCTCCCACAACGTAATATTCCTTTTATTATATACCTACGATCTATGAAGAGCGAAAAAACTAGCAAATATACAGATTCAAAATTTTTTTTTTTGGGGATACAATTTTGTAATCTTGAAATGAAAAGATGAATGGTGGGTGAATATTTACTACGATACTTAGGCCACGCCCCTAGAAAATGAACATAATCTATACTTGCGGGGTTTTATTAAATTTGATGCTAGGTTTTCGATACATACAATAGAAACAATTTTCCTTAATAGTACTGGTTGTCTGCATATTTTACTACGTAGCGCAGATTCAAAACGGGAACCTCGCTGAAAGTAGTCTGCGCACTGTCTGATGTCACAATCTTGTATTTTCACCGCGTGAACGGAATTTTAATGTACAGGCATATAATAATTCTTTTTATCACATGACAATGCTTGTAATCAATTTAATATACCCATTACGTATTTCTTTTTATACGCCCGTTTTGAAAAAACGGATCGTATTATAGTTTTACCTGCCGCGTACGGGCGGGCGGGGCGGGTGGGCTGGCAGGCGGTCGGCGTCCAGTACGTTGTCATCACAATAACTTGAGAAGACTTTGTCCCATCATCACCAAATTTGGTCAGAATGTGTATTGGCATAATATCTCGGACAAGTTCGATAACTAGCCATATCACTTCAGTCAATCGAGAGTTATCGCCCTTTTAATTATAGAAATTACCTAAAATTGGTCTTGTCAGCTCAATAACTTTAGAAGTCTTTGTCTTATCATTACCAAATTTTGTCAGAATGTGTATTGACATAATATCTCGGACAAGTTCGATAACTAGCCATATTGCTTTAGTCAATCTAGAGTTATTGCCCTTTAATTATAGAAATTACCTAAAATTATCTTAGTCACTACACACTTTGTCCCTTGAAATGGCCAAAACTGTACTGACAGTGTCTGCTCTCTAAATTTGCCTGATGTACAACCAATTATCACTATACTTGGTCTTATATACTCTTTATACTTTATACTCGGGCGTATTTTGTGACATTTGGCACTCTTGTTATTACACTATGGCTAAATCTGGACACAACAACAATCTGACTTTACATAATTTATTTGTCTCATTTCCCGCACACCCACATCCTTTGGTGCACATTTGCAATAAATGTAAACATAACAACTTAAAGACTTTTAGTACTCATCATAATATTATAAAGTGTGGCTGTTATGGTTCATGTCTACCGGACGTCCCCAGAGAGATTTGTGAAGTGAGGAAGTAGGCCGTGACTCCCCAAGTACTCCATTTAGACAGTGCAAACTTCAATTATAATGCAACCATTGATGATAATTAGTATATCCACATATCTCTCCAGAATTTCCCGCCACACGAACATAGTTCACCCCAAATTCCGGAGCATACCGATTACTGGTATAGCTTTTCTAAAACCTCACATTTTGACAAAAGAATCATATCGTTGCCAACATCTGAGAGATGCACCCCATCTGCAAAATAGAAACCAGGAGTATCACTTTTAATGTCCTCGTGTGCTAGAAAAAAACAACCAGATAACACGCCAGTCTCCTCCTCATAAACCTATTTAGCAACTTCCTTTTCTTTTCAAATTTGTCAATCAGCATCTCCGATCTTGACCAATTAAGACAAGGCAATATGGCAGATAAAACTAGAGTAGTTGATGGCAATAGCTTGAATAGATATAACATATCATATTTTATGACATTCCTCAAAATTTTACATACTATTGATTCTCTATATCATTTGACCCAACTTGAATGACCAGAATTTTAGGCGCATGATTATATAACAAAAGATATTGGATTCTGTTCATAAGCTCTTCCCAATGCATCCCCCTATGGCCAGACCATCTTATCTGTGACACCCCTCTGACGTCCAAGTCCTTGCTTGTCATCCTGAACTTAGCATGTTCTTCTGCCCTATGTATATAGGATTCTCCAACTATCCATAAGTCTGCAAAATACTTAGCTTGATGTTAGCAAACATGCCATACTCAAATAAAAATCTATCTAATGTATCACTGAAATGCATTAGAAGTCCATCTACCCATTTTTTTATTGACATCATTAGATATGCCTTTATGATGCAATCAGGTAGCAGCGCCAATGTGGAAGGAATGCGTTTTATATTGCCTTCCGTCATGCAACTTAGCACTTTTGACGACTTTTGACAATACTGCACCAAACTGATAACTATTTAATGGCTTACAATTAAATAAGGTTCTGACAACTTGCACTGTTAGTTCTGCTTAGTAGATATGATTTCATAGCAGAAAAAGGACAAGATGTACCTCCGGATGCAGTTATGTGCACAAACTGAGGTGACCCACACTGATTATTTTTAGAATTATATAATCGCACAATAAGTTTATCCTTATCCATCTGAATGTCAGCTAAGCTCAATGGAGATTGAACATGATCGGTAGTTGACCCAACCAGTTCACTTACCCTAAAAAGGCAAAAAATGCTAGTGTATAAGCAGCCCTAAAAAGTAAAATTTCATGTTCAGAGTAACAAATCATTTTAAGTTTTCCACATATGATGATCAATATGTCCAATGTGATAGTGAACCTACTGTCAACAGAAGTTCGGGACCGTCTGTAGCCTATTAAAATCTTTGAGATGGTAATTTCAGACGAACAATCAGGCAAGCCTAAAATTTTGTGATTGAACCTAATGGCCGAAATGTATGTAGAGGCTGTATTATTATATGCATATCCCTTTTGGAAAAGGAAGGAGATAAAACATTTCCCATTGGGAAATAGGGGCTGGTAACCTACAGCTTAGATTATAGGACCTCCTAAATTGTCAAAAAGATCCATTGCTTGCTTATAGACTGTTTTAGTGTGTATTGACAGTCCAGCTTTTAAAAGCTTTCTGGCTCCAGACTGAAGATGTTCCAAAGAAGGCTTGGTATCGAGGCAGGACATTCGTCTGCCTCTGCCCTAACTAAAACCATTATGTCGAGCGATTTTGTTGTTTGCTTGATAGATGATGAATCATTCTATATTGACCTGGTTCCTTTTTGGGAACCAAACCTAACGGTGACTCCCTAAATGCACTGAAAGGTGGATGAACAAAAGGGCCTTCAACTCTTCCTAACTGAATCTCTTTCTTTATTTTTTCTGACACAATGCTTGGATTGTCCCTTGCTGATTTCTAATTCTCAGCGTAAAAAGAAACTGTGGGACCTTCATAATGTGAAGGGAAACCCAACGCAAAACCGTTATGTATTCTGTTCGCTGCAAGCTTATCTGGGTAAATACTCAAATATTTTAAAATGTGGGACAATCTTACTGGGGTATGTGCTAACTCAAATTCATTTCCTTGGGATTTAAAAGCTTTCTGGCTCCAGACTGAAATGTTGCGGTCGGGCAAGAAATGGCTTTCTACTTCTTAAAAAACTGTCAGCATTTTATTCCTTAAAAAGATTGTTTGCGCCAAATAATTATGTTAGTTTTTTTGATGTTTTGTTTCCTGTCCTTTATCTTGTTTTTAGTCCCCTACCGGCGTGCCGAAGGGGACTTTTAGGTTTGCACTCCGTCCATCTGTCGAGATATTGAGCTGAAATTTTTCTATATGGCTTTGTAATCATGTGTCACAGATCAAGTTCGCGTTTCATGGGATTTCGTCAATTTTTTTATGAGTTATGCCCCTTTTTGGACTTAGAATATTAATAAATCAGTTTTCCGCACTTTTTTTCTACATGCATTGAGATATAAATTGAGCTGAAATTTTGTATATGGCTTTGTAATCATGTGTCGCAGATCAAGTTCGCGTTTCATGGGATTTCGTCAATTTTTTTATGAGTTATGCCCCTTTTTGGACTTAGAATATTAATAAATCAGTTTTCCACACTTTTTATGCCCCCGGAATCTCCGATTCGGTGGGCATATAGTTTTTGGCCTGTCTGTTGGTTGGTTGGTCTGTTGGTCTGTCTGTCTGTCTGCACAAAAAAAACTTTAACCTTGACCACTACTTTTGAACCATAACAGGTACGGCTACCATATTTCACATGTGTATTCCTTGTGACATGACCTTTCTGTCAGTACCAAAATTTTAGACCTTGCGACCTTGACCTTTGACCTAGATGTTGCCATTCTCGAAAAAAACTTTAACCTTGGCCATTACTTTTGAACCATAACAGATACGACTACCATATTTCACATGTGTATTCCTTGTGACATGACCTTTCTGTCAGTACCAACATTTTTGACCTTGCGACCTTGACCTTTGACCTAGATGTTGCCATTCTCGAAAAAAACTTTAACCTTGGCCATTTCTTTTGAACCATAACAGGTACGGCTACCATATTTCACATGTGTATTCCTTGTGACATGACCTTTCTGTCAGTACCAACATTTTTGACCTTGCGACCTTGACCTTTGACCTAGATGTTGCCATTCTCGAAAAAAACTTTAACCTTGGCCATTACTTTTGAACCATAACAGATACGGCTACCATATTTCACATGTGTATTCCTTGTGACATGACCTTTATGTCAGTACCAACATTTTTGACCTTGCGACCTTGACCTTTGACCTACATGTTGCCATTCTCAATTTTTTTTTTAACCTTCCCCACTACTTTTGAACCATAACAGGTAAGGCTACCATATTTCACATGTGTATACCTTGTGACATGACCTTTCTGTCAGTACCAACATTTTTCACCTTGCGACCTTGACCTTTGACCTAGATGTTGCCATTCTCAAAAAAAACTTTAACCTTGACCACTACTTTTGAACCATAACAGGTACGGCTACCATATTTCACATGTGTATTCCTTGTGACATGACCTTTCTGTCAGTACCAACATTTTTGACCTGGCGACCTTGACCTTTGACCTAGATGTTGCCATTGGGGGCATCAGTGTTTCACAAACACATCTTGTTTTCTACATGCATTGATATATTGAGCTGAAATTTTGTATATGGCTTTGTAATCATGTGTCACAGATCAAGTTCGCGTTTCATGGGATTTCGTCATTTTTTTATGAGTTAAAGCATGCTTTATTGTCTTGATAACCTTAAATATTGAGTTGCTATGACAACAGAAACCAAGTCAAAACGTGCAAACCGGTAGGGGATTATGGTATTGCTTGCAATCCTACAGTTACTTGTTCTCTATTGTTTCTTCTTGTTTATTTTTTAAAGAATCGTATTTAAAAAGGAAATGCACAAATAACAAATTAAATATTTTATAATATTTTGTTTTTTTGAAGAAAATTAAAAAAAAGAAAAAATGTATAAAACGTATCAAACGAAAATAATGCATTTACTGTATAATATGTACCTGTTTGTAAATCATATATGAAATAGCTATGTAAATATTTGGTGCGAATAAAATATATTATTGAAAAAAAAAAGAAAAAAGAAATGGCTTATTGCCTTGAAAAGTGTTGTCTACTTGTCGATTACAGTTTTTTGTTGTGCATGTGAACCCTTGCATGCTAGACAAACATGACTGTACTTGCATTGCTTGAACAAACAACCAGGAACAGAATTAAAGGCAAAGCAAGGTCGGACCGCAGGCCTTCGCTTCCCATTTAACTGATTGACTTGTTGTACTGAAAGATTTCCGCTGAGTCGAAGCTTGTAAAGTCATCATTCTCAACCATAAATCAGGGTGAATTTTAGACCATGACATGAGCTCTATAGCTTGTCTCAACCTAAAACTTTCATCATATGCTGTCCAAGCCGAGCCCCGGGAGCTCAGTCGGTAGCGATGCGGGCTGTCAATCCAGGGGTTGTGAGTTCGAATCCCGGCTCGGCCAACTTTCTTTCCGAGGATTGACAAAAATCAATGCGACATGCGTCATTCCTCTTCCACCAATGGGCTAAGTCTATGAGGAAAAGCAGCCAGTTGATTGGGAAGATTATTGTGTGGAGTATTGGTGTGAGAAAACCAGGAAATGCATGAATAGGTGAACTGGCCGCCCTGATATAACTGAGAAATTGTTAAAAACGGCGTTAAACCCCAATCAATCAATCAAATCCAAGCAAAAGAGCCAAAACATCTTGATTTCGCATCCCTTATTAAAGACACGTATTGCAGAATTTTGCCTGCTTTTCCTGGATATTTCTTTATAAAGATAGCTGACAAAAATCAGAAATGCATCTGTCCACTCACGTATTTACAGGATAGACTTACTAGTTTTTAAAGTTGCCTATTTGTATCAATAGCCTTTAATATGTCACATGTGCAATATAACATGACCGAAACACTATTTTTGTATTCATCCGCGAATGTTTACGAAATGGCTGAGAACGTGTATCTGGTAAACACAAAAGTAACAATAGATGGACGAGGTAAAGTGGACAATTATCGGTCATAAAAATATGTGTGATTAGTTAACAGTTTATTAAATATTACATGTTGGGACTATTTTCTGACCGATTTCCTTTTTGTGTTTCATGGTGTGATAAAAAGAATATGTGATTCGTTGTCATTTCATAAAGTTTTATTAAATTCGTCCAAGAAATTTGTTATTAAGCTCGCAAAAGGCTCAGGCTCGCTTAATAACAAATTTCTTGAACTCGTTTAATAAAACTTTATATGAAATGACAACTCATGTCAGATCCTATATATATATATAATACATGAAATATACTTACAGCTGCTGCAGATGAGAAGATAAAGGCAGATAATACACCATATCAAGGGCCTAGCAGTTTGAAAGACCAGCTTATATTTAACAAAGCTTTAAAGGATATAGAATCTTCAGGGTTTAAAGTCCATAACTTTAAGTCAAATCAACGCGTAAGTTTGTACTATTTAACCACCCTTTCCTACATGCTGACATACATTTAGGCATTTGCAGCTGAAAAATCTTAAAACCATTGTGAGCAATTTTTAGCTCGACTTTTGAAAAAACGAGAGCTATTGTCATGACCCTGGCGTCGTCATCGGCGGCGGCGTGGTCGTCCGGTTAAGGTTTTTTGTTCAGCTCAGCTTTTTTTCTGTGGCGGCGGCGTGGTCGTCCGGTTAAGGGTTTTTGTTAAGCTCAGCTTTTTTTCTGTTTTCTATCAGTCGAGCATCTGTGCCGTACGCGGTGCTCTTGTTTCTTTTACCACGATGTTTTCAACATGATTCAATAGTACTGTTATTTTGTTATTTATAGAAATCTTCCATATTTTTGCCAAGGTTTTTCTTGTCTGGTGCAGATTTGTTGTATGTGGGAAAGGGTTAACTTTCCCTTTTATGACATTTTTATTTGACTGATTTAACCCTTTCCCTCATACGATAATTCTGCAGCAGGCAACTTAAACATATTTTGTCAAAAAATAGAAAATCTCTATAATTGAATGGATAACCTATGACCAAAAGTGGAAAAGATTGCGGCAAAAGGAGAAATTGCTTGTTTAAAGCAATTTCTTTTTTTGTCACTATGTTTTTAAAAAACAAATTTGCTGCAGAGGCGTCAGAATGCGTCTGTATGTGGAAAAGGGTTAAAAAACAAAATCCATATTTCTGACGCCTCCGCAGCACGCAACTTTTGAAAACATTGTTGCAAAAGGAGAATTGTCATGAGCAATTTCTCCTTCTGTCACAATATTTCAACTGTAATTGATGGAGATTGTTTTCCTGGTTTTTGCCATTATGTTTTCAAAATCATCTCCTGCATATTTGTTTTTTAGCTCACCTGAGCTTTGCTCAAGGTGAGTTATTGTGATCGCCTTTTGTCCAGCGTCCGTCGTGCGTCAACTTCTTCTCCTCCTCAGTAACCAGTGGGTCAATTTAGATGAAACTTCACAGAAAGCATCCTCTCAATGACCTCACCAGAATTCCTTCAAATTTTTGGGATCCATGGAAAATTCTGGTTTCCATGGCAACTAAACAGAAAAAACTTCAAAATTCTTCTTCTCCCAAACTGGTTGGCAGATTTTCAAATAATTTTGTAGAAATGTTCCTTGGATGACCCTCTATCAGATTCCTTCAAGCCATATTGATTGGTCGAAAAACATGGCCGCCAAGGGGGCGGGGCTATTTTGCCTTATATGGCTATAGTGAAAACTTAAAAAATCTTCTCCTCCGAAAGTGTCAGGCCGATTTTCAAATAATTTTGTAGAAATGTTCCTTGGGTGACCCTCTATCAGATTCCTTCAAGCCATGTTGATTGGTCGAAAAACATGGCCGCCAGGGGCTGGCGGGGCTATTTTGCCTTATATGGCTATAGTGCAAACTTAAAAAATCTTCTCCTCCAAAAGTGTCAGGCCGATTTTCAAATAATTTTATAGAAATGTTCCTTGGATGACCCTCTATCAGATTCCTTCAAGCCATGATGATTGGTAGAAAAACATGGCCGCCAGGGGGGCGGGGCTATTTTGCCTCATATGGCTATAGTGAAAACTTAAAAAATCTTTTCTCCGAAAGTGTCGGGCCTATTTTCAAATAATTTTGTAGAAATGTTCCTTGGATGACCCTCTATCAGAATCCTTCAAGCCATGTTGATTGGTCTAAAAACATTGCCGCCAGGGGGGCGGGGCTATTTTGCCTTATATGGCTATAGTGAAAACTTAAAAAATCTTCTCCTCAGAAAGCGTCAGGTCGATTTTCAAATAATTTTGTAGAAATGTTCCTTAATTGACCCACTATCAGATTCCTTCAAGCCATGTTGATTGGTCGAAAGACATGGTCGCCAGTTGGCAGGGCTGTTTTGCCTTATATGGCTATAGTGAAAATTAAAAAAATCTTCTTCTCCCAAACAGGTTGGCAGATTTTCAAATAATTTTGTAGAAATGCTCCTTGGATGACCCTCTATCAGATTTCTTCAAGCCAAGTTGATTGGTAGAAAAACATGGCCTCCAGGGGGCGGGGCTATTTTGCCTTATATGGCTATAGTGAAAACTTAAAAAATCTTCTCCTCCAAAAGTGTCAGGCCTATTTTCAAATAATTTTGTAGAAATGTTCCTTGGATGACCCTCTATCAGAATCCTTCAAGCCATGTTGATTGGTCTCAAAACATTGCCGCCAGGGGGGCGGGGCTATTTTGCCTTATATGGCTATAGTGAAAACTTAAAAAATCTTCTCCTCAGAAAGCGTCAGGTCGATTTTCAAATAATTTTGTAGAAATGTTCCTTAAGTGACCCACTATCAGATTCCTACAAGCCATGTTGATTGGTCGAAAGACATGGTCGCCAGTT
Organism: Serripes groenlandicus; assembly: GCA_031761405.1. Taxonomy (NCBI): domain Eukaryota; kingdom Metazoa; phylum Mollusca; class Bivalvia; order Cardiida; family Cardiidae; genus Serripes; species Serripes groenlandicus. The sequence continues at coordinate 1,145,567 of JASEVX010000031.1, read as the reverse complement.
GGCAGGGCTGTTTTGCCTTATATGGCTATAGTGAAAATTAAAAAAATCTTCTTCTCCCAAACAGGTTGGCAGATTTTCAAATAATTTTGTAGAAATGCTCCTTGGATGACCCTCTATCAGATTTCTTCAAGCCAAGTTGATTGGTAGAAAAACATGGCCTCCAGGGGGCGGGGCTATTTTGCCTTATATGGCTATAGTGAAAACTTAAAAAATCTTCTCCTCCAAAAGTGTCAGGCCTATTTTCAAATAATTTTGTAGAAATGTTCCTTGGATGACCCTCTATAAGAATCCTTCAAGCCATGTTGATTGGTCTAAAAACATTGCCGCCAGGGGGGCGGGGCTATTTTGCCTTATATGGCTATAGTGAAAACTTAAAAAATCTTCTCCTCAGAAAGCGGCGGGTCGATTTTCAAATAATTTTGTAGAAATGTTCCTTAAGTGACCCACTATCAGATTCCTACAAGCCATGTTGATTGGTCGAAAGACATGGTCGCCAGTTGGCAGGGCTATTTTGCCTTATATGGCTATAGTGAAAACTTAAAAAATCTTCTCCTCCAAAAGTGTCAGGCCTATTTTCAAATAATTTTGTAGAAATGTTCCTTGGATGACCCTCTATCAGAATCCTTCAAGCCATGTTGATTGGTCTAAAAACATTGCCGCCAGGGGGGCGGGGCTATTTTGCCTTATATGGCTATAGTGAAAACTTAAAAAATCTTCTCCTCAGAAAGCGTCGGGTCGATTTTCAAATAATTTTGTAGAAATGTTCCTTAAGTGACCCACTATCAGATTCCTACTAGCCATGTTGATTGGTCGAAAGACATGGTCGCCAGTTGGCAGGGCTGTTTTGCCTTATATGGCTATAGTGAAAATTAAAAAAATCTTCTTCTCCCAAACAGGTTGGCAGATTTTCAAATAATTTTGTAGAAATGCTCCTTGGATGACCCTCTATCAGATTTCTTCAAGCCAAGTTGATTGGTAGAAAAACATGGCCTCCAGGGGGCGGGGCTATTTTGCCTTATATGGCTATAGTGAAAACTTAAAAAATCTTCTCCTCCAAAAGTGTCAGGCCTATTTTCAAATAATTTTGTAGGAATGTTCCTTGGATGACCCTCTATCAGAATCCTTCAAGCCATGTTGATTGGTCTAAAAACATTGCCGCCAGGGGGGCGGGGCTATTTTGCCTTATATGGCTATAGTGAAAACTTAAAAAATCTTCTCCTCAGAAAGCGTCAGGTCGATTTTCAAATAATTTTGTAGAAATGTTCCTTAAGTGACCCACTATCAGATTCCTACAAGCCATGTTGATTGGTCGAAAGACATGGTCGCCAGTTGGCAGGGCTGTTTTGCCTTATATGGCTATAGTGAAAATTAAAAAAATCTTCTTCTCCCAAACAGGTTGGCAGATTTTCAAATAATTTTGTAGAAATGCTCCTTGGATGACCCTCTATCAGATTTCTTCAAGCCAAGTTGATTGGTAGAAAAACATGGCCTCCAGGGGGCGGGGCTATTTTGCCTTATATGGCAATAGTGAAAACTTAAAAAATCTTCTCCTCCAAAAGTGTCAGGCCGATTTTCAAATAATTTTGTAGAAATGTTCCGAAGGTCACCTTCTATCAGATTCCTTCAAGTTAAGTTGATTGGTTGGAAATTATGGCCGCCAGGGGGCGGGGCTTATATAGCTAAAGTGGAAAAAAAAAAATCAGGTGAGCGATTCCAGGGCCCTCTTGTTTGTTGGAAAGGGTTAAGGAAAAAATATCTGAAAATTACTTTGAAAACTTTCTATACATTGTTGAAGCTTGTTTCTTTTCTTCCTGCAATGTCGTACAAGTGTAAAAAGTGTGTGTTAGGGTCAGAAGGACGTATGTGGGATTCAGGTTTGCGGTAAAGGCCCAATTTGACCCTCATGTTCTGTGATGTGACTCATTCTCTGGTGCCCCTTTCCAGCATACAGTCACTCTCTGACACAGACTTTTATAGCAAGCAATTTCTTCTTTTTTTCCACAATGTTACAACTTTTTCCGTAATTATACCTTCATTCATAGAAATGTTCCATGTTTTTGCTGAGATGTTTTTATAGTCATCTTCTGCAGATTTGATGTAATTGAGAAATGGTGATTGACACTTGTACTGTATATATTTCCGCAAACCAATTGTGTTAGAGGTATACCCAAATCACTGCATTAATGTTTTGGTTGATTGATTCCTCGGTACGACATATTGTGGAGTAAACTACTTTATTGCTTAGGTTACCTTAATTGACAGTTGTAGTTTCATTGAAGAAGGTTACATAGATTTTAAGTCACAATAACCCTCATATAGACGCTTTCTAATGCCTCTGCAGCAGACAGCTTCTTGGAAACATAGTGACAAAAAAAGAAATTGCTCAAAATGAGCAATTTCTTCTTTTGCCACAATGTTTTCCAATTTAAGTCATAGGTTATCCATTCAATAATAGAGATTTTCAAATATGTTTAAAGTTCTCTGCTGCAGAATTGTCGTATGTGGGAAAGGGTTAATTGACAGTTGTTGTTTAATTCAGGAAAAAAAGGAACAGAAAACCAACTTCAATGAAGAGTTCACCTTTGGTACGGCAGGTGAGATCGGGCTAGATTCCAGTCAGAGGAACCCCGTGTTAATCAATGTAGATACAGATGAGCTTGCAGATCCAAGCGTAAGTACTATGACCCTTTCCACAAACAACAAATCTGTAGCAGATGACTATGAAACCATTTACACAAACATATGAGGCGTCCCGCGAGAGAACTAACATTAAAGCCTCTTCGTAATGTATTGACCCAGATCAGCCCGTGCAGACTGATCAGGACCGACACATTCGACTCCGTTTCAGAGGAATAGAGTAATGATTCCTGAAACAGAATTGCTTGGGAAGATTGTTGTGTGGAGTACTGGTGTGAGAAAACCAGGAAATGCATGAGTAGGTGAACTGGCCGCCGTGATAATACGGCGTTAAACCCCAATCAATCAATCAATCAACCTGAAACAGAAAATTCGCAGGAGTTGAAAAGTGTCTATCCTTGTAAGCCTGTGTGGAATGCTAAGGCTAGTCCGGGTCGAAACTTAACGCGTAGTCCACAATGTTGGTTTTCTTGCGGGCGGCTCATATTATGTTTAATTCTTGAATGGAGATATAAACATTGTGGCAAAAGGAAGACATTATAATTTTCAAAAGTCTGCAGCTGTAGAGGCGTCGGAAATTGTCTGCATGTGGGAAAAGGCTTACCAGAAAAACTATTTGTTGATTCTAAGAAAAGTTATGTTATTTAACCCTTTCCTTCATATAGACGCTTTCTGATGTCTCTGCATCAGACGGCTTTTTGAAAACAAAGTGACAAAAGAAGAAATTGCTCAAAACGAGCAATTTCTCCTTTTGACACAATGTTTTCCACTTTTAGTCATAGGTTATCCATTCAATTATAGAGATTTTCCATTTATTGACAAAATATGTTCAAAGTTCAAAGGTTAAACCCTTTCCAACATGGAAAGAACCTATAGCAGACGACTTTACATTTGTTCTTGGGTAAAATAAGCAAATTGTCTATGAATGAAGATATAACAGTAGAATAGAGTAGAAGACATTGGTCAATTTCTCCTTTTCTGTCAATGTTTAAAACGTTGTCTGCTGCAACCATGTCACTCGTTGCTTTAAGTGAGCTATTGTGATCTCCCTTTGTTCATCGTCCATCATTAGTCTGTCGTCAATAATTTGCTTGTGGACACTTGACACCATGGCCCAATTTCCTTTAATGACATCACCTAAATTACAGGATTTGGGAGACATCCATCAGTTATCTCCCTTTAATACTCTCTACATCTAGCTAGGTCCTATCATTTGGTTTCCTCTGTTTTTATCATTGGTTTCTTTGCACTGGATGGTGCACTTATAATTACATTTTCTTGGCCAACTGTTATTAGATTGAAACAGTAATTCCACATTTGTTTTCTTTAAACACTGCTATGTAAATTTTCTCTTTTGAATCATCACTTTAAATAACACATTTATGATTAATGTGTACAGAGTAATTGCAATATCTCATTGCGAAATAGCGATAAAGACAAAGGATTCCAACTAAAAGGACCTACCAATTATCTGGTCTTCCTTGGTCTTTATCTGACAAGGGAGATAATATAATTATCACTAATGTCCCTATATCCAATGTTTACAGTAAAGTTTCCATGGCACTCTTCTACTGCTTGTTAATTTTTAAATTAATTTCTCACGACCTTCTTTTCTTTATTCATGAAATTAGAAAGTGAGTAGATTTCGTGATGGTTGGTTTATTTTAATTGAAAATCTTCGACCAACATTTAACCCTTTCAACATAAAACACATCTGAAGTAGATGACTTTTTAAACATTTAGACAAAAATACAGAAAAAGTATTATTATTGAATAGAGACGAAATCTGCATGGCAGAAGGAGAAATTGCTTATTATAAGTAATTATACTCCCTTCAAAGAAGAGGGGTTATATTGGAGTCATTGTATCAGTCGGTCTGTCGGAAGCCATACTGTGTCAGTCGGTCGGTCAGAAGCCATATTTTGTCCGGCCTATTTCTTACAAACCACTGGGTGGAATTCAATAAAATGTTACATGAAGCTTCTATACCAAGATGAGATGTGCATATCCTAAAGGTCTAACAATTGCATGTTATTTTAAAGAGTTATGGCCCTTTTACTTATTAAGTTATGGTGTAGGTCAAGGTGCTGTTTTGGGGGTATTTATCATCTTCAGTGATAGTTCTAGTTTCTACTTTTGTCACAATGTTTTCAAAATTCATTTTCTTCAGATGCATCAGAATATGTCTGCAAGTGGGAAAGGGTTAATTTCAAACGGATAGTTTTATATATTTTTATTGCAGCTTTATGTGGACCCAGAAGTGAAAATGGAAAAATGGATTCAGAAATTGTCGGCCATGAGACGGAAGAAACTGGAAGGAGAGGTGTTATCATGACATCAATTTTGGACCTATTTGTTTATTGTCTCATATTGGAGTGTTTGACACTACTTTCGCCCTTTCTAGGCGTAAAAGACATGCGTCATTCGTCTTCCACCAATGGGCTAAGTCTATGTGGAAAAGCAGCCAGTTGCTTGGGAAGATTGTTGTGTGGAGTACTGGTGTGAGAAAACCAAGAAATGCATGAGTAGGTGAACTGGCCGCCGTGATATAACTGAGAAATTGTTAACAACAGCGTTAAACCCCAATCAATCAATCAATCTAGGCGTAAAAGCTTCTCCTCCTCGGCACTCAGGATTGTGGTGATAGCATTACGACTTACTCGCTAATGTCAGGATAAATGGACCAGTAGTACTGGTAACTTACCCAGGAAATGATGTGATGTAAATGACAAATTGTTGAAAATGGCGTTAAAACACCATACAAAAAATTCTCTAACTCTTTTCATTAGACACATACAGTATGTATACAACATAATACTTTGAAAACATATGGTAAGAATATGGACGTATAAGTATTGATGAGAGTTGAAAACAATGTGGCAAAAGGGAAAACAATGTGGCAAAAGGGAACTGGATGATTATGCAACAACTCATTACCCCTTTTGCCACAATGTTTTTAAAACGTATTTTGCTGCAGATGTGGAAAGGTTTTTTATAAGAAACACACCTTTTAACCCTTTCCCTCATATAGACGCTTTCTGACGCCTCTGCAGCAGACGGCTTTTTTAAAACATAGTGACAAAAGAAGAAATTGCTCAAAACGAGCAATTTCTCCTTTTGCCAAAATGTTTTCCACTTTTAGTCATAGGTTATACCTTCAATTATAGGGATTTTCTATTTTTTAGCTCTACTGGCCAAAGGCCAGAAGGGCTTATGTCGTGGCGATGTGTCCGTGCGTGCGTGCGTCCGTGCGTCCGTCCGTCCGTAAACAATTTCTTGTTGCATGAGAGCTCGGTTCCTTTCGAAAACCAGCCAGATCCGCTTATGCATGACTGGATTATGGCCCTTGAAATGGTAAAAATTGCTATAAAAGAGCTTGTTAACACGATACAGTCTTCACGTTTGATTGTATCTCAGCCAAACTTATACAGTAGTTAGATATCCATGAGAGCTCGGTTCCTTTCGAAAACCAGCCAGATCCGCCCATGCATGACTGGATTATGGCCCTTGAAATGGTCAAAATTGCTATAAAAGAGCTTGTTAACACGATACAGTCTTCACTTTTAATTGTATCTCAACCAAACTTATACAGTAGTTAGATATTCATGAGAGCTCGGTTCCTTTTGAAAACCAGCCAGATCCGCCCATGCAAGCCTGGATTACGGCCCTTGAAATGGTCAAAATTGCTATAAAAGAGCTTGTTAACACGATACAGTCTTCACGTTTGATTGTATCTCAACCAAACTTATACAGTAGTTAGATATCCATGAGAGCTCGGTTCCTTTCGAAAACCAGCCAGATCCGCCGATGCATGAATGGATTATGGCCCTTGAAATGGTCAAAATTGCTATAAAAGAACTTTTTAACACGATACAGTCTTCACTTTTGATTGTATCTCAACCAAACTTATACAGTAGTAAGATATCCATGAGAGCTCGGTTCCTTTCCTAAACCAGCCAGATCCGCCCATGCAAGACTGGATTATGGCCCTTGAAATTGTCCAAATTGCCATAATTGAGCATGTGAACACAATAGAGGCTCCATTTACTATCTGATCTTCACCAAACTTAGATAGTAGTTAAATATTGATGAGAGCTTGGTTCCTTTTGAAAACCAGCTAGATCCGCCCATGCAAGACTGGATTATGGCCCTTGAAATTGTAAAAATTGCTATAATACAGCTTGTGAACACAAAAGAGCCTCCATTTACTATCCGATCTTCACCATACATACATGCTCTGGATTGAAAATGACCAAAGAACCATACCAGTAGAGCATAGGCCCTCATGGGCCTCTTGTTTACAAAATATGTTCAAAGTCGTCTGCTGCAGAATTGTCGTTTGAGGGAAAGGGTTAAAGACAAGTGGGTTATTATAACTGATTGAGCCTAAAGTCCTAGTATAGTAGTGGCAGAGTGTTTGATAGAGCACAAGTGAAAACAATGAATGTATACCTCCTTTACATCGAGCCTTTATAAATGGTCATTTGGCTGATTCCGTATTTGTTTGTTTTATTATGGTTTTATGCCATTTTCAACATTATTTCATTTATATCATGGCGACAGTTGACTTATTCATGATCCCTGGTTTAAGAGACTAGTCTAGGACATTTGCCTTACCCAAGGGCACTCCACCATGACCTCCGGGTCTGGAGTTCGAACCTTGGAGCACGCAGTTCTCTAACTACTTGTCCACTGCTGATTCCTGACTGATTCAGTTAGTATGGAAACTGGCACTTTAAACATACGTTGAAAAATATTGGCGTTTATTGAAGCGTTTTGAATTGGCGATGATGATTTAAATTGGTTGAAATCTCAATTATAACTATAAATAAAGAATAGATTATACTGCGTTATTCATGCTGTTGATTTTTAGTAGCGGTCATTTAGATTAAATGGAATCAACAGGAACTGAGAATATAGCCAAAATAAAATCCCCGCAGAAATTAATACTTGCACTGGATTCAAAACGCGATGGTTGGATGTGAATATAACTGGCCTTTTTATGATTCTTTACATGAATACAATTCCCTGTATAGCATATACGCTGTACCTTCAGCTTTGATCAGTCATGTCTGTATATAGAATTAATAAAATATGTAGAAACATTAACATCTTTGCACTTTTATTATACCCCCTTCGAAGAAGAGGGGTTATATAGGAGTCACTGTGTCGGGCAGTCTGTCTGTCTGTCTGTCATGTCTGTCTGTCTGTCTGTCTGTCATGTCTGTCTGTCTGTCTGCCGGCCGGCCGGCCGGAAGCCATATTTTGTCCGGCCTGTTACAAACCACTGGGTGGAATTCAATAACATTTTACATGAAGCTTCTATACCAAGAGGAGATATGCATATCCCAAAGGGGTTAAAATTGCATGTTCATTTACAGAGTTATGGCCCTTTTACTTATTAAGTTATGGTGTAGGTCATGGTGCTGTTTAGGGGGGTATTTATCATCTTCAGTGATAGTTCTAGTTTTAGCCAACCTGAGTACGAATGTGCTGTGACCTTTTTTGTTCACTCGCCATATTTCAAAATTGTCCGAAGAATTTAATTCCATGTAAAATCTTTAACAAACTTATTGTCCAAAACTTGTAGCCCGATTTCAACATAGTTCGGCACACATGTTCATTGGGGAATCCTCAAAAAAAAACTTATTTCAAAAACATATGCATGTTTTTTATTAATATTTAGTTATAAAAATCATTCATAATTATATTCTAGCCCAAAACTACTGGCCCGATTTGAAAATAACTTGGCACAAATGTTCCTAGGGTGACCCTCTACCGAGATCATTCATATATTTCCGAACGTTGAGGGCCTGGCTTGTTTCTCCATAGCTATGTATAATGGAAAAACAGTTTACAAATGACTTAGTCGGAAATTGCAAATAGAGTTGAAAACGTGGTGGCAAAAGGAGAAATTGCTTATAACGAGCATTTGTCCTTCTTGCTATGTTTTTTGCAAGATCCGTCTGCTGTATATGCGTCGAAATTCGTCTGCAAAAGGGAAAGGGTTAAAGTTGTTCTTTTCTGATCATAGCTGGTCGCACGGCATGACAAAGCAGTTCGAAGTACTGGGCCATTGTATTATTCTGTCCCAGGAATACTACTTGTCTGACCCTTTACCAAAAAATTTAGCCGAGCGACGCGGGCTGTCAATCCAGGGGTTGTGAGTTCGGATCCGACGTTTGACAAAAGTCAATGCGACATGCGTCATTCGTCTTCCACCAATTGGCTAAGTATATGTGGAAAAGCAGCCAGTTGCTTGGGAAGATTGTTGTGTGGAGTACTGGTGTGAGAAAACCAGGAAATACGTGTGAAGGTGAACTGGCCGCCGTATATGACTGAGAAATTGTTAAAAACGGCGTTCAACCCCAATCAATCAATTACCAAAAATTCCCAAGTCATTATGATCGGTAAAACGACATTGCAGATCGACTTGACTTCCAAATTCTTTTTGGTGGAAAAATAGCTGTCTTGAGAAATGTTACAAAAGAATCATACAGTTCGTATTCATGTAAAATCCTGCATATATTGGGAATAATCCCATATTTCTGTTTTGTTATCCCGGAGTCATACCGGACAATTCTATGCCCAAATATTTACTTGGGACAAATATTTCGACCGGAGTCGAACCAACTGACCAAGAAATCCCAGCTTCCTGACAACACTCCAGCAGCATTTAGCACGATTGAGATGTTGGCAGTTAATGGTAATTTCTGAATTTATAGAACAGTATGGTCTTTGTTTACAGGTGGTCTTTAAATACAGGGTCATTTTTGCAGAAAATGAGTGAGATATAATGGGATATTTGACCACCAGACTCTGGTTAGTTACATTGAATTAAAAGTGGTTGCTATAGACAATGGAATGGCTATACAATGGTGGTCTTTAGCACAGGTTCGATTCTATAGATGTTCTTGTATGGCTATGATGTATAATCAGGCGCGTGAATCGTGACCTTCATGACATTGTTTGTCAAAAAATAAAGGGTCTGTCACACCTAGCCGATTTGGCTCGCCGGAGCTATACAAATTTAGCGATTTTCGGGGATCGGTACTAGTTCGGCAGCGCAACGGTATCACACCGCTAAGAACGGTAGTACATCGTCGGAACATCGGCGAGAAAATAAGCAACGGCAGGCGACGGTATAAATATTTGAACATGTTCAAACATTTCTGCCGTTGCGCTGCCGAAACGAGCAACGGAACTAAAACGACAGTACTCCGGTATGGCTTCGTTAATGTCGGTAGAGCACCGGTAGCGCTCCGTAATAGATCGGCGGCTCTTCGGTGGCATCAATGTGTACTGTAATTGTACATATGTGATACCGTAGTCCCGTGGATGTACTAACGATATACTTCCGTTCTTAGCGATGTGATACAGCACTACATCGGTATTGTTACAGCCAATTGTGATTTTGCCACGGCACCTAAATTTGCATTGTTCACAAAGGGGTCAAAATTGCCCCTAAACCAAGGTTTTCAAAATAAGTCTTTAGTTACAACCGTTTCTCTCAAAGCCCTCGACATGTACGTCCTGATTAGCATATTTGTGCCGCCTGCCTTGGGACGGTGACACATTATGGATCACCCCTGTGTCCGTCGCTCTTTCACTAACAGACACATTGGAAAGGGGGGGGGGGGCACATGTGTTCTTCGAACTTTTCTCAATATATGATCTATTTTGTCTCAAAACCCAACATTCCTAAATACGTTTTCACCAGAATATGAGAGAAGAACACCTCTCCACCCTATATAATATGTGACTATATGTATGTATTATGTGTCATCCTCTACTTATTTCTATTTCAATCAGACATGGTGTTGTATGCCTTTCATCCGAATTATCTAGGGACATTTGAGTTGGAGGATTATAAAAAAAAAAAAAAAAAAAAATGCATGGAACGCCAAGAAAACATGAACTCAAATATTTTAAATCTCTTCAAATATTTATAGAACTCGTTAAATCAATTGAAGGGCGCTCTAATTATTTCTTGTTATCACTATGATTACTGCTCGCATCAATTCATTTCTTGCCCTCACTAATTGAATTAGAGAGTTCTCCGAATCAATCGAAGGGCTCTCTAATTCAACTTGCGAGAGCAATACATCATTTTGAGATAGCTCTAATTCATACTTATCCATAATTGATCTCTGATTATATTAGTGCACTTTTTAATTCGATTGTTGAGAGCTCCAATTCATTTGAAGAGCTTAACAATTTAATTGATTTGAGACCTCTCGAAATGATTTTGGAAATAGCTGGAATTGAATTAATGATATGATATGATTATTAAAGCGACTGAACTCCAGATACTCAACTGTAGAATAATAAATAAAATTTCCAATTTTAAGAAAATAAGTGTTATTTTTGTATTTGGGGCATTAAAATATGATAACTGACATATTACATGCCCCTATAATCCGTGAGATTTTCTTGTTTTCGATACTTTTTCCATCGCAAATTCTACCCTGTCAGTAACAGTGTAAGTTTTTAAATAGGAAACCCCTTCATCGGGACAATTGAAAACGACTCAAGTTCACTTTATTGATAAATCAAAGCGCCAATGGCACTGTAGTGGCGATCGTATGGAAAATCCTGCAAAGTAACAAGCAGCATATCGGTGTAGGGCTTGCGATGACTCTGGCGCGGGTATATTTGAGAATGTATCAACCCTGCATCTTTTGACAGTAGAATAATGTTAGTTTGCCAGAATGTTGTCTTGGTGATGTTTTAGTTACGCTCTGAAATTGGTCATGATGTGTTCAAAATTAGGCCATTCCAAAGTTATGAAAAATCTAGTTGGTATTCGATAGACTACCGATTTAGCTCATTAGAATGGCTATTTGTAATCTAAATTGTTCGGGTAATCACATGTATCACCAGGTCGCTAGGCCATATTAAGATAAAATATTTTTTACACTTTAGAAATGACTAAATTATCAAGAAAGGAGAGAAAAGAGTTACATTAGTTTGGTGTTTGTTTCAATGATGTCCGAACAGGTCTGTTCAATTTAGTCCCTTCACATTGCATGATTGAGGGTTGTCAGAGACATATAAACACAGTGTATTTATATATCTCTGAGGTTGGATTTCAAACCTTGGAGCACGCAGTTCTCTAACTACTTGTCCACCGCGGATTCCTGACTGATTCAGTTAGTATGGAAACTGGCACTTTAAACATACGTTGAAAAATATTGGCGTTTATTGAAGCATTTTGAATTGGCGATGATGATTTAAACTGGTTGAAATCTCAATTATAACTATAAATAAAGAATAGATTATACTGCGTTATTCATGCTGTTGATTTTTAGAAGCGGTCATTTAGATTAAATGGAATCAACAGGAACTGAGAATATAGCCAAAATAAAATCCCCGCAGAAATTAATACTTGCACTGGATTCAAAACGCGATGGTTGGATGTGTATATAACTTGCCTTTTTATGATTCTTTACATGAATAAAATTCCCTGTATAGCATATATATATACGCTGTACCTGTTTCAGCTTTGATCAGTCATGTCTGAAACATTAACATCTTTACACTTTTATTATACCCCCTTCGAAGAAGAGGGGGTATATAGGAAAATACAGAAAAAAAAATCTCTGTCTGTCTGTCTGTCTGTCTGTCGGTCGGCCGGCCGGAAGCCCGATTTCAACATAGTTCGGCACACATGTTCATTGGGGAATCCTCCACAAAATTGTACAACTTATTTTTAAAAACATATGCATGTTTTTATTAATATTTAGTTGAAAAAATCATTCATAATTATATTCTGGTTGAGATGTGAACCGGACAATGTAGTCCTATCAAACAGTATTCATTTTGACCCTTTGACCTCTAAGTGTGACCTTGACCTTTGAGTTACAGGCCAGGGTCTTATGTGCGACCCGCCATTTCATCATGGTCAGCATGTGTACCCAATAACTGGGGGTCATACAATACAATTGCCAAGTCCTGGTAGTTCAGGCAGTAACAGCACTAGTTTTCAATCTAGGGGTAGCGAGTTCAAATATTGGCCCTTGAAGTATTCAAGGTGAGCTTTTGTCAGAATATACATCTGCATTAAATCTAGGCCAAGTTTGAAACTGGGTCTTGCGGTGTCACAAACTAGGTCACTAGATCAAATTAAATGAAAACCTTGTTAACACTCTGGAAGCTGCATTTTAAATTGGAGCATGTTGAAACTTTGTCAGAATGTTTGTCTTAGTGATACTTAGTCCAAGTTTAAATATAAAGTTATGTCGGGTCAACAACTACATGTAGGTAACAAGGCAAAATTGAAGAAAAATCTTGTTAACACCCTAGAAGCCGTGTTTATAACGTGAACATGTTGAAACTTTACTAAAATGTTTGTATTGATGATATATATGCTAAGTTCACATATGGGTCATGTCCGGTCAAAAACTAGGTCACTTGGCAAAATTTGAGAAAAATCTTGTTAATATTACAGAGATCGTTTTTTTAGCTTGTAACTTTGTCAGAAAGTTTGTCTTGGTGATATCTAGGCCAAGTTCTAATATATGTCATGTTGGGTCAAACACTATGTCACTAGGCCAAATTTAAGGAAAACCTTGTTAACACTCTGGAAGCCACATTTTTGGCTTGATCATGTTAAAACTTTGTCAGAATATTTGTCTTGATGTATTTGCAGGTCAAGTTTGAAAACGGGTCATGTTGGGTCAAAAAGTAGGTCACTAGGTAAAATTGAAAGTAAATCTTCGTTAAAAAAACCCTCAAAATGCCTGAATTTTTTATAAAGCAGGTGGACATTTAGTCAGTATGTTTGTCTTAATGCTATCTAGGTCAAGTTCGAATATGGGTCCTTTGGTAAGAGAGTCCGACGCTCTACCTCTGCACTTCTGTCTTCCAAGTTGGAACCCTTTTCCACATACAATAAATCTGCTGCAAATAACTATAAAAATATCTGGACAAAAATGTGAAAAGTTTCTGTAAGTGAAATTATAATCATTGAATGAAGTGGAAAATGCTGAGACAAAAGGAGTAATTGGTCATTTATGAGCAACTCTCCTATTGTCTAAATGTTTTCAAAAGTGGGCTGCTGCAGAGGCTTCAAAATGCTAACAAATGTGGAAAAGTGTTATGTAAAATACCATGGGCGTCGCAATTCCTCGTCTTTCTTTAATGTTTTCAGCTCTAGATAAACAAACATTGAGGTTATATGTGTAGTGATTATACATATTTTTGCCTACATGCTTTCAAAGTCGTCTGCTGCAAATTTGTTGTATGTTGATGCAGATGACTATGAAAATATATGTACAAAGGTGAAAAATCTATAAGTGAAAGTATATTTATTGTTTATAGTTTAAAACATTGTGACAAAAGAGTAATATTTGCTAATAATGAGCAATTTCATATTTTGTCTGAATGCTAAAAGCTTCTATATGTGGGAAAGGGTTAATTAAAAGACAAATTGGCTTCATTAAATATTTCAAGTCTTATTTAAGTAGAGTTGATTTTTACATTTATGTGATAACGGTCTATTTTTATTGAACTAGTATATTACATGTTCAATGCGAATATTCACTTACACTTTTTGAGCTCAGATTCATTGAATTTAATTTGTACTTAGAATCTACCTATACGTAGGTTTAAGATGTTTGAAGTTGTATTCACAGTTGGTTTATTTTTGCCTTTATTTGAGCTTTAAACATATGGCTGGTATTTTATGGACAGGGACCTTTGGGTATTGCTAAAAGTATAGACACTAATCAGCCCACCACATTTGAATGTTGTATCTGATTAGGGTTTCCAATATGCTTGAAGTGATAGTGCACTAATTACTCTTGATTCAGACTGGTCAGTTTATGAAGGTCTCATTCGCATGTCAGAGGTCATAACTCTAGCTTATTTTCTCAACTTGTGATAGGATAACATGACCAGGTTAGTCTAAGAAGGTCATGTCATCCTGTCAGGGGTAAGTAACTCTAGCTTATTCTTTCATTTTTGATGAGCTGGGGTCTTATTAACTTAACGGTTTGGCACTAATTAAAGATACATAAAGCTACAGAGGTTACACCACTAGCTTTATTTCAGACAATAAGTTGAAATCTTTATAGCACAGAGTGCAGATTCACATTAGATTGTATGTATCTGCACGTCAGTCTTCAATATTTTTGTCAAACAATATGACCTCAACCCGTTTCAACTTGCAGATGTACTTTGACACATCTGTAGCTGACGACTCTGTAATTAAATTTTACAAAAGGAGCAGTTTATCATTTTGCCACTATGTTTTCAACTCTATTTAATAATTTTACTTTCATTTATAGAGCTTTTTTGCTTCTCTTATTCAGTCTTATATAGCACATTTTCAGGTGAGCGGTCCAGGGCCACAAGGCCCTATTGTTTGAAAATGTATTTTAATTAAAGTATATTCATTGATTGCCTTTTATAATATTGGCAAATGGAAATTTACTCATCATGAGCAATTTCCTATATTGCCACGATGTTTACAAAAGCCGTCTGCTGCAGTAAAAATGTGTAAATATGATAGAGCTATAGATAAACGGATATGTCATCCTCTTATGGGTACCCTCATCTTATCGCCTTATTTTACTTTTAAAGAATTTTCTCTGTGAGTAACCACAAAATAGGACTCAGTTGAGATATTGAAGGATAATGACAAGTTTACTCCTCCTTATCTAGAGCTCTAGTATGTTGGAACGGGTTAGATGATTTATCTAGAAAACTCATTAAACACATGAGTTACACAAAGCTGATTTGTTTGTCTCTTATCAAATTCCTCCGTGTTTCAACAATGTGTTTAGTTCATATCACCCATCAAACCTTTATTTATATATTTGTTTCTCTTCCCCATAGAAACCAAAGTATTCATCCTGCCTTAGATGATTGGTCTAATTGATTAGATGATTCCGTTTGTTTTGGTGGTCATTGGATCAAAGTTCAAGGTCGCATGGGTACTAAAGATCAAATTCGTTGCCATTCAAAATTATTCAAACTACATATGATGATTGGAATTATTGCGTATATCCGTATTGTTTTGCAGGTTACTGGGTCAATGTCACACTGTTTGTAAAGGTTTTATGTGTCTGCTCTAAATATCAAGAACCCCTTGACCCAGTCTTAAACAATCACGGGGTTTGGACTCCATTAGTAAATAACCTCTATTCTGTTTAGGTCAAAGCCACATGGGCTGTGAAATTCAAATCAGTTTCCACTGAATATCCAAAGAACCCAGAGTCTTCAAAGTTCACAAGATAATTGACCTCTGTGAGCAGACGACCCTTTAACTGCAATGGGAAAACATGCTTTTTTGGAAATCTATATTATATTTCTGCCAAATGTTTACAAAGACATCAGCTGCAGAATGCTTGTGCGTGGGAAAGCCTTAAATTTGGACTATCGTTTTTCTAACATGACCAGTGAAGTAATTCGGATCCTCAAGGACCACCTTCTAGAATGTAAAGCTGTTTAATTTGTGTAATGAGGATGTTAATCAAGAGTTTTAATAATAAACGTAGCCATGTGTTCTGAAGTACAATTTAATTAGTACGAATCTTCAAATGCAGCCGACGCCTCAAGATGGCGGGGATTATTAGCCATGCGCTTTGTAAGTAACCAATATGTTACAAAAGCTAAGTCAGATGCATTTATTTGCATAAATATGCTTGAACCTCATCAGGCATGTTGTATATGTGTCCCATATTAAGGTTGCTGTGTGTCACATAGCGAGGTTGTTGTGTCTCATAACGAGGTTGGTGTGTGTCCCGTATCGAGGTTTGTGTGTGTATCATACCGAGATTGATGTGTGTCACATACTGGGGTTGCTGTGTGTCACATACTGAGGTTGTTACATCAGGATGTTTACCTTATACTGGTTTCCTAAAAACGATACTGCCCCAAATTGCTTATGATAAATGACATTCAGGACCAATTCCTGTTGCCATTACATTTTTCTTATATTTGAAATAATTTGAATAAGCATAGACCTCGGTATGTTGTGTGGATTGATATACCTCAGTGTGTTGGGTATACCAGTATCTGTGTGTGTGTCTGTATGTGTGTGTGTGTTGTGTGTGTTGTGTGTGTGTTGTGTGGTGTGTCTGTCTGTCTGTCTGTCTCTCTCTAGCTCTGTATAGAATGAGTGTAGTGGAACAGAATTATTCTATTCTGTTCTATGGAACAAATGTCTATATAGAATGAGTGTAGTGGAACAGAATTATTCTATTCTGTTCTATGGAACAAATGTCTATACGGCTATCGGGACACAATGTGTTGTAAAATTCAGCGATTTGAGGACAAAGAAATCGGTGAGAACGATTTCGCTGAAATTAGCCACACTTATAGAACTCAATGCGATCTAGGTCTGGGCGTGTTCGTTATATCTGGGAAAAATCTAGTTTCAGAGATTTTTAAGGTTAAAACCCGAAAAATCGACATTTTGACTACATATTTCTGTAGATCTCGCACTAGCAAAAAACGGAATCAGCTAGAGACCTGAAATTCATACTGAAACTTGTCCGAGATCCGGTGCAAACAACGGTGTTTTTAGATTTCTCATACATTCAGTTTGGATTCTTGGAGAAAGCTTTCAATAGGGGTTCTTGATTTTAAAAAAATCTGTGGGCGTGACTAGGAAAGTGACGTCACGTCAGCGGTTGACGTCATAACGTTACAGTGGTGCAGAGGTAGAGCGTCGGCCTCTCGTATCAAAGGTCCCTGGTTCGAGTCCCGTGATGAGCGGGTCTTTTTAAGATTTTTCCACACAAAACGGCACGAGTACTGGTTAAGTCTCCAGGAAGCAGACATCGAGTGTGAGTAATCTAAGCTTAAAGCTTGTTTCGCAATCGATGTAAAATAAATAAGTTTAAACTAAACTTGGGCGCCAAATCCCGATAATAATGTTCTATTTATCTTTTAGACTTACGGAGATAATTTTGTTGTTGCAAAATACTAGTTTCATCAATTGTTACGTTTTGGATCATGTTAGAATCGAAATAATAGTATCAGCATTGTGTGTGGTCGGTTGGTAGTTCGGGTGCAATTCTGCTCCTCTCCACTCATTCTATCCTGCGAAACCCTTAAGGTGTCGCCTTTCTAGTACGGCTATTGGGACACAATGTGTTGTAAAATTCAGCGATCTGGGGACAAAGAAATCGGTGAG